>JAWWEW010000001.1:20659822-20701770 GCA_035583185.1 Anabacerthia variegaticeps | reverse complement strand
CCAAGGTGAGGCCAGCCCGGCATGGATGGGTGCGGGAGGAGGCTCAGGGCGGCGGCGCGCGGGAAGGGCCAGAAGGCCGGCGCGGCGCGGCCCGGCGGTACCACGTGTGGCGGGCGGCGCGGCCCGGCCCGGCCCGGGGCTCGCTCACTGCTCCGCCTCGCCGGCCCTGGCTCCCTCCGTTCTGCACCGCGGATCGGTCTTGCCCGGCCCCGGTTTGCGGCAGGGTGGCTCGTGGCAAACGCAGGCTTCCAGAAAGTTCCGCCGGGGCCGGGATGCGCCGCCCGCCCCTCCGCGGCCTCGCCGCAGGCCCGGGCCGCGACCTCTGCATGGACCCGGGCTGCGCCCCCCGGAGCTGCGCCCCGACTCGTCCCCGCGCTGCTGGCAGGGCTTTCACAGGGAGCACGGCCCTGCCCCTGAGGTTGTTCGGAAGTGTCCGGCTTGTCACAGACACTGCTTGGCTGTTTCTGTTACTTTGTCTTTAAGAGAAGAACCTTTGTCAGCTATGCAGAGCAGTGTGATATATTCCACACGTTTCCTTTCCATAAATCCATTTTCATTGTATTTAACGTTAGCATAATGAAGGTTTTGGTACTATTGAAGGGGCGTGTTTTAATAAAGCAAAAGTTTTCTTTGAAAAGGACAGCAAACAGGTTTTGTTCTTTTTATTCAACAGAAGGCTTTAGATTGGAAGGGACCTTACAGATCATTTGGCTCCAACCGTCCTGCCATTGACAGGGATTTCTTCCACTATCACAGATTGCTCCAAGCCCCATCCAACCTGGCCATGAACATTTCTAGGATGGGGCATCCCCAGCTTCTCTGGGCCACCTGTGCCAGAGCCTCAGCACTCTCACACGGAAGAATTTCTTCCTAATGTTTAATCTAAACCTGCTTTCTTTCAGTGTGAAGGCATTCTCCCTGTCCTGTCACTCTAGGCCCTTGTCCAGAGTCCCTCTCTCCACGCAAGGGCCTTCTGTTGCAGGGGGAAATAAGAAAATTTCTGTTTGCTGCTACTGAATAGAAAGAAGAATGAAGTTAGCAGTTCTGAAGGCCCCTTGTATTTCTTTTTAGAACTGTTGGAGCCAAATAATGGTATACGTCAAGGACAGAGGCAAAACAGGGAAACAAAGTGGTCTGACTGCTGGTTCACTAATAGAGATTTCAAGGCCAAAATAGCAAGAGCTGTCTTTTTCTCCAAAACAAGGAGTCAGCTGGCATTCTAAGATGTTTTTGTATGTAGAGAGTAAATAGTAGAGAGTACCTTTCTCTTTTCTCTTACGAGCCACACAATATATGTCCTGCTCTTCTTAAGGCCGTTTCTGGGAATCCCATCTTTAATTACATTTTCTAGTCTGAAGCCAGGCTGATCATGCCCTTAAACACAAATGTTTTACTAATCATTCTTCTGAATTTTCAAACTGCTCGTGTTCGAATGTAGAACTGAGTTAAAGGATTTTTGTGGAATACAAAGCTGTAAATAAAGAAGCATGTACAAAATTCTATGCTAACAAAAATCTTTGCTCCTCTCTGATCTTGTCTTGGTTGTTTTCTGTTTCCCTTTGGCATGTCACAAGCTTTTTTAGAAGACGGGGAATGCAAACTGTATTGAAAATTGAGTCACTGCTCAAATTTTCTGTTTAGAAGCTTTTTGTGCCTTCTGAGCTGCCTAGCTGAGAAGAAGAAAAGAGGTTCTTTTCTTGCTATCTTTGGGTGAGGTTTGGTTTCCATTTAAACTATAAGTGGAATACCAAATTTAAATGAGTAAAAAGCTTTCAGGGACTCACTAGATTGATGCTGCTTTGATGAGAAGTTACTAGTTCATCACTTTCTTTTTTGCTAGCCTAATTATGATCAGATCATTTTTCTGTTCAGCATTATTCAGGACTAGAAGAAGCTGTCTATAGGAACATCCAGGCATGCAAAGAACTTGCTCAAACCACCCGTACAGCTTATGGACCAAATGGTAAATAAATCCTAAAATTATTGGTGCTTTTTTTATATGAAAACAAATTGTTCTCCTGGATTGGTTAATTAAATAATATGCTAATATTTCTGAAGAGAGAACTGCTTTTTCAGAAACTATGGATTTCTCCTTAATATAACACACTTCCAAGTGCTACTTGGAAAAGTATTTTAAGTTCTTAAATTATAAATAGGGCTAACTAATGTGCAAGATACACCTGGACGTTATGAAACGGTGTCTGTGTACAAGATAGTTTTTGCATAACTAATTGTTTTTAATTTATTTTTTTTGTTTGTTTCCCCCATTAGGAATGAACAAAATGGTTATCAACCATCTGGAGAAGCTTTTTGTTACAAATGATGCTGCTACCATCCTGAGAGAGCTGGAAGTAAGTTTTCTTGCTTCAGAAGGTGGCAGTTGTGAACTGGTGTTCTGTTCATTGCTATGGTTCTGACTTTCAACAGAAAAATACATGGCACTCTGCCAGATGATATGTCACTTTGTAAAGCAATTACCTCTTTCACTGAATTTGAGATCCACAGTGAGGAAAGAATATAACTCTTCTGTAGAGCAGCATGAAGTAGTTGTAGGAGGTGCGTAATAATTCTCTGCTTTTCTCTAAACCAGTGTAGATTTAGAAGAGAGTGTGTCTAGAAGTACAGTGTTTTGGAAAAGTCTGAATGAAATAGCTGTTGTGTTCATCTTCCAGTGTTGTTGGTTGCTGTGTTCTCCTGTCTGTTTAGAATCCACCAATTGAGTTTGAGCTGAGCATACAGTAGCATCCTCCTGTAAATACTGTAAAAGCATAGAAAGGCTGTTATGTTATGACTTGTCCTTGTGCTATCAAATTCATATTTGTGACACAACACAGTATTTTACTGAAGTCTGTACTTACTGACAGAAATAGTGTAAATATAAAATATTTCCTTACAGAATATTGTGTTAATGTTCAGTATGAGTAACTGTGGAAGTCTCAGTTCTGTTTTTAAAAACTAATCTGCATACTAGTGACTTAATCTGATGAGTTTTGCATGTTACTTTCTGGTATAAAATGACAACAGCTCTAATTTTATTCAAGAATAAAGTGGTATATTGCATTTATTTGAAAGAAAAGGGAAGCAATCTTTAAGCAGAAAAAATCCCCACTAAAATTAAGTTTTAAGTTAGATGTCTACTTTCTTACACATGAATTCAGCCTGAAGATCTAAACTCCAGTCTGCTTTCTTGTTGCAGGGTTTAGTTGTGAAGCCACTGCATCCTGTAAAAACAGCACAGGACCAATATCAAAGATGTATGATTCATCTTGTAGGGGCAATACTCAGTTCTCTCATTATTTTTTTTTTAATACATGTTTGTATTTTTTCTTATTAGGGAAGTCACCTGATTAAGATAACCTGTGCTGCTTACTTTTCCAATTTTGTGCATTCTTAGTATCTTTAGATACAATTTGAAATAAGAGAGCTAATACTAGATGTGCAGAAAAGCCTAGAGCTGCAGGCTTAGGTGGGATGTTAGTAACCAAGATGTGTACCTTCTTTTAAAGGTCCAGCATCCTGCTGCAAAAATGCTTGTGATGGCTTCCCACATGCAAGAACAAGAAGTTGGAGATGGAACAAACTTTGTCCTTGTTTTTGCTGGGGTTCTTCTGGAGTTAGCAGAAGATCTTCTGAGGATGGGGTTATCTGTCTCAGAGGCAAGTTATGTTGTCATTGCAATTCTCATAGCTTGAATCCAAATTACCATTGGTCAGTATTCTTGGGTTGTAATATTGTGAATCATCTGCTTTCTTTTGAACTAACGTTTTTAGATAAAGATGTTTGAAGGGGAACTGTGTGTTTTGTTGCTTGTGATTGCTTGCTTCCCTTGAAGACTTTTGCATTTGCTGATAGGAGATAAAAGCTGTAGGAAGTCATGTAGTAAATATTTCTTGTTTGCTGCACAGGTGATTGAAGGATATGAAAAGGCTTGCAAGAAAGCCCTAGAAATTCTTCCAGACTTGGTGTGCTGTTCTGCAAAGAACCTTCGAGATGCTGAAGAAGTGGCATCTTTGTTGCACACTTCAGTGATGAGCAAACAATATGGCAATGAACGTTTCTTGGCAAAGCTAATTGCTCAGGCCTGTGGTAAGTGGACAAGAATAGATGTGTGCATACATCTAAAAACTGAGTAGGTTTGCTTATAGTCACTCTGGCTTCACGTAAGATGGAAAGTGTGGTTAGTTTAACAGGGTGAATTGGATGGAATGCTTTAGCCTCTGAAACGGGGTAATCGGTCTCCTGTTGAACTCTTCGTTGGCATTGTGGCTGAGAAAAGGTTTCTGTTTCCTGTTAAAGGTTTATAGAAACAGCTTTGTAGTCTTTTTAGTGCAGAAACCCTCTTTCTGCCTCTTTTTTATCATTAGGAAGATGTATTGTGCTTCAGATAAGCTGTTATTAGTCTCAGCCACAGAACAGGGGAAGCAAGACTGTACTTCTGTTGAGTTTTTCTTTCCCTTTAGATTGCCAAGAAAAGACCTTCATGTTTAGTTCCAGTGTTTTCTCAAATATTATGAGTCAGACTTCTTAATGTACATGTATGAATGGATATTTGAGCTCAGTTAATTACTTAGCAGCCTGAATAAATGTTGTTTATTGATTACTACATTGTAGAAAACCAAAATTTCTGTTTCTCTTGATTCCAGTTACTAGCAGGTAATACTTGTTGAATTTAGGTAGGCATCTCAAACTATTGAAATTTAGTACTTCGGAAAAATTCCAGGAATTATTTATGGTGCCATTGTTCTATTTTATTCATTAAGCAATACAAATTCTTTTTTTTTTCTCCTTTTTTCTTTTTTTTTGTCAAACAGTTTCTATTCTTCCTGATTCTGGTCATTTCAACGTTGATAATATCAGAGTGTGCAAAATTGTGGTAAGTTTGAAGTAGCTAGCTTTACTGTATTATTAAGGTAAATAGTTTCATGAGGGTTAATCTTTGAACTTTAAAAGAGCCTTTTCTGTTCTGATTTCTGTAGTGTTGTGGCATGCATAGTAAATTTTGCAAATTGGTCTTTACTTTCCTTGTTTAGTGCCCAGTAGCAGCTTTTAGAACAAAAAATGAACATTGAAAGTAATCTAAAATGGGGACCTGTAGAATAAATCAGTTGTTGTTGAATCAGTTAAAGTCCTATTCTTTATGCTGCAACGATAACTTAGTGTGTTCCATCTAAAGGATTGTAAGGTCTGCTTTTCATGCAGCGTAGTGCAGCTGTCTGAAAATAAGTGATCAGTCGTAGGATGTTCGCCCATTCCTAGAATCACAGAATCACAGAATGGTTTGGGTTGGAAGAGACCTTAAATCCATCTAGGCCCTTGCCATGATGGATTCCACTATCCTACGATGCTCCAAGCCCTGTCCAGCCTGGGCTAGAACACTTTCAGGGATGGCGCAGCCACAGCTTCTCTGGGCAACGTGTTCCAGTACCTAACCACCCTCACAATAAAGAATTTCTTCCTACTATTTAATCTAAACCTACTCTCAGTGGGAAGCCATTCTCCCTTGTCCTATCACTACATGCCCTTGTAAAAAGTCTCAAATTCCATTTATTTACTTTCAGGGTGCTGGTATTTCTGCTTCCTCAGTACTGCATGGCATGGTTTTTAAAAAAGAAACTGAAGGAGATGTTACTTCTGTCAAAGATGCAAAAATAGCTGTGTATTCCTGCCCTTTTGATGGTATGATAACTGAAACTAAGGTATGTTAAAGCTCAAAAGAAGTTACATCTCTGTTCATGCTTATGTGCTCTTGTTTTTGGACTTAAATATAAATATGCTTGATAGTGATAGAGATATTTTGGTTAATATTGATTCTATGAGTTTAAAAACAGTTCGTAGAAAATATTTGAACCTAATTTTGCTTCACAGGGGTTTTGAGACTGGGGAAGTAGTGTTGGTTTTGTTGGGTTATTTAAGCCAAACTGCATGCCTGAAAGTCTGAATCACAAGTTTGTCTAGAAATACCAGAATTGCCCATTTGGCTCTTTTTTCTTTGATTTTTGACTTGTTTTACCTTGTTGCCTATGAAAGGTGTCAGTATTACAAAGCAGGATGACTTGATGTTTACAGATAGGTTGGGAAACAAAATGGTTTGTGAAAAACTTCTAGGCATGTGGTTTAATGCATTGATAACAGCATATGTGTTTTACTAGGGCACTGTTCTGATAAAGAATGCTGAGGAACTGATGAATTTCAGTAAAGGAGAAGAAAATCTAATGGATTTGCAAGTCAAAGCTATTGCTGACAGTGGTGCAAATGTAGTAGTAACGGGTGGCAAAGTGGCAGATATGGCTCTTCATTACGCCAATAAATACAATCTTATGTTAGTCAGGTAAGTACTAGAAGAGCATAAAACCATTTGGTCTACCAGATTTATGAAGTGTACTTGCCATCTTGTCACTTAGCTCTCAAACCAATTACTAAAAAAATACTGCAGATTAGTTGTTTTTTCAGTGAGTCAAAATCTGACCTACAATTTGGTTGTTTCATGTCTTAAGAAGTTTCTTGATAGAATTGCATCTCTGTATGACAGCTAATGGGGGAGTAATTTATGTATATGGTACCGTTAAGTGCTTTTATAGCACAGTTGAAATGAAGAACATCAAAGTTTGAAGATGTAGTAAAGAGGGATGTGGCCTCAAAGGCATGTGAGACTATTCCATAGTCGTTTCTCTTTGTCGCAGTCCTGTGATGATTTAGCAATGATGAGATGCCTCTGTGCATCACTAATGTGTTTATAGATGGCAATTCTTAATACTTCTCTGTCATTTTTGTGTTTTGTTTGTCTTCTTACTTACAAATAAAGCACATTTGGAGATCCCCAAAACATATTTTGCATAACATGAAGTCAGATTTACTAGCAGCAGATCTCAGCATCTCTCAAAAATAAGCGGTGCTTTGTTGAAAGCTGTAAATTTATTGGTGGTATCCAAAACATTTGCTCTTCTGAAAATGGAGTGTGATACTGTAATGTGTTGTATAACAAAGGATTATTACAGAGGCATTGTAAAGATCAAGTTTTTTTGCACAAGAGGATGAAGTTCGATAATTTCCATGTGTTTGAGCCTCTTGCTTGTTTTTAAATTTTTAGAAAATAGTCTTTGCGCGGCATCACTGAAAATAGATAATTGTAACTCAAAAAATTGAGTGGATTGTATAACTTGATGCAGTAAATTTTGATCTTGTCATTAGTTTACAAAATGCTACCAAGTAAGAGAAAACTCATGTTTTAATGTTATTCTGGAAACTTCTTTTTAAAGGTTGAACTCCAAGTGGGATCTGAGGAGACTCTGCAAAACTGTTGGTGCAACAGCCCTACCCAGACTGGTATGGACTTTTTAAATGAGGAGCAAGAGAGTGAGAACTGATGAGCAGGTTCACCTCTTAACTCTTGTATTTCTTTCCAGACTCCCCCTACTCTTGAAGAAATGGGTCACTGCAGTAGTGTGTATTTATCAGAGGTTGGGGACACACAAGTTGTAGTGTTTAAGCATGGTATGTATGTTCTTTAGAATTGATAACAGTGCTGTTCTAAAAGGTGTAATGTTTGTATGTGTTTTACCTGTAAGAGATTTAATTCAGTAATGTGTGTATTAAACAGAAAAGGAGGATAGTGCCATTTCTACTATCCTCATTCGTGGATCTACAGACAATCTGATGGATGACATAGAGAGAGCAGTGGATGATGGTGTCAATACTTTCAAATTACTCACAAGGGTAAGTAAGAACACTTGAGTTATCAAAAATGAAAATAATATAAAAGATGAAAAAATCTAGGAATACTATTATTAGTTAGCCGAGAGTTGAAATTGTGTAAAAACAGCCCAAAAATCCCAGACACAAAGCCCACTGCATTATTATCTTGCTTTTTATAAAAGAAGTTACTAAAGACATTGGAATGAATAAGTAAATTCTGGTGGATTTCCCTTATAATGCATGTTTATTTGGAAGCCGTTTCTTAATAAGTCTGTGTGGAATGAAGTTCTGTTGCATTCTTGATCAAGTATAAAAATTCTAAAAAGCAAAAATTAATAAGACACTTTAAGCAAAAAACCTCTGTTTGGTGTGGTCTTGTTCACAGGATAAACGTCTTGTTCCTGGAGGTGGCGCAACAGAGATCGAATTAGCCAAGCAGATCACATCTTATGGAGAGGTACAGCAAACGGGCTGCTTGACTTTTCATTTGTTCATACAGACATCCTACAAAAAAAACAAAAACTACTTTATACCAACATATGTGTGTATATATATATATATATATATGTGTATTAATAAAAAAGGTGGGGGAAAATGCCTTCCTGTCTTAAGGTTTTTGAAATGCCAACATGGTTTTCAACTTCACTTTAGACTTGTCCTGGCCTTGACCAATATGCCATCAAGAAGTTTGCTGAGGCGTTTGAAGCCATTCCTCGGGCACTGGCAGAAAACTCTGGAGTAAGGGCTAATGAGGTCATCTCCAAACTTTATGCTGTGCATCAGGAAGGGAAGAAAAACGTTGGATTTGATATCGAGGTAAATAGCCTCTCACGTTACTTGGTGCCCTGAAGTACAGGGTTATATTTAAAAGTACTTCTAGTGGAATGAAGTATTTATAGATTACTTTAAATCACTGGAAGCTCTGCATTGCGCAGTCTAGAATAATAACTTGTTAGGCTTGAAATACTGAAGTGTTTTAATCAGCAAGCAGTTAAATTCAGTATAGTATAGTGGCCTTATTAGGCCAGTAGGCTAGTAGGAGATGAAGTGGGATACTGAACTAATGTGATAGAAGGTAAGTCTTCAGTAATTACTGATTTTGTCTTCCTGCCAATGGATTAGGAATGAAGGGTTTCTGAAGGGAGAAGATGAAATCAGAAAAGTGATAATACCTTGCTAGATAAAGCCTGAGAAAATTTTGAATAATGTCTTTCCCCCGTCTGATAGGCTGAAGCTGCTGCAGTGAAGGATATGTTGGAAGCTGGTGTATTAGACACATACCTTGGAAAGTTCTGGGGTATCAAGCTGGCTACGAATGCAGCAGTAACTGTCCTGAGGGTTGATCAGGTAAGCTTACATGTGATTTGGATGCTGAACTGAAACCTTGCAGAACCCTCATGCAAAACAGGTGAATCTTCTAGGGATGCAAGCCATAAAAATAATGCTACTTGAAAATGTGGTTTGTTTATTTCTTAAACCCAGGAAGTAATTTGTTCAAGAGCTCATAATCTGGAATGTTGCTGCTTCTAGAGCAGTGCTATTAATGTTTGTTGGTTTTGAGTTTTGTTTTTTAAAGATTTGACAGTTGATACTTGTCTTTAGAAAGCTGTCCCAATTCTTTAGAAACAAGATTTAATAGAAAAAGCCTCTCATATATCATTTTTACATGAAAATCCAATTTTTAGGAATTATGGAGGTTACAATCTTAATAAGAAAAATATTTTCTGAAACTTTAGCAAAAATGTATTTACATGTAAAATTTCTGTAGATTATTATGGCAAAAACAGCAGGCGGTCCAAAAGTCCCTAAGCAACAAGGACATTGGGATAAAGATGACTGGAAAGATGAGCCTGAAAAATAGTGTGCAGTAAGCTCTGTCTCTCTAGCAGAGAGGTATCTGTGTGAGTGCATGCATGAGTTCATTGACAAGCACATGTATCTTTGGTGACAACATGTAACAAACACTGCTGTCTTCTGCTGCCTGCCGATAGCTACATCCTGTACTTGTGCCTTTGCAAATGAATTTTACTCCTAAACCCAAATTTTCATGGAAGGGATGACAAATGTAATTTCAGTTTTACCTTTTCACTATAGCAAGTGCAGAGAATGAACCTTTTAACATGGTAGGACTAATGGACCTCACAGTTTTAAAGTGTGATATTTAGATGCAATAATTCAGAACAATAGCTCTGATAATTCTGTTTTCTGTAGTGTGCATCCTATGAACTAGTCTGTTGTTGGTCTATTTAAGCACTCACTTTAGACTAACTGAAGTCTTAATTTGCATGCAAAAACGAGGTAAAATACCTGTTTTGTTGTATCAGCATTCACCTTTTGCCTTTTTCAAGAAAAAAAAAGTTGTGAGTATCTCGATTAGATGGATAATGATTTTCACTGGCTTAGGTTCAGAGTAGGGAACCTGCATGAATTTAGTAAATGCTAATAGTCAGCATCATGTGGCTGTAAGAGTAGAGTAAGAGCCTGATTCTAACATTGGCTTTTTCTACTTCTCTGTTCTCTTCAAGATCATTATGGCAAAACCTGCTGGTGGCCCTAAACCTCCATCAGGAAAGAAAGACTGGGATGAAGATCAAAATGACTGAACAATTTAACTGTATTTCTTAAAGTGACATGACTGTTGGAGTTTTTTAATATCCCAGCTGAAACCTGTTGCAGTGTTTTGCTGTTGCCTTTAAGTTATGAACAGTGTCCAATGGAGTGCAGAACTTCAATAAATGTACTCACTGTTAAAATGTTAACTCTCCTTTTGTTTGACGTAGCATGACATGGTTGTACCCAATCCATGAATATGTAGGGATGACAGTGTGTGGGTGTGATGGGCTGACCTTGGCTGGCAGCCTGACACCCTCTCCCAGCAAAGAAGGAAACCGATCTTCTCAGGCTCTGAGATAAAGATGGGAGATCACATACCAGTGACTGTCACAGGCAAAACTGACTCAATGGGCAGGGAGACCAGCCATGAGTGTGCTGCAGGGAGATCATAATCTGTAAATGTTGCAGCTGTTTGTGCTCTTCTTTGTGCTCCTTAGCCAATACTTGAGTGAAAACACTCAAATCAATATTGAAATAATTAACTGTGGCAGCAGGTCTGTGGTCTCTGCCTACAGTAGCCCCTCTACTCTCATGAGACCCCCCCTAGCGTACTGCATACAGTTCTAGTGCCCCCAACATAGGAAGGGGGCATTCCTGAAAGGGTTCAAGGCCCTGTTGGATGGGGCTTTCCAACACAAACCATTGTTTGATTCTGTGATTAATTTTTGTTACATTCATCTGTATCCTCACCCTTTTAGAACTGTCATGCTCTCAAAACAGCTTGACAGGAGTGAACTGCATCACATTTTAATGACCTTAAATGCTGAACAGCACTAGCTAGTGTGATGCAGAATGCTGCAATCTTTCAGCTGAAGGCCCCTGTTAAGATTCACCTTAGAAAGTAAACAAACAGCTTGTGTGTCTCCAAGTAGCTTGAAAGGAGAATTGCACTTCAAGCTACTTCACTAATTAATCCTTTCATTACTCTTGCCAGTGCTACTCTATCTCACAACCAGGAGGGAGTGGAAGGCTAAATCAAGTCTGGAACTATCTTATGCCTAAATAAGGCTGCTATGCAACAGCACTTGTGCTTGCTTTAGTCAGTTGCTGGCATGGCTGAAAAATAAACTCAGCAAGTTTTCTGAAGGATTAGCATACTGCTGTAGTCAGCTGTGTGCATGCTAGTGCTGTAAGGGTTACAAGAACACGTAAGACTGCCCATTTTCTTAGTAAGGCTGCTGTGAAAAATGCACTGAATGTAAACACTGCTGTTCTAACATGGAGGAGCCAAGATTTTCTTTACATGAAAGCCAACATGAAGCCTAGTTTGTGGAGAAGAGAACTTGAAAGTTCAAAGTCACTGCAAGACTAGTTTTTCTAAGCCTAAAGTGCAGAAAGTCAACCCTAGACTTCCTGTACTGAAAGGGAGATAGCCAAGCCAAAACACCAACACAAGAATTCCTAGTTTGCAACTTGAGGGCTCCTCTATTGGACAGAAACCAACATGGAAACTGAGAGCTGATGCTGTCAGAGGTGTAGGAAGAATCTGTTTCTTATTCTTGGAACCCAGGTATGAAAAACACATGGAATACATGATGGTCAAGACAACTACAATTCAAAATGATAGCTAGTCTCTTTAAAGTGAAAAAGCTGCTGATCAAGATTTATAGCATCTTCAGAAAACAAAGGAGCAGTTGCTTGTCTATGTCAACACGCAGATTACTCAACAGAAGCTCAAACCTGTAATTTTGAGAAAAATTTTTATTGAAAAGTAGTGAAAACACTGGAAAAAGTATAAGTTAACCACTCATCAGTGTGTCTAAGAAGCATTAAGTGAATTCCTGCTGTTGTATACAGTAGCTCCAACACATTAAAAACATGATTTGCAAGTCTCTGCCTTCTCTTAGACCACCTGAAGGTGACTGTACACACAAGAAGGCTCTTCTGATGAGTTACAGCAGCCGCTCATAGAACAGAAGATATGCTTGTGAGCTTAGCACTTTGGATGCAGAGACAGCTTGTACGTGGGTATCACTGATGTGGAACCACTGCCCTTTGACTGGTTCAGTTTCTACAGCTGAGAAAGGAAAAATTAAGGAGTAAAAGTTATTACAAAGAATTAAAGCAATCAATTCTATTACTGTTCTTCAATAGCAATCATAAAATGGAATTATTGAATCTTTGAGGCTGGAAAATACCCCCAAGATCATTAAGTCAGCCTTTCACCAATTGTCAGCTAGACTGTAGCACAGAGTGCCATTTCTTGCAACACTTCAAGGAATGCTGACTCTACCCCCTCCCTGGGTAGCCCATTCCAATGATTAACCACCCATCCAGCAAATTCCTCCTGATGTCAAATCTGAGCCTGCCCTGGCGCAGCCTGAGGCCATCTCCTCTCATCCTGGTTGTCTGGGAGTAGAGGCTGACCCCCACCTTGCTACAACCTCCTTTCAAGCAGTTGTAGAGAGTGATATGGTCTCCCCTGAGCCTCCTTTACTCCGGGCTAAACAACCCCAGCTCCCTTAGCTGCAACTCATATGGCTTCATCAGCTTTGTTGCCCTTCTCTGAGCACTTACCTGTCATGGCAGGCGATCGGAACTAGATGATCTTTAGGGCCCCTTTCAACCCAAACCACTCTGTGATTCTATGAGGAAGAATACATAAAACATTTCTAATCGTTTACCTTGAGGAGATTGTCCTTGAAGGACAAGATCAGAGAGGTGGTTGTTTGTAGTTCTCATTTTAACATAGGCAGTGTAGTGCCCAGATCTCATTGTTCCACTGTGTTCAACAACTCCATAGAGAGAGTATAATACCTTTGTATTCCCTTCAGCCACGTTCTAGAAAAGCAGAAGTTTAGCTGTGTCAGTCAGGTTTGGGGTTTTGAAGAATGCAAACTGATTTGTTTGCAGAAGAAATGGAGGCTGATCATTACAGATCCATGCAAGCACTACAACTATGATCAGTGCTCGAGTACAAGTTACCTGGTTTTATCACAAAAAATAACAAGCTTGACAAGCATTCTACAAAGATTCTGCTGAGCAGCTTCATTGTGAAAGCACATTAGAACATGTGAAAGGAGAATCTGACTTTTTCCACTTACTTTACATTTAGCTGTGCAGAAAGGAGCCAAGTCTATCACTTCTGGAAACTTGATGTGCCTGTTAACCTTCCGCAGATTAAATCCAGCCTTAAACAGCCAAAGTAGAGGAAAAACCCATAATGTTAAAATGGAGCATATTAACGCCATGCTTAATTACTATATGTTTCAGGTTAAATTTTCAACAATACAAAATCAGTTTTACATTACACAAAATGGAAAAGGCAACATTTTAATTTTCTCCATTGTCCAATTTTCCAGCATTACCTCCTTCCCACCACCACCCCACCCACCCCCCTCCATGCTGCACTGGAGCACAAGTTAAGATGGCTCTTCAGCTCACTCTTATGTTAACTTAATGGTAGCAAAAATGGAAAAAGAATCAGCTCTAATGCACTTCAGTAACTATGAATAACTCTTGCTTCTCAGATACTGTAACATGCCTGAGGATCTGATCTTACAGGGTCAAAACTGATACAACTTGTGCTCTCACCTTAATCAAATAATCATCCAGTATCAAACTGGTAAACAAAATGAGATCATGATAAATCTTATTTTCTTTATATTACAGTCACTTGGAATAGGCTCCACATATCCATTTTCTGTATGAAACTGTTTTTCATCTAATTAAAGTTGCCTCCCTTATTTTTCAACTATTTGACCTAAACAAACAGTTTTAAATTTAGAAGAGGCAGTACTGTCTCCCTTCCCTCTTTCTCTCTTGAAAAGCTAAAGCCCTAAATTAAAATTTTTCATACAACCTGGGAATAAAGAGGTAAGCCACTTTACTTCAGTGTGTGCTAATAAAACTTAAGTTGCTTTGCCTTTCTTTCCTTCTCCCCTCTGCCCCTACAAGGCTCAGAATGCTTTTCTGCCAACTTATTTAGGAAGGGATAATATTCTATCCATACCCACTGAAATCTAAAGAGGCCATGAACTGCTGTAATAATAGGAAACCATGAAAACTAAGATACTGTTTGATACAGTAAGCACTAAGAGTTGTGACAGAATATGTTGCAAATAAGCTCAAAAAACACTGTTTTCCAATTAATTAAGGGAATATTCTTTCAGGAAAACACACCCCAACACTTCAAAGACCATAAAAGCCAATGCTGCACACCAATGCCTTGCAAACTTTGGGAAAAGCTCAAAAGCTTAGGGAAATAAAACTAATGTTAGCATAGGAAATTAATAGGAAATAAAACTAATGTTAGCATATTTTCCAGTTAAGCTAGTACTACGTGCATATATACATGTTAAACTGATATTATATACTTACATCAGCCTGGTACTTACGTGTTGAAACCTCTTCAAGTGAAGAGTTAAAATTGGAGGAGCAAGAGAGATAAGCATCTGCTTTTTGGCATTAGTATAAACATACTTCTTTTCACCTGCAGGAAAGAAAAACCACCAATGATTAACATCAAAACAAATGTTGTAACAAGAATTTCTTTATTTCCATTATATGAACTGTTATGTCATCTACTACAACAGCTGAGAAGCTGAACATTCCTCTTTAACATGATGAACTGCAATGAAAGTAGACAAAGTTATACAAATATGACTTTAGGTATATTCCCCCCACCCTTATCTACCCAAACAGTGGATAAGGACATACTGAAAGTTTTCCATTAAAAAAGAATTTGTCATACTTTTTATGTTGTTCTTTGGTCCACAATGTCTTTGCGTACATACATCACACAGCAGTTTATTGGTCTCAGTAAGTTTTTCATTACGGGTAAATTGGTACAAACAGTGATGGATTGAACCTGCTTCTGGGTTCAGATCTTCCCTGTTTGCCAGAGTACAAAATGCCATCTCAGGATCTTCTGTCGATACTCTGCATGTCTTGTTGGAAACAGTCTGAAGGTCATCTAAGGTACTCATATCAGATTCATTGGCATCCAAGTGCAGTTTTGAAAAGTCAGTAGCAAGCTCTTCCTCATCTGCATTGTCATCATCCTTATCTTTCAAAGACACGTTGTCAAGGCCATTGACAAACTTTATAGGAGAATCTAAGCCTTCCACAGGGAGATCCATGAGACATTCATTTTCTACACACTCTTCTTCTGGCTTTCCTGTATTTTCATGCATGCTCTGAACTTCTGTATTATTTCCCTCTATAGTCAAGTCTTTCTGAGTTACACTGTGGTCTTTGCACTCATCTGATAATTCCTCTTCTTGCTTCATATCAAAAGTTTCAGAGTTAATTTCTGTCTCTGATATTTGGTTATAATCATCTATTTCTGACTGTCCAGTTGCACAGAGATCTGCCAAGTGAAGAACCTTTCCTTGAAGTTTTTGCTGGCGGCGCTGGCTCTGCACATTTGAATACATAATATACATGAGTGCAAAACCCACAGTAAGTATAAATTATAGTTAGCACTTCTTACCACTTCTTTATCAGAATTTTTGTTGCATGCACAAGGAAGGAGGGAGGGACAGTAATCTATGATTTAATGAGGTGATCAACTCCACCAATGCTGAATGTATTCTCACTCAGATATAGTTCCCACTACTTCTTTTCACACAATATAACTAATGATTCCCCTGCTATCATCCTGATTCTTACTTATGTCTGTATTCTAAAGTTTTGTGAATATTCTTACAATCAATGACTAGAAAACAGCTGTCTGATGCAAATTAAGGCTACTTCATACAGGCAAACAAATTCTATATTACTCTGGATAGTAGCTTATTCCCAGCCCAGCAGCGCTTAATAGAATAGATAACTTCTTAACAGCAAAGATACAGATATAATTGATTTTTTCAGTTCTGAATTTCGGTGAGGAGAAATTCTATGTTGTCTCCTCCATCTTAGGAAGCAAAAAGAACTTGTTTTAACAAAAATCACAAGCACAAAGTGAAATACTTATGAAAACCAACCTTGGCTTGTTTTTTGGCCTGTTTTTTTGCTTTTTTCTGAAGGTGCTTATTTGTACCAGGGGGCTCATCTTTCTGCTTAAGGTAATGGTCATTGATTTGATCCTCTTCATCTTCAGACTCCTTTTCTTTGTTTTTTTTAATGTTTTCTTTCTTTGTAATTTTTGCTTTCTACAAAACCCAAAAACCACAAAACAACCACAGAAACAGAAATGTTACTGTCCTGAATAACAAACTAGTATTCCAAAGAAAACTGTAGGGATGAGATGTTATCTGAGTTTTCAGTTCAAGATACAACATTTTAATGACATACTATAAAACTAGCTCACCCCCTGATGTTTATGGAGCATCCATGTGAAACAAGGACTTGCAGAATGAAACAGTATGTAAAATTAAGGCTATCGAGTGCCAAATTCTGAACCTGTAAGGGGGCAAAATTATCATTTCCTCTGACAGATCTCAGTAAATGAACTGGAGAGTAACATTTTACACAAGCAGAGACATGTGGCAGAAGACATGTGATCCCTTTGGCTGTGGGGTTTTCATTTCAATATTTACTCATTAACTTTTGTGTGAGTGGTGCTACACAACAAATCTGAAATATACAGATTATCAATACAAAACACAAAGCAAATAAAATTTTGAGTGTCTAAAGATTGATCAAATAAATTAATATGGATCATGTAAGTATTCACATACTATCCTAACAATGTTTCTTCACTTTATTCCACAATCTGAATACTGGAAGTGTTCTTGGACTCAGTGCAGAAAAATGAATCCAAAAAGTAGGAAAACACCCCCAAAGCATTCAAGAAACTTGTGTGATTTTCCAGAGACAATTTATGAGCCACAACTTACAGGCATTTACAAAGCATTTACAGGCAGTTATCTTATTCTCTATCTTTCTGTACAGTTTTAGCTTGCAAGAGACTTTCAGAAAGATGCTTAAATTCACTCCCTAATGACTGTATAAAAGTGTTTTCATATAAGCACAAAAAACTAAGCTAAAAAGCAATCATGTACAATTTCTTACCTGAGCATCTATTACAGGAAGCGACAAATCAAGGAAAGATTCATGGACCAAGGATACCTTTAAATGAATAATCAAGAGTCCAATTTAATTTTGTTTGGAAGCAGCTGGCTTGCTGTCAGTAGGCTTATGTGCATGTTTGCATTCAAGGCCTGCTTTCACTTGTGCAGACAAATGTGAAACATAGCTCACCTACCGTCACAAACAGCTTCTAGTGACCAAAATCTAACAGTCCCATTACCACAGAAATAAGGAAGAAATATTTTTACAAATTTCAGTGATCTAGTTGTCTAGAATGTGAGAATGCAGCTTAGGGTTTAAGAGATTGATAGCTGCAGTCTATCATATTTACCTAGCCCACTTGCTAATGCCCTCAATTACTTTATTCTCAGAATATAACATCCCAATCAAGCCTTCTTAATTGTTCTGGCAATCCCACCATCATTTCAGTGGGGGGAAGGGAACGACACAATCACCTGATGAAAAATGGAAAGGGTCTCTGACAGCATACCACTGGTAGGAGAACAACTCATTTGCTCTACAAACTGTACTACTGGAAGGTGTTCACTGGAAATCTAACAGGGCAGCTTGCTGTTGCTGACCTCTTGTTCTGGAAGGCTTTGGAAAGGAACTGAAAGAGCAGATTTATAACATACAGGGAGAAAGATTCCAGCCAAATCATTCCCCTTGTTGAAAAGCATGCAGCTAGCCAGTTCTATCTCTACAGACAGTCAACCTTGAGGTTCTCCTGCAGATTACAAATATTATACATCAGCTTTTCGAAGTGGACAGTTTACTTACAGTTCTGCATTCCTCACACATAATTGTGCTGGTTAATTCTCCACCAAAGATTCGATCTACAAAACTTTGTATTCCCTTTTTCTTTTCATATTCTGAGAATTAAAAAAGTATAGTAAAGTTAATACAATATACTGGCAGCCAATTTGATTATGGCATACCAAACAAAAGAGAATACAATATGCAACGGGTATGATGGTACATACTGGCCTGTTCTAGTCTCCCCACCACAGGAAGCACAGCAAGATTCTTAAATTAACATTTTTTTTATATCAAAGGAATGGGGATGAAAACACATTTGCAGAAAACAGCTTGGTTAAACCAACACCTTTACCACTTTCTCCACTTATATGCATTTCCCTATTTTCTCAAAAGTACTGCATCCCACTAAGAATTCCTGTTTTCTCTCAGGACTTAGCAACTATCTGAACTTAAAAAACAAACACCAACGTTTTCTGTATAGGCACCTGACAAGCAAAACCAATTTCCTCAAGTTGTATTTTCAGAGCAGCACAAAGTCTGCATTTAAATTTTCTTTTAAGTCATGTCAAAAAGTTAAAAATTCTTCTGTTCACTGTTTGGGCATTTTTATACCACTGTTAAGTAACTATTACTATACACTGTTAAGACTATTAGGGGCAGCATAAACTACATTCACATGTTAATATGTTAATTTCTTACATGTTTGAATAGTTAATCACTACCCAAACATAATGTATGATGTGTCAGAATCAATTCTCTTTTATCCTGTTAAAAAGGAAATGTCACTAAGTTCAGCAAAATATTTAAATATACACTAAAACTATTGAGCCTCATATTCTAGATACACACATATTCAAGAGGTGGCATAAAGTTGTAAAATTAAGCATGCATCTTTTAGTTGATACTATTAATGTTACTTTATATACTTCAGCAAAATAGAAGATTTTAAAGGTTATTGATGATGTGGTAATTTATTTTACCTTTAATTTTCTTTTTAAGTTCTTCTTCATTTTGTTTGTTAGAGTCAGTCAGTGCCTTCAGTATTCCAACACTTATTTGCTGAAATTTAAAAAAAAATATACTGTAAAATTTCCTAAATTAATTCAGCTAACCAGTTCATTTTTTGAAATGTTTCAGATGGAGGAAAATTTAAAATCTTCACTAATTAAGAGAATCAATACAAAACCCACAAATACCTGTAGAGAAACAACATAGTTCTTGCAGATATTAAAAAAAAGAAAAATCAACTGAGAAACAGGCTTGCAACCATAATGTTCTAATTAATACGTAAGAAGATCAGTCTAAGTATGAAATAGTTGCCCAAATTAGAACTGTCAAAAAAAAACCTAACCAAAAAACCCAGCATTATGGAATTTCCACACGTGCATTTCAGAATTTAGGACAAAAGTACATTCTTTAAGGTGACTATACTCCAAATCCACCTGTTTGCTAATCTGCTTCAAATAAGTGCTATAGGCAGCATAACAGCTCCACACAGCCTGATGTATCTCAGAAAGAAGGTTCTTTCTCCCTTCAACAGAGGAGAAAGTCTGGGGTATGGAGAAGAAAGGTATGCACAACCATGAAATTAGCACTCACGTGGATTTCCTCCGTTCTCATTCCATCAAGTAAGTAACGAAGCAATTCATGACTGTCTTGCTGCTGATAACCTTTAAATCTTATTGCTCTGTTAAATGAAACATTACTTGTATATAAGTATAACTGAACTCGGACATAAACAAAGCAAAAGTAACTCACACCAGACACACAAGGACAAAGTTTCCATAATGTTTGTCTACAAAACCAACAAGTGTCTACATATGGTATTTTTTAAAATAAAAAGCCAGCTAATCAGTATATGTCATTGAATTTCTTTCATTTTACTGCTACTCATTTATATTTTGCTCTTTTTAAGTATTTAAGTACTCTACAAATTTTATATGCTGTGATGTGAGCTCATGATTAAAAAAGGGAAAAAAACTGACCCGTCCTTTAAACAACAAACCTTTTCATAGTCACTATGACATGCAATTGTACAGATACTCACTTTTTACAAACCTGAGCAAAAAGTTCCTTAGGAGTGACTACCCCTTTTTTTGTCTCTTGCATTTCTGTCAGAAATTGATGCATGGCTAATGTCAAAGGACCTGGCTGATCTAGTTTTATCAGCTGAGGTTCCTGTTTGAAAGAAAAGCAACAGAGCTGTTTTGCCTTAATTCAGTGACTGATTCTGCTATAGAAAGTTTTTCCTTGCTTAGACCCTTCAGTTCTTGAAAACTTTATTGTAATATAGAATATATTAAATTCCAAAATGGCAGTAAGTTAACCTGAAAAACTCAACGCATGCTTTAGCATGACGTTATACCAAAACTCATTAATTATTTATTGCTTAGTTCCAACTCTGGATTTCCTGCTTTTACTAGGAAAAAGCTGAATTTCTTAAAAAAAAAAACACAACTTTTCTTTCCCATCCAAATCCCTAACTCTAATGACAGGTCCATTATTTAAGTTAGTGATACAGACATCCTCTAGTTTCCTACTTTGCAATTAGGCAAGTGACACTTGTATAGCAAGAGTTACACATTTTCATCCTTTAAATAACTTAATCATAATGCAATCGCTCCTTTTATGACAACTAGTAGTTAGAGTATTGAATCACTGCTCTTTTGTTCTGAACAAGTTGCCTCCACTGAATTCCGAAGCAGGTTTACAAAAGTCAATGGTGAAGTTCCTGCTCATTTTACATCTTAATCTTTTTAGTATTTAGCTGAAACAGCTTCAAAATCCAGAGATAAATATTGCTTATTCCCTTAACAGACTGGAAGGTGGGGACAATCACTATGAAGGTCAAAGCATATTACCATGGATAACTCAGGTGACTCAATTTTAACTGTTGTGCCAAGCATTTTAGCTTCTTTAAGCAGCTCCCTCAGGACTGGAGTTTGTGATAAATTCTGTAGAATATAAAAGACAGAAAAGAGTTTGATAACTGGGGACAACAGGAAGAGCTGCTGAATTCCACTAGTCATGGAATTTGTAGTAACCAGATTAGCAGCAATTTATCTTTCCCAAACGCAGAACTAGAATGGTTAACTACTACTCTGAAATTTCCATCTGTGTTTAACAGTTCAAGGTACATTATATACAGCTAATAGGACTTCCAAGTGCCCTCTATAGATACTACTTTAAATTGCAGAAACCCTAAATCTGTATTTTTCTACAGATTGATCTTTTGTATTATTTGTATAAAATAAAAATGTATTTACTAGTGTCTGTTTCTAAAAATCAAAAGATAAAATGCAGTGTATGTGGTTTTAAAGTGTTTAAATATAAATCAAAAGCAGTTTATTAGAATCTGCAAGTACAGTGAGAATTTTGTTTGAGAAAAGCTTCAGTATCAAGAACCTAAGACAACGTGAGTTTTAATACATTTCTCAGATGAACAAGACACAAGGTGGTAAAGCCTGCAACATGCTCATCCTGTTAATATTTACTTTTGATTTCCTGTTGGTGAGAGGGACATTTTTGTTTCAGTAAACACCCATGGTCTTTGAATACTAATCTGTTACATTCTAAGAGGTCAGTCAGGGTGATATATCAGACTATTTCATCTTTTTTTTCCTAAACTAGGAAGTTGGCATGCTTAATTATGTCAGTGAAAAATGCTGTCCCTCAAAGACAAGGCAGGTTATTTTATTTCCCCTCAGAGCAAGTCTGAACATGCAACTCCATTTCTATGAATTTCTCTGGGCCAACACACTATTTTTAGAAAGAACCCATCATTCTTGGCAGCTGAAAAAAAATCACATTCTAATTGTGTCACTGTAAAATGCTGAGAGGGGCACTTGTGGGCTTTTTTTCATTTTCTTCAGAACTTTTTGTCCTATTCAAAGTTGTTTTTTTTTTAAAGCAACAGTAACTTCTGTACCTGCATCACGGCATTAAAGAAACATGTATTCCCCAAGTTACTAAGTCCTTTCACAGTGACTTCCAGGTTAGTAGTTGAATGAGAATTCTCTTCTTTAAGCGAGACTTCTTTTTCTTGTTCATTTTTGCTGTCTTTTTCTACTTTTTTGTTTTCAAGTTCTTTGTTCTCTTGCTGTTTTTCTACTGAAATAATTGAAAAAAAAAAACATACCACATAGTAACCTGGTAGCTAACAGGAAACAGTCTAGGAAAAATTTATTATAGGCAGCAGCAATCTAGAAAGTTTTAAACTTGCATATATGATAATTAATTCTGTAATTGTGTAAGTGTAACAATACTTGTTCATGTTCTTAAACTGTCTAGGTAAGAGCAGTTAAAAAATACACAGAACAAAACAACAACAAATAAAGATCAAGATCCACCTGAAATGCCATTTCAGATTAGCATGCAAATTAAACATGCCTCTTGGCCCAAAAGCCATTTGTGCCACTATCTGAAACTCTGCAAGTGTTATCTCAAATTTCATTCCTGTGTCAAAATCACCTATGTTAGGTCGTTCTACAAGTTCCAACAGGCATTGTCAAAGCATTCTTGTATTCATTTCATGTACGCAGAGGGTTTATATTTTTCAAGACATGTTACAAGTATTTTGCCCAAAATTACTTCAGTGTATTGCTCAAAATTTCAATGACCTATTTAAAAAAACCAAGGGGATTTCAGGCAATTACCACAGTAACACACACACTGGTTCTGCCAGTTTGGTTAGGTTTCTGATAAATAGCACTATGGGCCAATATTAACTTTAAAATCAAGTAACATCAACTCAGAGAAAGCAAGAGAAACTGACAATACAATCTTTGGACAAGAAACAGATGGATGGACAACAACAGATGCAACACTCGTCCGTTTTCCAGTTCAAAACTAAGAAAATTTTGGCAATTGATATGAAGTTCAAATATTAGATGTAGAGAAACTATGTGTCTGGGAAAGACTGACCACTCAAAAGAAAAATCTCATCTGCTTTCTGAACAAATGGAATTTGGAGACAGCCACGTTGGCATTGCTGAATGTTTGTGATCCATTTCCCAAGAAGCCTGTGATTTCATGCAAGTATAGGATGGCACTGGAATTTCTGACAGCCATTTGTTACAGCATTTATTTTTATATGCAAACTCTTCCAAGTTTTCTAGTGGAAAGTTGCACAAAACCTTTTTATTTTTTTTTTTTCTGTTGTGGAAACTGGGGATTTTTGTTGCGTTTTTGCTGGCTTTTAAACAACCGTGTTTTACAGATAGACTGCAGGCTGAAGATGAGTTCTGAAATCACTGCAGTTGCCTATTCTAAATGTACAGACCCACTGACAAAACCTCTTGTATATTCCTTCCATTAGGAAATGTGCTGCAACAACTGGAGACTTAGTCATTCCAGCTGATACGTTCACAAATACCTAGAAAAATACTTAAGACAATCAAACCAAACTATCCTTCAGCAATGACTATTTTCCATTAGATCTCAAGAGAGACTGAGTGACAAAGATGAATAAACACAGCACTCTTAAGTACTTAAAGTCAGTTCCCTACTCACAGAAAAACTGAACATCACAGTTTAAGAAAAGTCACAGTAAAACTGTCTTTTTTTTCCTCCTGTTCTTGTATGTCTTGCCTGTAGAAGTTTAGAGGACACTGAGCAAAATCCTGATCCAATTAGGTCCATGAGCTGGATATTAATTATGCTATCAGAATTGTGACAAAGAAAAAAAAAAGGCAGAAAAGGCTTCTTCCTTTACCATAAGGTGCTAAACTTAATTTAGTGTACATTCTGGATTTACAGTACTGTCTCCTACATTTAGTGGCCTTTCTGATTTACTGTATCTATACTATAACTACTTACCTGTATGTGATGAGTCAATACAAACTTGTTTTCTAACAAAATCCACAGTCTGGCCCAACTGGGTTGAAGTTTTATATGGAACTTCATTATCACATATGTAGCACCTGCCTCCGCCGCCCCCAAAAGAAAAACAATTAATGCTATTTTTTTCTATTATGTAAAAATCCTAAATTATTTGCTTGTTTGATGTGATTCATTACACAAAGTTATAAAATTACAAGATTTAGTTTCAGATTTAGAAGTCTTAGAGAAGAGTTTAATCTACTTTTGATCATGAAAATAAAATGTTTAAAAACTATCTTTAGTAAATTATTTTGCTGACTGGTGGTTGCAATTTACAAATAAAAATTAGAGTCTTAAGAGATGTGCTTAGAAACCTCACTGCCAGAAAATTTAAAGAAAAATGAAAAAGTTTGCCAAAAATCAAAATACTAAGGTATCAGTCCCTAAAGGAAATGACTTATGAATGTTATGGCATGGAAAAATATTCTGGTTATTCTAGCCAAGCAAGTACTTTGTTATATTTAAACTGCATCAGAAATAAATTAGTGTCCACCATTAGACCTGAGGACTTTTATTTGTTCTTTTGTTGCCAATATAAACCCTATTTGTCTCTTTATGAGCAAAGAAGCACATGGTTAGGCCAGTAATCTGCTTTAAACAAAACTGTGAGAGAAGCTGCAATGATAAAGGCTCAAGAAGGGCAAAATTCTGCCAGAACACACATACATGAAGAAGCTTTACATGTACCAATTTTGTAGTTCTGCCCAATCAGCTCTTTGAAGAGGTGAAAAAAAGGTACTGAAAAGAATGCAAATATTTCTGCGCTTTGGAACACGCCACTTATAGTTCTTAGGGACAAATTTATTTAGCAGGATTTAGGATCACCTTAAGTCAGACTCAATTTTCTGATATTAAAAGCAGGAGCAAAGTGCTTCCCTAAATCTCTAGCATCCCTGGCATGAGCTGCAATTGTCATATTTCTTCATATCTCATTAAAAAAATTGGCTCAACTTTTGGATCCCTCATTGTACACCTATTGTCTGTCTGGTTAATCATAAAAATAGACATTCTCCCTCCTGCAATAACAAGTGATAGTTACTTCCATGGGCAGTTTTAACATAATAACCCTCTACCTGTCAAAAAATGTGTAGGCAACTTTGAAAGAATCGAAGGATTGGAAAAACTTTTGTTAGCAATTGCTATTTGACCAATGAGGGAAAAACACAAGTAGATCCAATTGCTGTGTCACACCAGCACTGAAAATGTGTATAACAGCACTTGGAAATGCAGAGAAGCAGAACAGTCCTCTTCCTCTCTAAGTTCAAAACATTTCTTGTAACTGTTTGCAGGTATTATTCATATCGAATGTGAACCACATGTGCATGCACACCACAGAGATTTATTGACACATTCATATCATTAATGCAACTGCAGTTTTGATCAGAATTTATGTACTAGGTCCACTATGTAATGCAGTTTTTGACTGTTTTGATTTATAACAATAATTTATAGCCAATATATCAATCTCTGAATCATTTCTTGGGCAAGGTTGTACAACGGAGAAATTCTAGGAGGAAGGAAAAACATCTTGCTTTGATAACTTCCTCTCATTCACAAATACTATGATTAAAACCCATGGAAAATAAAGCACTTAAACCCCATAATTTTAACACTAACTAATTTAAATTCACAAAAAGAAGTTCACTAGTTCATTAGTAATACATATTATTAATAATGTCCATTTTCATTTCCTAGAGTTCAATAAATGTTAAGTGCTAAATATGCCCAAATAAATAATTATATAAAATGAACACAAAGACAGATACTAAGTCATAAAACAAGGTTACTAAGCAAAATGAAAACTCTTTATGTCAGGTACAGTAGCACAGTTGAGAAAATTAGAGGTCCTCCTTATATATAGTAATGCATAATTACTTTAAGAGAAGGAAATACTACCAGGGAGATGGATTTTGTATTGCTTGATCCAGTAGCATCTTCTAATTCTACAGCTGTGCTTCCTGATTACATGTGGTATTAGAAAAATATTTACTGAGAAAATAAAAGTACATTTTTCACTAAGTGCATATCAGAAAGAACCTTCTTTGACAAATTATAACCCAGCCTCTGTTTCCCTTCAGCTATGTCTTTTAAGTGTCACCTGATAAACTCACCACACGTTCCAGTTGTCCAAACTGAGCACCAAACAGTGGGAATCTGATCTTGGTGTTGCATAATGCTTTAAAGCATGCTGGTCTGGAGAATTTCTGCCACAACCCTACAATGTTGATAACTGGAGATGTCACAAAATCCAGCTGACAACCAATGAAACATACATAAAGTCACAGTATAAACAAAGTATGAAAATGAAAACTGCTTAATTATGTTATACTAATTAGGATCAACAGACAGATTTCTATTTCAAGATAGCTATTTCTGCAGATAGAAAGGCAATTTACTGGGTGCAGAATAACTATAAAGCTGCTCTGGGACTGAACATTTCATTTACAAAGTTCAGTTTGAACACCTGGAAGAATGAAACAGAACAAACGCTTCTTCAGCATGCAGAGTTCTAAGTTTAATGAACTAATGTGATCATTAAGACCTTACTGTAAAAAAGTCACAGATTAAGAGCATTTTTACTTTCTCAGCAAAATAATTTGAACTTTCTAAAAAAAGTCCCCAAGACGGTGTTTTAGCCTTAAGCTTGCTAAATGCCTTTGTGCCAAGCTTTCAAGTACTTCATTTGGTATTTAGAGCAGACATTTTTTTAATCACACTACAGAATACAAAATCATTTAGGTCGTACCACCTTCAAAATAAAAGAGAGAATATAAGACTTTAATTAGAAGCTCTCTGGCTCTACTATATTATGAGACACTGAAAGATATGAAGACAGATTAAGAACAAAAAAGATACCCTATGTCCACATTTTAGGCATAACCATATTGAAGGGCCTTCATCAGTCTCGTCCTCCTCAGGCTTCTCTTGTGTCTTACTGTCTGCCTTGCAGTCCTGACAAACATGCAATTCCACATTCAGCAGTGCCTTTTTCAGATGACCCTGGTCCAATCCTTTACGAATATGCTTGCACATAGGTTCTACAAAATAAAAACCACAAAAAGGATGTAGATAGCATAACAAATGCAGATGTTAAAGACAGAGGCAGCAATCCAGAAGCTAGGATAGTGTCTCTCAAGTCCAAGAAACACTGACAATTTATCAGATCTATCAGAAAGAAACACTTTATGACCACCATTTAGAAAGTTGGGATACTGTTGCTGCATCCTAAACTATTGCATTGCTAGAAGTATCTCTCAGAGATACATCTAGTTAGAGGAGTTGACAGAACTTTTGGATTCACACCTACCTACCATGTCAGGCTTTTACTACTGTGGTGTTATGATTCCTGGACCTCTCAGGGAGCAGCCACAGCCTATTAGCACAGTTCCTAATCACCAAGGCTGCAACTGGCTGGCCTATAAAAGTGGAGATTATAGAGGTGCTGCTTCTAGCTGAGCTGCCTCGGTGAAATTATGCAGCAGATAATGGTAAAAAAAGAATGGCAGTCATATTTCCCGTGCTGTTATAACTTTGCACTGCAATACTACAACCTACTGGGGGAGCTTCAGCTTCTGGGCCTGGCATGAACTCCATCTATTTAACCAAACTCTGCTAAGAACAGTTATACCAAGAACAAGCATCTGTTGCTAGGAGCCACTCTCAAGAGTTTAATTATCTTATTTCTTCTTGTTTAATTTTTCAAGTTGTGGGTTACATTTCTGCAAAACAACTATTGACAATTATGCTGTTTGCACAATTAAATTGTCTAAAGTCCTTTACTTTGAGGTGTTTTTATTGCTCAGTGTAACACCTCTGAATTCATCTTTGTTGAGGACTACATGCAAGATTATAGCCTCAAGATAACAAACTTCTCTTGGCATAAGCTGAAACTGGTGCAAATTTTTGTATCTACAGTTCTCTTCCTGTCCAAGATTACAGGGCAAATGCTAGCCAACAAGACACAAATACAGATATTTAGACGCATTCTTTAAGCCTTAAAAAAACCTACAAACCTCATCTACAACTTCAAAATAGTCTTTTAAAAAAAACACAAAAAATTTTGCCAATTATGACTACAGCTGAATTATTCACAATGATAAGTCTTAGCTCCATTTGTGACTTTACAGAACTTTGTCATGGTATAATAACCAATTTATAGCCAAAGAGCTGAAATGCCAACAGCAATGACACCATAACTGATCTCTTTGCTGGAGAAAAAGAGGAACAGTTACAACAGACATTGATTGACCCAGACTCCAGGAAACAGACAAAAAAAAAACCAAACCAAACACCCGCTCAAAACTGCTGACAACCAAACCAGACAAAAGCAGCCAAAAAAGCCACCCATTAGAAACAGAAGCTACCCCAAGAAGACCAGGACACCCAGGAAAACAAAGTAGAGTAGACTTGAATTTAAACAGGCCATCACACAAAGCCTCCTGGCTAAAATTGTAAGTGCACTCTCTCACAACTAAATTAGCATGGCTCAATTGACTTCCCCAGTAGGGAATCAATGAAACAGATATGCAAGACACAATCTGTGACCTACAATGACCAGGGTAAACAATATAAAAAGATTAAATTTCAACACGGGGTGAGATCAAGTAGAGCTAGAATTAAATTTACAATTTGGTATTAGAAACAATTAGGAACAGAAGGAGAGGAAGAGGTTTTAACCAAAATACACTATGACCAGAGAGCTGAGGTGTCCAAGGTCAGTACTAAATTAGCTGCTAGAATAAAGACAAATTATTTCACTGAAAATATTTTAATCACAGCCTTTATTCCTACAGAAAATTTCATTAGAAAATGCTATTTAAGCCTTAAGCTTAATAGCTGACCCTATAAAACCCTTTATAGTTTGAGAATTTTTATACAATCTGTGTATCAGAAAAGAACTGTGTGTCTGAGTTTCCTAAAAAATAGAAAATAATCTTAGTTTTCAAGGCGGCATTATTATTTTCTAGCATACTTAGAAAAGTAGCAACATCAATATTTCTTGTGTTTAAAAAATCCACATTTTGTAAATGAGACTTCAAAGCCAGTGACTAGTGTAAAGGTGTCCTAATATTAATCAGCTTTCAAGATTTCTCTGGGGTTAAAACAAACATTGGGTCCACAGACTTCTCTGAGGAAACATACTCAGTACATCCAGACACTCATCACACTGTGCAGTTTTGCCTTTGATGCGTTTCTTTCCCATATTTGTAATCTGTAATTGTTCTTAAAAGGAAGACTGACCTAGGAAAGAAAAAATAGTAACATTAGAAAGTAGTTCTGGCTTTATTTGTTTAATGCTACACAAGTTATTTCTATGGCCAAGCTGTTCCTTGAGGTGAATTAACTTGTCTTGACATTTTCAAAAGAAAACAAAGTAATTATATTCTAACATGAAATAATTGTAACTGTTGTATAGACAAGATCACCATGTGGATTACAAAACCCAAATGATTTACAATCTTCAGTAAAAAGCATTGCACAAAACATGAAGATTGGAAATTTTAGTATCAAAAATCCTATAAACCTTTAGGATTTGTACTTTAATAACAACACTGAATTTTATGAAAAAGAATTGTTTTTTTGTCCCAACTGAAGGTATTTGCGGTTACAATCTTTCTCTTCTGTGTGTTGCAAATTCTTTTTGTCTTTGATGAAGTCTGACAAAAACAAGTACTCTAACATAATTGAAAATACACAGACAACAGTTCCAATTTTTTAATTTCTTCACTGGGAAAGATTTGTCATTACCTTTCCACATATCAAGTAAATAATTCAGATGGGTCTGTTATCTGGTATACCTGTAGACTCCTGACAAGAGGGATCTACTACTACGGGCATCTAAGCCACGTGCTTGGCTTCAAAAAGGTGGCTACTGCACATATGGTAGGACATTTTTACTTTCTATTCTGTAGCTCCTGTACTAAAGGTCATCCAAAACGCTCAGATAAACTTAAAACACGATGTCTTCTATATAATGAAAATAAGGAAGCTAAAAGGCTTGAAAATCAAGTCTGTGCAATCTTTGCAGGCTAGCCTAACCCTGCTGTCCACTCTTCACATAAACACATCGTCCTTTCAGACCCCTTTTTTAGCTCACACTCGGCAGCACACCAGCCACAGAGCACAGCTGTCTGCCTGGAGTGGTCACAGCCAAAAAACTAAGCCAGGCCGAGAGAATCAGAGAGAAACTAAGCAGGGAAGAGCTTAGGCGTGATACTCGCAGAGGGCTTTTTGTATGAAAAGCCTTTTACAAACATGTTTGCCTGAGTATGTGTACATGACCATGCTCTTAGGGCAGAAGAACCAGGTGCTGATTGAAGGTTGACAGCCACTTCATCGAGGACAGAAATACCAACTTTTGCAACTCAGTGTATTCAAATTGTTCATAAAAAGAAATGACAGTACATCCAACAACCTTTCCCTGCAGCACATTTTTCCTGCAAAAACTACAATACTTACCTTATACAAACAACTTTTAATTGTTAAAATCCTTTCCAAATTGTCAGGAAGCAGGGCAGGATGAACAAGTGTTAGCTCTTAATGTAGCCCATAAATTTAGCACGTAATAAGCTGTGCCTGGGCAGCCCCGTCGGACAGACTCTGCACCGGCCTTTCCACGGCACAGCCCTCACCAGGAACCGCGGTGCACAGCCCGAACAACCGATGCATGTTGTACTTTGTGAGGTGAGCCTGGGCGGTGTGCAGGGGTACACTCGGGACTGATAACCCGGTAACAAGCCCTCGGGATGCCCCTCACAAACAAACCAACCCCTCACACCGGCCCTGCCGCCCGCTCGGCCCCTGCCACGGACACGGCCGCGCGCGCCTGCCCCGCCCCGCCCGCTTCCCATTGGCCCGCGCGCGCCGCCCGCGCCGTGACTGACAGGCGCCGCAGCCAATGGGGCGCGCCGGCCGCAGGGCGCCGGGCGGGGAGGAGGGAGCAGGCCGCGGCGCTCGGAGCGCGGTGGCGGCAGCACCGCGGGGCGCCCGGCCCTCACCTGCCGGTGCCGCGGGGCCAGCGGTTCGGCGGCGCATGGTTCCGTCGGGGGGCCGATGCCGACCTCACCTCATCACCCGGTGGCGGGGCGGCGCTCCCCAGCTGCCATGCGCGCTCCCGGCGCGCTGCACTGTGGGGCCGTGACGAGGCGGGTGGTGGGAGGTGTTTGCGCATGCGCGAGAGCCACGGACCTCTGGTCATCCGTGTGCTGCTGGTGGGCGTGGGGCGGGGCGGGGGAGGGACGGGGGGACGAGGGGGCAGGGGTACAGGTACGGGTACGGGGGTACAGGTACGGGGGTACACGTGCAGGGGGCAGGGGTACAGGTACAGGGGGCAGGGGTACAGATACGGATACAGGGGTACAGGTACGGGTACAGGGTACAGGTACAGGGGTACAGGTACGGGTACAAGCAGGGGCCGGGGTAATCGCAGTCGCAAGTGGGCTCCCCGGCGGAGACGCCCACGGGAGCGATCTCCGCAGCAGCCTGCCTCAGGGCAATGGAAACCGCGTGGGCTGTCACGATGTATCTGCGTGCCCCAGGCTGCCCGGCACATACGTGCCATTTACCGGGGCCTTTTTTGTAATTATTAATATACATTAAATATACAACTCCCTTGTGAGAGGAGGAGGAGGGGCAGGCACTGATCTCTTCCCTCCGTCGACCCGAGGGAATGGCCTGAAGTTGCGTCAGGGGAGGTTTAGGCTGGATGTTAGAAAAAGGCTTTTCACTCTGGAGGTGGTTTGGCACTGGAACAGGTTTCCCAGGGCAGTGGTCATGGCACCAAGCCTGACACAGTTAAAGAAATGCTGAGCAATGCTTTCAGCCATATGGTGTGACTTTTGTGGATGTCCTGTGCAGGGTAAGAGATGGACTCAGTAATCTTTGTGGGTCCCTTCCAGCTTAGGATATTCTGTCATTCTGTAATTATGATTTACAGAAGGATAGTTAATGAACTTTCTTCCATATTCAAGCTGTATTTTTCTTCCCTTTTTTTTTTTTTTTTGCTCAGGGAACAACAAAAATGACTAACCAAGAAGAAGCAGAGATACAAATTTCAGAGCTAGATTTACTGTCTAGCATGTTTCCTTATGAGGAAGAGTTTGCTGTGACAGACCAGCTGGCTCTAGCTGAACTGAAACACTATGCTGAAAATGAGTCTGCAGAGGTGCTATCTTCAAAAGTTCGGTTTATACTGAATGTAAAGGCAGAGGTCCCTAATGCCTCTATGGTACTGTAAACACCTAATTTTATTTCATTATTTTGGGGGATTTTAGGACTTACTTGAACTAAGCATTTGCTCATTTGTTTTTAGGCGGAATTCTCTATGGCCTGTGCTTTACCATTTAAATATCCAACAGTTCTACCAGAAATTACTGTGAGGTATGGCAGCTAATAAAAGCATTTAGAAGCTATAGTATACTACACAAATGCCGTTATAATAAGTGAAAGCAGTCTTTTTTTTTTTTTTTATGGTTTAAGCCAGGTGGACAATAGTGTTGAAGAAAATCAAATCTACAAGGTTGGGATTTCTCTGGTGTGCTCAGCAAATAAGTGAGGAAAAGGGAAAAAGTATGGAGGAGTGCCATTATCTGTACAAAAGGGTTACTGTAGATACCAGTCATAGGTCTGATGCTCAGGAAGAGAGACTTGCCTGTTTTGATAAAGCTTATCACTAACTAAAGGAATGAAAAGATAGTCAATGGTCTTGTTCTTCCCTTGTCACAATGCTATCGCTCCCAGCCTTCTGATATTTTTTACTTCTGTTTTATTTCTGTTGCATAGTATGGGAAATTAGTCCAGCCACCATTACACCACTTTTCAAGTACCTTTTTCTTGATTTTCATTTACAAATTGGTAGTACTGTATGTGAATTTGAGAGTTAGCACACCAATTAAATTCTAATTGAGACTTTTTCACAGCTGATATGACAAATAGCAAGTGTGCATCATGTAAATATGCCTGATTTTCTTGTCAGCTTGAAGTCAAACTTTTGAAAAGTTACAAAGCTGGGGAAGGACCCAGAGACTAAGTCATATAAGGAGTGGCTGAGGGAGCTGAGATTATTTAGTCTGGAGTAAATGAGACTCAGGGGAGACCTTATCTCTCCCTGCAATTATCTGAAAGGAGGTTGCAGGGGTTGGCCTCTACTCCCAGGCAACCAGCAACAGGACGAGAGGAAGTGGCCTTAAGCTGTGCCAGGGAAGGTTCAGGTTGGACACAAGGAAGAATTTCTTAATGGAAAGAGTTGTCAAGCATTGGAACAGGCTTCCCAGGGAAGTGGTGGAGTCACCGTTCCTGGAGGTGTTCAGGAAATGACTGGGTGTGGCACTCAGTGCTCTGGTCTAGTTGATGAGGTTAGGTTGGTCAAAGGTCAGACTCGATGACCTTGGAGGTCTTTTCCAACCTTAATGATTCTATGATTCTGTGATTCTGAAAACATGCTAAGTTGTAAGCACGTGATAACTGCATTTATACTTTTCTTTAGGTCATCATTATTAAGCCGCTCACAGCAGATTCACTTGAACTCTGATCTAAAAACATATTTGATGGAAAACTGCAGTGGTGAGCCCTGCATGTTGAATGCAAGGGAATGGGTTAAAGACCATGCAGCTGCTTACATTGACAAAGAGCCTTCATCTTCTTCAATGACAACTTCAGGTGCCGTGCAGTCAGAAGTCACCACGTTCACTCGATTGTGGATCTATAGTCATCACATTTACAACAAGCAAAAAAGAAGGAATATTATTGACTGGGCCAAGGAGCTTTCTCTTTCAGGGTTTTGCATGCCAGGGAAACCAGGTGTTGTTTGTGTAGAAGGTTTACAAAGTAGTTGTGAAGAGTTCTGGTCAAGGTTAGTTTTTCTTTGTACTTAAATGCCATTACTACTTAGAGTATTACATTTTTTCATGTTATACATGTGGCCAGAAGGTGGGAGATCCAATCACCTTCCAATTTGTAAAGATCTGCCAGTATTTCTGTTTACAATAATGTATTTACAAGTCTGAATATCCACTGCTGCAACACTGCATGTTGGTTGCAGCAGTCAAAGCAACCATGGTGCACATTTATTTCTGTTTTATTTTCCTCTGTATGTCACTTCTATAGGGATAGGCAACAGTACCCCAATTGTGTTAGATATGTGTGTTTTCTAGCACCTTACATTCATGTTTTATTCTGCTCCCATGATTATTTATGCTTCTGGGTGGTGAAGACTAAATGAACATTGTAATTGGATTATAACAGCTAAGAGAGTATGAGGATTCTTAGCACCGGGAAGGCAGAAGTGATGACAGAAATGGAAAGCACGTCTTCATTAATTATTTTATGAGGAATAACATTAAGGTTTTGGAATCCTGAGAAGATGTTAAATACCCAAGCTCCTGCTTATGAGTGTTTGCATGTGAGCAGTATTTCTGTGACCAGCCGCTGAACCATTATCTTTGTCAATATATATTTATACAAATGGAATTTATTGACTTTTGTGATAATAGTTATCCCATAGTATTTCCTAAAACAGTCTTTATTTTACACATAGATTATTGTTTCTCCAATTGCTTTCAGGGTAAGAAGATTAACATGGAAAAGAATTCTCATTCGGCACAGAGAAGATGTTTCTTTGGAAGGTGGAGGACATGCTGAGATTCAGAACCAACGAAAGTTCTCCACTTTGGAAGAAAAATGTTTTGATGCACATGGTGCCAGGGGAAATCATATGAATTTGGGGCAACTCTATCATTTTTTAGAAGAAAAAGGGTGTGCTGACATTTTTCAGATGTACTTTGGGGTTGAAGGGCATTGAAGGGGTTGAAGATCAGCACAGGCCCCAGCACCCATTTATAAATTAATCCTCATAACAGATTCCTTAGCTGTTCTGCAACAGTTGATCACAGAGGGAATTAATAATTCCTGATTTATGTGATGAATGCAGCTTTCAATGAAAACAAATATCCGGTTAATTCCTGAATAATGAAAATCACTATATGAATGCTTTATTACACTTTCTGGTTTTAAGGAGATTTAGGGTATATAATTAATTACAATGAAAAAAACCCAAACAACTGTATTGGATAACCTACTGGGCAGTTAGAGAATGAGTGAATAGATAGAATGTGGGGAATGAATATATGAATAAGAAGGTACAAAAATGCAGTGTGGATGTCTCAGGAGAGAGAACACTATGTTTACATTGATTGCTACTGTTTACATACACGAAGAGTTTTTGTAGCAATCTTCTGCTTCCTCCAAGGAAGTTTATTAAGCCACGGGATCAATATTTGATTTAAAAGCAAACAAAAGGAAGGAGCAAGATTTCAAGATTCTTGCTTGTGGCAACAGGATGAGCTAGGATGCCTCCTCTAAGGTGTAAGAACTTTCTCTAGGTACAAGTGTGTATGCAGTTAAGGGAGACCGTGGTGGCTTCAGTGTATCTGTAGCTGAAGAGTTTATTTGTGTAAAAGCCACAGTTAACCAACGATTGGACTCCCTTTTAGCGCACTCCAAAACTGAAACAATCCTCAGCCTTCCGAGTTTACAAGTATTCATTCCTGTAATATAAAGTGCATTATGCTGGGTGTGTTTTTGAGTCCAGTTTTAACAAAGCTGTATCAATGGATCCTAATTTTATGGACACTGTATCTAGATCCGGTGTCTGAAAAAGCACACATCGATTGCTTTGCATTAAGTGTTTTTATTATAATAAACATTGATTAAACATTTCTGTACAGATCCGGTAGAATTGCTGACATTCAGGTCTCCGGTGCGGACGTGGCGATCCTTTGGGGTGACGTCTTTGTCTCGGGGTGAAGCTCCCCAGCCCGGAGGCCCCACGGGGCGCTCCAAGTCCCCGCAGGTTTTGGATCGATCGCTTTATTTTCCGCTCGGGGCCCGTTCCGAGGCGGGTTCCGCCCCGCACAGGCCGCGCCCCGCACAGGCCGGGCCCGCCCCGGAAGGGCCGCGCCGGGCCGGGCCCTCCCGCCGGTCCCGGGGCCGCCGCCATGGGGGGCAAGAACAAGCAGCGAACCAAGGGCAACCTGCGGGTGAGCGGGGCACCGCGGGGCCGGGCAGGGCGGTGGGGCCGGGCTCAGGCCGTGGGGCTCCCCCGGTGCCCGGGCAGAGGGCCGAGGCCGCCGGAGCCCGGCCCTGCAGGCGGGCAGGGCAGGGGGGCAGCGCCATCGCCCGCCCCGCTTGCGGTACCCGGGACGGGCCTGGGGCGTCCTGAGGGGTGTGTGACTGCTGCGGCCGAGAGGGGTGTAACTACAGAATCGCTGCGAGCCGGAGCGCAGCAGAGTGCGGTGCGGTTTGCCATGGAGAGTCTTAGGGTTCACCTGTTTCGGTGTCTCCGTCCTGCCAGCAGGCCAGCGGCGGTGTGTGGCATCTGTGGCCATCTGTTCCGTGGGGCACTCGCTCGGGACGTATGGGAAGCCTTGTGTTTGGGGTCTGTAGGTCGTCCCTGGGTTTAGGGGAGACTAGGGAAAACAACACAGCCTCTCCTTATTAATTGGGAGTTCGCATTCGGAAAAGATTACTTAAACCGCACAAGCTCACAAAACTGCAACTGTCTTTAGGAAATAAAAGGTGTTTGGATTGCAGGGTGTCACAGAGAACATAAACAGTCAGCTGGTTTTGGGGCGGTCTTTCCAAAAGATTATGGTTGAAATACACACGAGCCAGTGATACAAGGGGCAACTGGGGCAAACTGGAATTGATGCTGGACTGCAAAACACACACTGTGATACTAACAAAATGGTATTATACTCTGTTACATATGCACCCTTTTGCTCCATTCCTCTAAATCCTTTTTGGCCGCTTCGTTGATGGGAGAATGTTTGTCTATCCTTATTTTTCCCAGTGATACAAATGACATTCCCTGGGAACCATATTAGTCCACGAGAAAAACTAGGAAAAGCAGAAGTATGGAAGGAGGATGAATAGTTTCTTAATAAATTGTTTGCTTACAGAAGGACTTTTCTGTTACGCTTTTGTCTGTGTGTATAAAACCAATAAAACTATCCATAAGTATTCATAGATTATGAGAAAAGGGAATGCTAATTCATATAAACAAGGAATAGAATTGCAGAACGGCTTGGGTTGGAAGGGACCATAAACCCATCTAGTTCCAATCATCTGCCATGAGCCTGGAATCTTCTGCTAGACCAGGTTACTCAGATATCCATCCAACCTGGCCTTGAACACTTCCAGGAATGGAGCATCCGCAGCTTCCCCAGGCAGCCTGTGCCAATGCCTCACCACTTTCACAGGGAGGAATTTTTTCCTAATATCTCATCTAATGCTACTGTCTTTCAGTGTGAGGCCATTCTGCCTTGTGCTGTCACTATAGTTCCTGATGATGAGTCCCTCTCCAGCTTCCTTTTAGGCTCCCTTCAGATCCTGGAAGGTTGTCTCCCCAGAGCTGAACATCTCCAATTTTCTCAGCTTGATTCTAAAGAGAAGAATAATTTTCTAGGTCAAACTTCAGTGTTTGAAGCATAGGTAGCCTTTTGTTTATGAGACTTTGTTTTAATTAGAAGGTTAATTATACAGTATAAATAAGATCATAATTTCAAATGCATGATGCCTGCAAAATAAGTAGATAATTGATTTCTGTCCCTGCTTTTTGTCAGCCTTCTAGCAGCGGCCGAGCTGCAGAGCTCCTTGCCAAAGAACGTGGAACAGTGCCTGGGTTTATTGGCTTTGGAACATCCCAGAGTGATCTAGGATATGTTCCTGCAATTCAAGGAGCAGAGGAAATAGACAGCCTTGTGGATGCTGATTTCCGAATGGTGTTGCGGAAACTTTCTAAAAGAGATATCACAACAAAATTAAAAGTAAGTATATCCTTTGTCCCCCATAATTTTTTTTTATTGGAAACAATGCATTTTTCTTAAGGATGAGAGAGGAATATGTGACTGTAAATAATACTAATTTCATATCGGTAGGTTTGCAATAATTGCAATCCAGAAGATATCTTGGGTAACCCATAGGAAGGTCCATCATGTAGTTATCTCTATAAATGCTCAATTTCATGAAATTAATTGATTTTTAAAAAAGAGAGTTGCAGTTTCAGATACAAGCTAGTAAATTACAGAACACATCTATCTGATTTCTTAAGTCATTCTCTTGATATTTTGTTTTTAGGCTATGCAAGAGTTTGGGACAATGTGCAAAGAAAGAGAAGCAGAAGTTGTTAAAGGTGTTCTTCCTTACTGGCCAAGAATTTATTGTAAAATTTCACTAGTAAGTATTGAATTATTTAAATTAAAAACTTCTCTGTATACTTCCTCTCTCTGGAACAAGCTCCAAGGTGGTCTTTATTGACTTATCTACCTTTGTTGGAATTACTGACTTGTTCTAGGAAAAAAACATGAAGTTGAAGGAAAGTATTCTTCTTTATTGGCAGTGTGTGGAATCTTGAACTCTTGGGTATCTGGGCTATACTGGCTTGATGGAGATATCTGTTTGTTAGATCTTTTTGTTTAAAGGTGGTAAGATATTTCTTCTCAGGAAAAGCTCTTATATGTACATTCTAGAATGGCTAAAGAGACTTCAGTTAACATAATTATAAATCTTTTTCATCTAGGACTAATATTTGACCAGACTTAATATTAAAAGAAAAACCCCCAAGCCCAAATGTGAAAAGACCATGTGTAGCCAGATAATAAATATTTTTTTAATATATTTCAAACTCTTTGGATTGGTCACTCTTGGAAACATGATAAGGGACAAAATGAATGACTATTCTTATCTGTTAGAGCAATTCCTAGTGTTTCTTTCAGGAGCCAAGAGTATAGAAAGTCATGCTGTTGTCAATTCATATACAAATAAACAATAATGATGCAGTGTTTCTGTAGACTTATGGTAGTTCTAATTCAAAAGGTGTCTTCAAGGCTTCCTGTTTCTCTTGTCTTTCTGTTAAATATTTGTATAATTTGGAAACAGATACTGTAGTTAAGGATATTGGGAAAAGGTTACACTTCTGGGTGTACAACATTGTGGGAAACTATTAAGTTAGGGCTCTCCCCATATTTAGAAATACCAAGACTTTATTGTCATTGGTGTGTTTTTTCAAATCTAGGTATCCCAGTTAATCGTAAAAATGGCTTTTAAATCATCACTTTTATTTTGAAGTATCTGGCATCAAAGGGTACAAGTTTTAAACCAACAAAAATTTATATTTTTTCCTTTTTTTTTTTTTAACAGGATCATGACCGCCGTGTTAGAGAAGCAACTCAGCAATCTTTTGAGCAACTGATTCTTAAAGTAAAAAAACACTTAGCTCCTTACTTAAAAAGTATCATGGGATACTGGCTGATTGCTCAGTGTGACACTTACTCTCCTGCTGCTTCTGCTGCAAAAGTAGCTTTTGAAAAAGCTTTTCCTTCAAGCAAACAGCCTGAAGCCTTAGTATTTTGTAAAGATGAAATTCTTAATGTGAGTTTATATTTTTGTCTTTCTTTAAGGCTTTGTGTATATCAATTGTTATTATAAATTTAAAACTCATCCTGCCCCCATCCATTCTTCAGGTTAAATTTCTTTCTCACCTGAAACTTTGCTCTTGTGAAAAGAATATGGAACGCTTTGGGTTGGATTGTACCTTAAAGATCATCCAGTTTCACCCCCCTGCCATGGGAAGGGACACCTTCCACTATCCCAGGTTGCTCCAAGCCCTTGGCCTTGAACAATTCCAGGGATGGGGCAGCTTCGGTGGGCAGTCTGTGCCACTGCCTCACCACACTCACACTTCTTCTGTGAAGAAATATAAAATAGACACAGAAGTATCATGAAGGCTTAATTTAAACCGTACCACAGCTACTATGTTGAGCAGGAGTCAGTTAACTTTCTTTTTCACTAGCATGTCTAAAAAGGACAGCTCAGAGATTGTGAAATTTTATTGTAGAGCTGTTTCTGAATAATGTGTGGACTATATTGTTCACATTTACATTAGATTTCTTTGTGTTTATATGTGTGGTTTTTTCCCCCTTAGGTACTTCAAGATCACCTTCTGAAAGAAACAGCTGATACACTCAGTGACCCCCAGTATGTTTGCCTGCTTTAATGCGTACGGTTTAAGTCTTGGTCTGCACTGAGTTCTCTGTCCCTGGGGGTAGTTGATTTAGTTTTGTTTCAAGAGACAGAGTATTTATTTGAGTCCAGATCCTAGTGACTTTCTTTATGACTTAAGTTTAAATGCTTTTGAAAGTGTTATCAGTTATGTAATTCTTGTTTCAGCTGTTTTAGAAGTAGCATTTATGAGTATGTAAAATATGAGATGACTTGAAACTCTCTCTTTTTCTAACATGTCATAATGTAATTTAGAACCTATGGAAAGTTTATGTATTTACATTGCTGACACCTGAAATCAAAAGAAGAAGGCAAAACAACTTGAAGACAGTTTAGTTTAGAACAACTTACGAAGCCTACTGGTTTATTTGTGGTTCACTTCAATTTTTTTGTTTCTTTTGCTTTCTGAGAACTGTACCAGAAGAAGAAAGGGAAACCAAATTTTTCCGGATTCTAACCTGTTCCTTGTTAGCTTTAAAAAAGTTGCTGAACATGTTGCCAAAAAAAGAGATGCATTCATTGGAGGAAAAGTTGATGTCGCTTTTGTCCCAAAACAAATTTTGGAAATACAGCAAACACAAGATACCACAGGTGACTTTTTAATTTCTTCTTTATTTTGGTTGGTTTTAGGTAAAGGTAATACACTTAACATCAGGAAGTATTAGTTACTTGTATTCTGCATGAATGAACTTTGTACTTTGTTTATGTTTTAAACAACCTTCAGGTTTCTAGACCTTAAATGGACAATATTGTTCTAAAATTTACCCAGTAGGCTAAATTGTTATTTCTATATCATCATGATCTACTTCTTGGCCACCTGCCATGATTTAAAATTCATTTAAAAAAATCTTGTAAAAGATAGAAACTGTGTCAACCTACTGCAAGTGTTTTTAGTGCTTTGGGATTTTAATTTTTTAAACCATTTTATTAGTCTTTAGTCTGTTACGAACAGTAGTGCACAGAGTGATGAACTGGTGTGGTAGTATTTTTTTCAAAATTTTCTAATTGCTTTTGGGAAAAAATGCCTTTTGAGAAATATATTAAAATACAACTTTTGATAAACATTTTATCACTAAAAATTAATTTAAAACATTTTATAAGCCTGTTTAATAAGGGCTTTATTTTTCTTTATTTTTAATAATATTTAAACCTTTGCTGGGGAAACCTTGTGTTGTAAGTTACGTTGACTTTAAAAGGAATGTTATAAACTTCATATAGTGACAAATTTATTTTTTTTTTCCCTGTGGTCTCTGTCAGGTTCGCTCAGCTTTCTTTGAGCTGATTTGTGCTTTGTGCCAGCACTTGCCTGAGGTGGCGAAAGTTGAAGCACCAAGAGTTTGTCCCGCTGTTCTTCTGACCATTGATGACGGCGATGCAGTGGTGTGTCCTGCTCTTTGGGAAGCTGTACTTTATGTTATCACCACTATTGAGGTAATATGGGAAACCTAAGAGGCAGATATTTTCCCCAAACTTCAGCAAGTGCCATTGTTCTCTGAAGGAAGAAGGGCTTGACTGGGTTTTCTTTATGATTAATAACATGAACTCCTCAAGACTACATGCTCCTTCTTCCTTCTTAGGGTTTCAGTGTAACTTTCAAGTATGTTGTGTCCAGCATATTTGAAAATTGAGTTGTTTTATGAGTTTAATTAAGTTAACCTGAATCCCTTTCTATAAATGTAGTTACTAGCAAGTCAAGTAATGTTTAAAACCTTTTCCTTGACTAAAGACAGTTACGAAAATGACCTGCAGTGTATTTTTGGTTTGTTTGTTTCCTCTTCAAGCTTAAGGGTTCTATAGTTTTTCCTTTTCCTTTTCCTTTTCCTTTTCCTTTTCCTTTTCCTTTTCCTTTTCCTTTTCCTTTTCCTTTGCCTTTGCCTTTGCCTTTGCCTTTGCCTTTGCCTTTTCCTTTTCCTTTTCCTTTTCCTTTTCCTTTTCCTTTTCCTTTTCCTTTTCCTTTTCCTTTTCCTTTTCCT
>JAWWEW010000001.1:20595272-20659722 GCA_035583185.1 Anabacerthia variegaticeps | reverse complement strand
TCCTTTTCCTTTTCCTTTTCCTTTTCCTTTTCCTTGTCCCCTCCCTTCCCCTTCCCTCCCCTCCCCTCCCCTCCCTCTCCTTTTTTTTATCCTTTTTCCTTCCTTTTTTTCTTTACTAAATTTTAAGTGAAAATCCAGCTTTGAATTTGTTAGCAGGATGAGGTGTTGCAATAGACTGGGGTGTTTTGAGACCTTAATAGGGTAGATCTCTTTAGTAACTGCTGGTATGAACTATAACAGTTTTTGTGGAAAAAAAACCCCAAACAATCTTTGTTCATCTTGTTATAAATGTAGGTATCTGGAACTATAATAAGTATTACGATAGATCAGATAGCAAAAAAGTTTTGGGGAGAAACTGCCAAAGTATTTTGTAACCATCAGGAAAATTTTGAAGACATTTTTGAAGCTAGTGATGCTTCTAAAGTCAGTACTGCTTGGTTCTTGATAATGAGAACTTAAATACAGGCCTAATTAAAATGATGACTTTTATGAAGCATTGTGAAAGCATTTTTAGTCTTTGATTCCAGTTGGCTAATAAGGAAGTCAATTGATTTTAAACAATGCAGAAATAGTTCTGTGATATTAACTACTTAAATTCACAAGCTGAAGTAGAGGGAAAGTGAGTTTAAAAAATACTGGGAAGTGAGTAACTGAACAGAATTTAAATTTGACGATAACTTGTTTCAGCTACAGTGTGGGGAGGGAGGTTAAATGTTTAGCTTGGGAGTTCTTCTGAGGCAACGTATTCTTGTTTAATTTACAGAAAGTGGATTTTTTTCTGTAGGACTGTTGGAGTCACGTAAATGCCAAAAAGGGAGTTCTCCCAAAGCTATGGACAGTGCTTCGAGAAGGTGGACGAGGACTGGCTACTGTTATATACCCAAACCTCTTGCCCTTCATTAGCAAGGTACCCCCTGGCGTTGCGGAACCGAAGCTGGAATATTTCAGAACTTTTTTCGACTCTATAATTCAAGGGTATGAACAACAAATTTATTTATTTGGAATCAATTTCTTTTAGGTTTGGAATAAGAGAACTATTTTCCTTCAAGCATTTGAAGATGAATGAAAACCGTATTTTAAAAATTCTTTTAAATATCTAAAACTAGGGTCAGTCTTTTGAGGCTGTCCCTGTCATCTTAAACCCTCAGCTTTCCTTCTGATTTTATTACATCTTACTTATATAAAGCATTCTTATCTTTCCTTGTCAAAGCTTTGTGTTTATTCCACAATAGGTTTTAAAATAGGAAATGAATTTAAGAATAAGAATAATTCTTAAGAATCAGGCTCTTCTCACCAGTGTGTAATCTTAGAGAAGTTATTGGGGTTAGCATTGTGATAGTGAAATTTCCTGTATGCAGGAATTTTAATTCTCGTGATACTGATTTCTAAAGGATTGAAACTACTATCACTTTTTGCCTTTAAAATACATTGAAACCAACTTTCTATCAAATCTAGATACATACATGTGAATTGTGTACTCAAAAGTATATAAAAATTGTTTTATGAAAGATTAGAATGTCATTTATTTCAACAAAAATCAGTTCTCAATTGATGTTAGTGTGGCCATCATCAGAGCTCCTGGAACAGAGAGTTGCATATGGGTTGGTTTTAAAATGTAGATAGAATTCTATTACAGGTAGTAAAATGATGACTCTGAGATTAGCTCAGTTGGTTAGAGCATGGTACTTGTAACACCAAATTTGTGGGTTTGATCACCATATGGGCCATTCATTTAACAGCTGGACTTGATGATCCTTCTGGGTCCCTTACAACTCAGAATATTCTGTGCTTGTAATATTTCTATCGCAATTTGTGTGATCTATTTCTCATTAATGTGCTGGTTTAAAGGTAAACTGTCAGGAGGAATGAAGCCAACTCAAGAGAGGTTACAAGTCAGAGTTAAAATTTACAAAAAAGATTACAATGAATACAATGATACAGAGAAAAATTGGGTGTAACCCTCAAAAACCAGATGTATAACCCAGCACCCTGTGGCACGAACAGAATGGTGTTCATTAGCCTCTGTGCTGAGCTCCACGTAGTCCCCCTGAGCACAAAGTAAGAGGAGAGGAAAACCTGTTGGTGAGGATGATGGTTCCAATCTTGTTGAGAGTGGCAGTCCTGGAGGTTCTGGTCCTCCTCTGTATCTGATGAGTGGTACCAAAAGTCCCCCAACCCAAAGATATGCTCAGGTTGAGGTGGGAATGTCCAGTACCCCCCGCCAGGGTGAGCAGTTTCACAATGGGTGATTTGCTCTGTGAGTCGTGAGATATTTTTGGAATCTTTGATGGCCCATTAGCAGACATGACCGCTCAGGCTGGGTGTGAAGGTGCTAATGCCCCCCAAGAGGGGAGCTGAGTCATATGTGTGAAGGCAGAAATTTTCCTCTGTCTCACAGGTTCTTTAACATCCAGTTTGTAGCCTGAGGGGTCATGTGTGCCCCAGGCAGCTGCTGCAAATGATCCATTATTAACAGTTTATGAGAAATGACATAGAGCGTGTAGAATACACAGTTTTGGCTATACCCACATAGTGATAAACTGGTCCCGCCCCCTGTAACTAGGACAATTAAAAAGCAAACAAATTGCAGTTTTTCAGTGTCAAACTGGCTTTAGGTGGCTTTGTTTTCTTTGTTTTTTTTTTTTTCCTGTAATGACAGAAAGTGACACTCTCTGAATCTTTGTGCTGTGTGTAGAAAATTGCAAAGGAGTTTTGATAGCGGAAACATGAGACAGTATGCTTGACTGAATGCGGTTTCTCTATTTACATAGATATTTTTTTCTGAATGCTAAGACTGGATGAAGAAGATATTTTAATATGTTATATTAAATGCCTGGGTTTATTGACTTTAATTTGAATTTATTTTGATCTGACTCCTACAAATGATTCTGTGAGTCTGTATTCTCCTATTTGTGTTGTCTGGATTAGAAAAACATAACGGGATACATTCATGACATTCGTATGGGATTTCTTGAAAGCACAGTTGACTGAGTGTGCCATCCCTCTGATGTTGCCTCTCATAGGTTGTCAAGTGAGCAGGTAATAGCCAGCCCTTCAGAAAGTTCAGCAATTACAACTGCATTTATGGAATGTCTGTGCTTTGTTGTACTGCAAAAAACAGAAGATGATGACCAAAACCAAATTCATCAAATGCTTATATCTGACCAGGTATTTATTAGAAATACTGAATATTGTTGTGTGTACATTTAATAATTCAAAGTTAAAGAAAAATGTGAAGTTTAGGTGAGGATTTACTTCCCTGTTGAAAGTTTCCCTCGATTTTTTGAAAAAAATCACACAGAATCATCAAGGTTGCAAGAGGTCTTCAAGATCATTTAGTTCCACCGTCAACGCATCACCACCATAACCAGCCCTAAACCCCAAGTGCCACATGCAGACACCGCTTGAACGCTTCTAGTGACAGTGACTTCACTACCTTCCTGGGCAGCTTATTGCAATGCATGGCCACTCTTTCAGTGAATTTTTTTTCTTTTATCTAGTCTGAACCTCCCCTCATTCAGTTTAAGGCCATTTCCTCTCTTCCTTTCATTTGAGACATGGAAGAAGACACTGACCCTCACCTTGCTAAACCCTCCTTTCAGGCAACTGTAGGAAAAACAATGTTATTGAATTTAGTAAATATTTTTCTTCCTGTAAAATCATTGTTTTTACTGTGAAGTTTAAATTATATTTAAGGAAACAAAAAAGCCATCCTGTATATTTTCAAGCAGGAGTTTTCAAAATTATGTAATTTCTTAGCATTATAAAGAATAAAATTCTTTTTAATTGGATCACTGTTTTTTAATAATTTTTTTTGTCTTTATAGCTAATTCCTTTTACCAATGCAGTTCTTAAGGAGCCCAAGTTGCAAAGTGGACCATTATTTTATGAAATAGCAGAAACACTGAGCTCCTGGGAAGCTAAAGCAGAACTCTCCAACGATGATGGCACAGATGAAGTTTTCCGGAAACTGTTGTCAGATTTTTGGGACCATCTTTTAAAAATGTGTGTACTTCACGTTGATAGGCTGGATGCTGATGAGAAATCATTGTTTGCCATATCTGGTATGCTAGAAATTCTTCAGAATCCAAAGAGTGCTACAAAACCAAACAACAGAAAATCTCTGAAAATCAGATTTACAGATGAGGATGAATCTGAAAGAAACACAGAAACTGGAAAGCTCACAGAAGTGAGAAAAGGCGACTCTGAAATACAGGCTGACTTGAAGCATAACTCACATCTAAGGAAAGAACCTTTAGAGAACTTGGTTTGCAACCTTGCTGAGCTGTGCATTGTGTATGTCAATGAACAGAAGTCAGAACAACATTTGAAATTTCTCTCTGCCCTGCTCAACTCTTTTTCCTCAAACAGAGTTTTCCAAGTACTTTTAGAGCAGGGAAATGATGTAAGCCATGCTCAAGATGAATCCCAAAACAAAATAATAGCTCATAACAGAAGTCCATCTGTACAATTTCTGTATGTGAATTTAATAGCTTGGCTGAAAGAAGACTGGAGAAAAGACACCGATTTCCTGGTTGATATTTTATACAGTGTGCTTCATTGTTGCAACAGCAATGATGAAAGGAAAATCATTCTTGATGATTTAGCAAAGGTAGGACTTGTGCATTATTGTCATTAATTTTTATCAAAGTCATTACTGGTTCTGTGGGTTGTGGTTCATTAATAATCTTATTTTGGCACTGTCAAATGGGAAATATTCTACATGAACTTGGGCAAGTTTAATTTAAGGACGGTAGTTTTAGGAAAGCTTTACATGACAGTGTTGGGGTGAAAGGTTATGACATCTGTTCCTTTCTATATGGTAGAAATTATTAAAAAAAGAAACATAAGAATTTCCTTTCTTTTAAATGCAGTCCCTTATTCATTTTGTTACTGAAATTTAGCAAATTCTACTTCATCTCCGCAGAACAGTTAAAATGGTATTAATGCTTTCTAATCAGCATTTTGTTTTTCTTTTCAGATGGATCTGAAATGGATTATTTTTCTCCAGATAATTCAAAAGGTACCTCTCAAGATTTCTTTTTTTCTTCTTGTTTTGCGTAGCTTTGAATATTTCTCTGGTGTTAGCTTTGAGACTCACATGTGTTTGACTTTTTTCTTTTTACATGTGTAGTGATAATTTCCATAGTTTGAAAATATTACATTAATAGTTTCAGAGTAGTGTTTATTTTAAATGCATTTGAATCTGGAGACAGTCTTAAAAATTAAATAATGGTACCAAAATAAAAGAATCTTTGTCCCTTCTAGTTTTGGTCAGTTTGCTTTTTGAGCCAAAGGGATTCCGGATTTGTTGGTCATCCCTTCTAAGCTAGCGAGAATGGAGCTGGGGATTAGAGCAATAATTTAAATGGTTACTTATTTCATCACCCTTACAAGACACTTACAAGGAAAAGGTAGTATTCCATTTTTTCACACCAAATGTTGAGACACTGACACTTAAATAATTGCATGGGGTGTAACACGAAGTGTGTGACAGATTTTTGAACAAGAACTCGTAGCACGTGATTTATAATCCACTACATAGACCACAGTATTTTCCCTCAGTCATGCTGTGAATTTTAGGAATACTCTGTTTTTATGATATTGTAACTTACAGTGGCTCATCACCAAAATAATGTTTTTCATTTGTGACCCTCCATTTCTTTTTGCAATTCAGGTGCTGTAAACAGATTTTATGTTGTAAGGAGGTTTTATTTCAGCCAACTTGGTCATCCAAAAGTTATTTTCTAATTCCAGTGGAGGAATTCCCTGGGCTCTATGGTTGAAAAAAATAGGAAAAGGAAGCATTTTCAGAAGGTGACTTTTTCACTCTACAGCAGAGGTCTGGCCTAGCCATTAGCTGCTGTCTTGGACCAAAAAGAAAGTTGTGGGGATTGTTGCAGATGTAAAAATCTGAAGACTTCTTGTTTGTGATAGATATGACTCCCACTCTGTGTAAGTTTGACATAGTAATCTTAATGCTTAGTTAGGGATGCAAGTTAATAGTTAATAACAGGTTGCCCAGAAAGCTGTGGATGCTGCATCCCTGGAAGTGCTCAAGGCCTGGTTGGATGAGACATGGAGCAACCTGGTCTAGTGGAAGGTGTCCCTGCCCATGGCAGGGGTGTTGGTACTTGAATTGGATCATGGAAGCTGATCTTTGAGGTCCCTTCCAACTCAAACTGTTCTATGATTCTATACCCTCAAAAGATTCTTAGAATTATCTTCTCATGATTCAGGCATGCTCAAGCTCAACAAAACTTTCCTTAGTCTCTGACTGGCTTAAAGGAGATACACTTGGAGAAAGACTGGTAATGCTGGCAGATGATCTGTGTCACCAGTGTTTAAAACCTGGAGCAGTGTCATCAGACTCAATCTCTTCAGAAAAGTGGATCCTCCTGAGCTTGGTGTTGTCACAGCACATTAAAAGCGGTAAGCACATATAATTGGTAAGCACATTGGAGACTGTGAAGTCTAAATACTGCACTTACGCTTCACATGAGGTTGAAAGGAATTGGAGATCTTCCAGAATACTTAATTTGGAACATTTAGGCTTTCTTATGGCATATTATTTTATTTTATTTTATTTGCTTTGTTAGTTGGCTTGGAGTTTTTGTTTATTTGTTTTGGGCTTTCTTTTTTATACCTGAACCAGTCTACTACATCCAATTTAATTTTGTGAGCACTAACTTGCAGCAGCAATTACCATTTTTTTGGTCTACATTGCTAAACAAAGTCAGTGTTTAAAGAACAGATTCAAAATTGCAAGTCTGGAAAACTTGAAGAAAATTTAAGAAGTTTGATTTATTAGCTGATGTGCTATAGAATAATATGAATTTTTAAACTGTAACATCTGAAATTTACCTTCAAAACTAGAATACCAAAAGTCAATGGTTATGGACCCATATGTGTATTGGTCATGCCTTGTTACAGAATCTGTGGATTGTTTTGAGACATTTTCATTTAGATTAATGTCTTTAAAAAACTCTGGGTATGCACTTATGCTGTATATGTAATCTGGTTTTTTTATTAATAGCATCTTACTTAATTTCTTCCTTGCATTTTTTGTACCTGATGTAGACTTCTAGGGGAGTTCAATTTTCATCATGTTTTCCATGTAAACTCAGCATTTGTTTTGATCCCTGATGTGATGTATTTCAGTTTCTGTGAATGCTGTGCATTTGTGGTGCTCTCAAGTTTTGAAGATGCACACAATAAACTGACTGCAGTGGATGTTCCTAGACAGGGCATCCTGAAGGTGTTGTAAGATTGTTTTTTTCTGTTACTGGAACTTCCGATGTAGGAGCATCAGGAAAACCTGTTCCCTCTTTCTAGAGAGAGTTCATCAAATGTGCATGTGGGTCAGTGATGTCCTAGGGCTGATTTTCCAGTGACTTTGCTTTCTGACTCTACAGCTGGAGGTACTGCTGAGCTTGTTTTCTGCTGGCTGACCTGGTTTTAATTCATACTGGATGAATCCTAAGAGACTTTCAGGAGCTATGGTGGTTCTTGACTTAGTGATTTAGGCCAAAATAGAGTATGTGGACTTTCAAAAAATTCTTTTGAATGAGATCTCTTATCTCAGTTTCTCAAGGTAAATTGTCATGGAGGAAATGGAAGAACCTTTCATGGATCAATAGCCTATCAGGTGATAGGAATTACAGGGGAAAGAGGATAAATACCAAAAGGAAGATAATTGTTTCTGATAAATTATTCAGAGTAACCAAAACTGAAACTTCACAGACCCATAGCAGTGTGTTGTGGTGCTGAGTGCTTAACTGATATAAGTACAAAAGAAATCCAAACCAAATAAATATCACAATATTTATATACATATACATGTAAAAATACATAGGAAGAAACCATTGCAACTGTATTGATTCAGTGATAGACTCTGAGATGTTAAACCTCAAAAAGAGATCTTCAGTCATTGTTGTGGTTCCCTGTAAATGGCAGGTTGTGACAAAGGAATACAGGTTTTTAGGAGCTGCTGTGGAAGTCAATGTAGTCAATACACTGAATATGTAGTCAATATCTGGAATACTGCCTATAGTTCTGGTCACTGCAATAGTCTTGTTCACCTATATGCTTTTGAAAAAAAGTCTAATAGAATTAGAATATGCCGAAAGAAAGCTGGCAGGGATGGTTAGAAAAGCAGTGGCTTCTTCTTTAGAGGCAATCAAACAGACTACAATTTTTCACTTTCAGTGGAAGTGTTTAGGGATAGAGTTGTGCTAAAGAGCTATAAAATCAGATTTTTTATGGAAAATATAATTAGGAAGAAATTTTTTATTGTTTCTTTCAATGGCAAAACCTGATCCCACAAAAAAGGAAGTAAACATGTTCACAGAAGACTGGTCTGCTTGGGTTAATTCTATGCAGTGGTCCAGGTGTAATCTTGGGCTCACAGTTGGTTGCCAGAAGCTAGGAAGGCATAAAAGAGAGAGGGATTACTCTGCACTTAATCTATTTTATATACCTTTCTTGAAGCTGCTTCAACTGGTTTAGAGAAAAAGATAATTGGCAGTATGAAACTTTGGCTAGGTGATCCTTGATGTCTGTGAAATAAGAGAGTTTATGTATACATTAGACTGAAACTGCTTTGCACTTTATTTTTCTTTCAAAATTAATAAATATAAACCAAATCGGTCCATATTAAGATGACATGTTTGAATGACCATGTTTATCAAGTAATCAAAGCATGCTATTGTTTTCCTCTCCCCAACAGAATCACTAATTGATGAAACTTTTGTTGAAAAAATTATTGATAAACTTCAAGCAGCTCTGTCTAAAGCAAAGGATCTTTCTGAAGCTGGAAATACTGAACCATCAGTATCTTTCATCTGCGATGTAGCCTCAAGCTTTTTCAGCTCAGTTAAAGGGTGTTTACTGATGCCATCCTCAGAAGACTTGCTGCTTACCATCTTCCAGCTGTGTGCTCAGAGGCAGGATGCAACACACTTAACAGGTAATCTAGAAAAAGAACTTCAACCAAACTTTCTCATAGGTGATGATTACATCTAAATTCTTCTTTTTCATAAAACAGCTTCAAGTATGGAATAGAATACTGAATTCACATACATTGAGCACTTGTGGCTGTCACTGACACAAAAATTTGTGCTTTAATTTACAGTGCCCATAGTTAGTACTAAACAGCAAGTCCTGTACATCTCTACAAGGATTTTTAAGCTTTTTTGATATTAGTATCAGGTAACTTTGAAGCTATGATATTGCATGCTTTTTGGGGTGCTACATAGATTATTTAAAGTCTATAAAATACAGGAAATGAGCTCTTTTTTGGTTCATTCTGCAGTGTAAGGATTCTATAAAAAAACATGTGCAATCACTTGAGACATGTGTTTATTCTGAAAAGTTATTGGTCAAATTGCCCAGACAAATTTTGATCCCTGCCTCTCTCTTTAGCAGCATCTCATATTCACACTGAGAATCCTGATTTATATTCTTTGAAGGCAGAATTTGAGAGTAATAAAATGGTACATGCATTTAGTGACATCAGTGCAGATAAGCACAATGTTTCAGTGTTGTCTTGGAAATGAAGTAGGACAGTACTAGCTTGGAAACCACTGCTGCTTTGCAAATGACTATTGATGTGGTGAACGTTCAGTATTTCAGTAAAGGGATCTGTGGTTTTGAAGACATTGTGGACATATTGTAGTAGACGACAGGAACATCACTTATTATTAATTAAATTAAATTTTACCTGTGTGTCATAGTTAATTTGAAAGTGCTCTGCAACAAGAAAGCTGTACTTTTACCCTTGAGAGTTTTTCCGTGTAACCACATAAAAAAGAGAATTGTTTTCCTACTCTAGGACCTTTAGACATGTGATTGTTGGTGTATGCTGTAGATTGTAATTTACCTGTTTTTGGTGGGTTTGCCTGTTTGTTATTGTTTTGTTTTCTTTTTTCTTTTCCCTACAATAGATTTACTTGTATGCAAATTAAAACACACTTGGATGTCAGGTGTAAATTCACTTCTGCATCAGCTTCAGAGCACAGAGAAACAGAGTACCTTTTTGCTTAAAGCTGCACTGTGGGTCAAGAATCAAGTTCAGTCTTCCTCTTTGGATGTTAAAAGGTAATTGGGATGCACGTCTGCTTCATAATATGTTGTTTTCTAAAACAAACTAAGATCAGTGCTATGCTGTTTTTTATTTCATAGACATCTGCATTCCTGAGAGACTTTTCAGCCTGTTGAAGGTGGTGGGTAGAGCAGAAAACCACCGCTGGTACAGCATGTATAGAGAGAGCATTGGTACAACATATAGAGCATTGTATCAATGTAGAATATGCAGCTTGCTTTTATGGGACAATGCTGAACGTGTTTTCTGCATTATTTTCTCCTTTTCTTAGTCTTCAGGTTTTGATCTCTGCAGTTAGTGATTTGCTGTTGAAGCTCATGGAAGCTGATGGACAATCTGGCTGCCTTGTGAGAGCTTATGTTGAGCATGTCACACCGCACAAAACTGAGTGGGGGAAATTGCATGAGTCTCTGTCCACTGAGGTATGGAAATTATAATGGACTTGCATGAGGTAGTCAGTATTTCCTCAAGCCTCTGTCCCTTAATGTGGTAGGCATTCTTTCTTTTGACATGGCACTGCAGTTATGAATAGCCATATGTCTGTGCAGAGGTTCTTTTCAGCCTCTGTCCATGAAGAGGACAAAATTGCTATGTTTATGGACACATCCAGTACTGTGGGAGAAAATCAAAATTACCCTTTTCTGCATGGAACACCAGCAACTTGCTGTACAATTCAGAAATTTTAGCTGACAAAAAGTACATTGTGAAGATGTTCTTTAAGGTAATTCTTCAAAAAGATTAATTTTGTGTAAGACATCAATATCTGCAGAGAAACATGAGGTGCTGACTGTTGACAAAATGCTGACATGGTAGAGAGTGGGGAAGGACATAAATTTCCTATCCAATCACCAATCTTCAGTAAACCTAGTATTTCTTGTAAAATATGTAGAATTCTAAAGAAACATATTTGTTTCTGGGACAGTAACGCAGTTTCAAATTACTGCTGTGCATTTAGGTTTTTTAATATGCTGGAGCAGGTCATCCTCACCATTTTGCTTTTGATGTCAGTTTGTATGTTTCATGGTTATTTTTTAGTAATTCTGAATTTTCACGGTTAAACAGATCATAACTCTTCTATGCATCATTAAAATACCAATTATTTGTTCACACCCTTTTTATGCACATATTACAGTGGATACACAAACCGCTTTTGGAAGGAAGGCTTAGTATGAATTGTGAACCCCTGGGATCAAGTGTCAAGTTGTGTGGCACAACCAAACTTCCAGGCCATCTGTGTACTTCAGCCTTATTAAGTAAAATGGTACTTCTTGTATTGGAAAATGCTGTAGTTCATGGAAACGATGATGGTGAAAGAAAGAAAATTGACAATATAAGTAAGTTACAATGGTAAACTTAAAGGAATTTAATTTTATAGTATTTGTAACCTGAATTTATAATTAGAAATGCATAGTTAAAGTCTGGCATACAGGTATGAGAAATTATCCTTTTACCTTTTGCTGTTGGTTTGGTTTTGTTTGTCTTTTTTTCCTTCAGGTCTCCTTTAAAAGTATATACAAGTGTAATGTTTGTATTCCTGGGCCTTTTTTGATGATATACATCCTGTCTCAAAAGAACTTTGAACTGGGAGGTGTTTGAATTTTCAATGAACTTTAGATTTGTTCATTGCCCAAACACAGTGCGTTGTCAGGAGTGCGCAACTGGAGCTGTATCCCTGCCCTGAGGGTTTAGCCATAATGTAAAGATAGCGCGAGGCAGCAATTTTTCTTAATTCCACCAGGTGGAATCTAGTTTCTTTTTATATTGAGAACCGTCAAATGACATGAAAAGTTCTATCTCCAAACATCTTACCATGATGAGAAGTGTAACGCTTAGTTGTGGGTCTTTGTAAGCTAATGAAGGAACAACATGCTAGCTCTTATCATCAAATTTGTTTGGTTTTCTTATGGACTTAGATCGTGATTGTTTTGTTGGCAAGAAGTATATATTAAAAAAAAGGGGGAGAATAGAGCTTGCTTACTTGATTTGCTTTAATATTTCTTGAATATCTAGAACAGATTACTGTAGCTTTTATTGTGTGTTATGGTATAATGGCAAATACCCAGTTCATGCCTGATGCATCTGAGATTGTGTATCAATATAATACTTTTCATGCATTAAAAACATACTAAAAAAACCCTCCAACAAACGCTTGACTTGAAACGTCTTGCTTATGCAATATATGGAATATATTCAGCAGTCATTTGTAAACAACAGTTTCCGTTTTTTAATTAGTCGCAGAACTGTTGTACTCATTACAATGGATTGAAGAATTGGAGAATCCTCCTTACCTGCTTCTGGAATATCTTCAAATGTTAGAAGAGATGCACATCACATACAAGAAGTTCAGTACACTGAGTAATACAGTTAGCCTTCAGCAAACCATATTTGATAGGTATGTGATAACAGGTAAAACAACTCTAAACTCTGTCTTCATATTTTGCATTATATACAGTATTAACTGTGTCTATATTTCCTTCTCTCTATTGATTCAAACTTCATCCAAATGCTTTTGTGATGAACTCTGACCATCTGCATATATTAACCAGGGTCTTTCCTCTTTTTTGAAGATCAGAGGAACATGGAAGACTGTGGTCCTTAACCATGGCCAAAATGATCCGTGCAGAAAACACTGTATCCTGGGAGAGGAAAGAACTTTTTAAGACAACAGAAGGGTATCTTAATACTGCTGCCTGTAAAGTTTCAGTTTGTTGTGAATGTTGATAATGTTAAATGATCCTGATTCTGACAAATGAGAACTGAAAACTGAGAATTGTAATAAATGTGTGACATGTACAAGTGAGATTGTGATTTAGTGTGTGAGTTTAGTTACATCAGAGGATATTAGATCATTGTGAAACAACTGACGTTTTGTTTTCTGGTTAAATTCTTGGGTTCATTTCATTCTTGATGTTTTGCTTGTATGAATAGGTTTCTGCCGTTAACAGAGGGCAGATTGCATACACTTCAGTGTTTATCACCTTTCTTAAATGAGGAAAAAAAGAGAGAACTTGTCTTCCATTGTGTGGCCAAACTTATGATGTGCACACAGACAGATCTTTCGAGTACTGATGGTGAGTATGTTCTTACATCAGTCTAGTTCATTAGAATTTAAGAACATTATTTTGTAATAATGTTTGCTTTTAGATAAAATGCATTAGCTATAATAATTTTTTTTCTAGAAAGAAATGTTTTCTCAGTTGCATATTACTTCCAGACAGTTCCAGACTTTCTGCCTTATTCAGAAAGTACAAGTAAAGGACTTAGACCGAATTGTTAAAAGCATTTTGATATTGTTGTACTTCTTGCTTGGTCTATCTTATTTAAACCCATCTGTAAATATCAGAGTTTTCAGGTAATCATTTAGGCTTTACACAGTATGCAAAAGTATTACTATTGCCAACTGGTAGTGTCATCCTTGTCTTTAGATGCTTTGGCAAGAACTCTTTCACAGTTTACATACAGTTTTTGAGTAGTTCCTCCAGTGCATGGGATACAGTGTGCTCAGTCAGAACTACACTACAGACACTGTCAGCTGCTGTGGAAAAATTACTTAAGAGGTGATTGAGATGTGTTATACTATTGCTTTGAATATACCCACTTAGTATGGGTCTATATTTTCACAAACTTGTTGCTTTTCAAAGAAATTATTTGGAAATGCTCATACGCATTTATGAGTTAGATGCCATTTAAAAGGAAAGCACTTTTTTATTTTCTCCCAGTACTGCTTTTGTCTGTATAAAAACTGAAATGTAGGTTTTGTGTTTTCTAACAGGACTGTTTGTCCTTAAATTGAAAAGAAATTATCTTTGGTGACTTTAAACTGTGGATATCTGTCCCTTGGCAGTGTCCTCAGGATTTCAGATGAATTCTTCAAATGGATGTCCTTAAAGTGTGGAAATGACAGTGTTAGTGCCATGCAGCAATTGAGAGGAATCTTAAAAATCCCTGTTGTGGAGGTTTGGGTTGGCTCCCTGCCAAACCCAGCTGCTGGCCACACAGACTCCCCCCTCCCGAGAGAGAGGGGGGAAAAAAGTACCAAAAGAAAATTGTCATAAAAGTATATATATATTCACATATATTACAGTTATATACAATTAAATACTATGAGTATACAGAACAATAATTCCAAACAACCCCAAAAGGGAAAAGGGGGAAAAGGGAAGAGGGACAAAAATCTGGGTAAAACCAAAACAAAACAGATACACACACTAGTAAACTCGGGGAAAAGCTCAATAAGTAACTACCACAATAAATTCTCACCAAACTCCCCTCAAGAGAAGCAGTTTCTCCACCTCTGTGTGGCTGGGACACCAGTTTCTTAGACAAACCTCAGATCATATAGACAAGAGCTAAGCCAATACACTGAGACCTGATGTCCTCCAAACACCCTAAAGGAAGAGAGAGAGGCTTATATACAGCCGGTTACGTGAAGGAATGGTGTGGAGTACTTCCTTAGTTATAGCCCTGTTACCAGGGAAGGCCTGGACCAAACCCAAGGGAACTAAAGCAGCACACCTGTGCCATGGTAGTTTCCCTAACTCTTCCTCTTTGAACTTGGTTTAGCCTTCCTGGCTTTCTAAGTGAAGCCGTGAGGCAAAAATTGCATCTGTAAAACTCAAAACAGAAGAAAATGGGAAAAAAGAATCCTCACCTGCTGTGGAGTGCTCTTATTTGTAATCTGCATTTCCTTTCTGCTGCTTCTCAATTTTCTAGGGATTCCTGATCAGACAATATATGTCCAAATTCAAAATAAGTGAGACATAGGTTGTAGGCTTACCATTCCAATGGTCTTTATCTTTTCAGGTCAGGAAAGTGCTGGTGAAGTTTTAAATTGTTGCTCTGCTGTTTAAGTGAAGCAGAGGTTTAGTTGGTTGGTTTTGCTATGTTTTCCTTGTTTCTTTGTCATCATCCTTGTAGGAAATGTTCATTTTCTCTAAGAAATCTAGATAAATGCAGTTTTTCTTAAAAACAGAAATATAATACTTCACTCTGAATGTAAAAATTAACATTCCAACTAGAACTTCAATTAACACTCGATTAATACTAGAATTCACAACTTGCAGTTGTATTTCCTTCTTTATCTGTCCAAATTATTACTTAGCATACTACATTTTTAGTAGCACAAAGAGATTTCAATCTTAGCAGATATTTTTCCTTTTTATTAATTGCATAGTCTATCAATTAAAATTAGGAGGCGGGCTATTTTTTAAAGTTTGAGTTGGGCATTGTGTTTTGATTTAACAATGACACCTGTTCAAAGATTAATGTTATGTTAAAATAAAAGCATCAGTCGACTTAGATTTTAACATTTGTTTTGTCTTGATAATTAAGACTATTGAGTATGCATTTGTACTATATTATAGGAGCATTTGGGTGTCTTTCCATTTTGAACTCCTGCCTGAATGATAGAAGTGTTGATTGTGATCATCTACTACCTGGAATACTGAAAATCATAATGTCTTGGAAAAATGATAATGAGGACAGCTTTCTCTTTAGCTGGTGGGTGCAACTTAGAGATAATTTGGCTCTTTTTAATTTCTTAAACAAGAGTTTAAAAATACAGACTAGTTATTAACTAAAACAAAACGTATCTGTACATTACAACTGCCATCCACTACTCTGTTATTACATATCTAAGCTTTTGTAGAACTGCATCCCTTGGTTTCATAGACCTGTCTTCAGGTATTTAATATCTCATGTTGCAGAAAATTACCTGGATGGTTGAAAGCTGGGAAACTAAGGAGTTTTTTAAATGCACCTTGATGTCAACTGTTCTCAAAAGCATTCAGAACTGACCAACTTTTGTAGATGATGTTGGATATTCAGTTCCAAAATCTGATTGCATATTTCAGTAGCAGGAAGAAAAGTTGGATACCAAACTTAGAAGTCTGTCTTTTAAAGTTCTGGACCCAAAAATATAACTTGTAAAACTTCCAGCAAGGAATGAAAATATGCTAAGATTCCTTTGTCTTGACTATAGTGAGAAAAATCCAGGCAACAGTCTCAGAATAACCACAGAACCATAGAATGACCTGGGCTGAAAGGCACTGTAAAGCTCATCTCATTCCATCCCCCTGCTAGGGCCGGGACACTTCCCACTATACCAGGTTGCTCAGAGCTCCATCCAACCTGACCTTGAACACTTCTAGGCATGGGGCAGCCACAGCCTCTCTGGGCAACCTATGCCAGTGCCTCACCACCCTCACAGGGCAGAATTTCTTCCCAATATCTAATCTAAACTTATAATGTACGGTGTTTGGAGACTTAGGGACTTATATTTTTTTCTTAAATTAGTAACTTAAAATGATTGTTTTCCTTGCATTGATTTAATTGTTACATTTCATAAGTTATGTAAGTCTATTAGTTGAGCGAATGTGTAAATATTACAAATGTAAGAATCTGTGATTTACTTAGACTTGGCAGCCAAGGTAGCACTTTGCATTAGATAGATAGAGTATCAAAAGCACATAGGGCAGAGTGTGGTGGTGCTGGACTAGTCTGTCATGAAAGGAGGAATGAAGGCAAGCATACAGATTCTCATGTCTACCACGTGAAGGTGTGTAAGCTTTGGCTGTATTTTTATTACAGCAGTCTGAAAGAAACAAGTGCTCTGTTGCTTGGTTTCAACATTGAGATGATCCGTTACCTTCCCTTGTTGCTGAAGTATTCAACAGCTCCTTTGGCAGACAACGAGTGGGACTTTATCATGTGCTCCATGCTGGCTTGGTTAGAGGTAATATGACAGGACCCTCACTTCTGATGTGCTTACCTGTTTTAATCATTCCCTGCTTATGTCAGGGACACTGTAATTTCAGTGTAGCAAATATTTGACACAATGTTAAAAAGAATTGCACAAAATCCTGTTTGTGTTGGGCTTTGATAAAGGTCACGTGTAGTTTAAAAGCATACGCAATACTCCCCTGTTTCTTTTTGAATACGGAGATTGAATCAGCTCACTCTTCAAACAATATGATGTTTAATAATGTCATTGGTAATTGAAGAGTAATTTTAAAATATGTGTGTTGAAAAATAATATTCCTTTAAGACCAAAATCTAACATGATATATAAAAATTAACTGAGTGAAAAGCAGTATCTGCATTTCAGTGTCTAACTCATCACGCGAAACATCAAAATTATATTGTAATGCTGTTAGGGAACAGGTCAGCAGTCAACTGCCTACTTCCTATTAATCAAATAAAGATACAGAATCTCTCACTCTGTTACTGTGCACTTACAAGGGCAGTCTGGAAACTTCCATGTGACCTTTCTTGATCTTAGGATTAATCTTACCTATATGTGTGTGACTCAAAACTATATATTTTTTTTATTTAAAAAAATCCAAATAAATTTGCATTAAAATCTTGTGTAGACAAAGTGCTTGGGAATATTTTAAATTTATAACTGTATTCCATTGGGGGGGAACTAGCAAGAACTAGCAAGAAGCAGCTATGTTGGGGGAAAAGAGATATTCTTCTGACAGCCACTTTAATAATATTCAGTTTTTAATAGCATGTTGTCATTTCCCTTTTACAATTTGCAATTGCAAATATGATACTGGTAAAGCTTTTATGTTTGGGAGGGAAAAGTGAGAGCACTTCACAGATCAGTTTTCTCTCACTGGACTCACAAGTGCTCTGGGTGTGGCATATTTCTGTTTGAATTTGCTTTCTGTCATTATAAAGAAGGTTATATAATGGAAGCAATCCAGGTTTCTAAATTGGTGACACTGGGAAATTACTTTCAGGAAGTCTTATTAGAGTACAATCTACATTTTTAAACACAGCCCCCTACCCCTGTCCTTGCAATTACATCTTTGAAATTACAGTTTCTGGTGTAGACAGGGAACATGAAACATGTTAAAGCAAACATTAAAGCAAATTTATGGTTAAGATACCTTCCTCTTTGTTTATTTTCTCCTAGACAACAAGTGAAAACTGTTCCCTTTATCATGTCCCGCTTGTGCAGATTTTTGCTTGTGTTAGTTGTGACTTGGCATCTGCCCTTAGCACTTACTTTGAAGATACAGCTTCTGAAACTACTGAAAGTCTTCCTAAGAACTTGATCAGTGAATGGAAAGAATTCTTTTCTGAGGGAATTCACAATTTGCTGTTACCTTTGTTGGTGAAAATCACAGGCAAGTATATAGAAAAGAGGACAATAACCAGGCTGTTCTGAAATAGAACTGAATGGGTTGTATTTCTGTATTTATAGGAATATTATGTCAATATACTTAGATTTTTTTAACACTTACACGCTAACTAGTAAAGTGATTCTTAAGATTAGATGGATCCTGCTAAGTGCAGTCTCGAGTTATTTCTAACAATGCTTGGTTTTGATATCATCCATACATTTTGCATCACAGCTTGTCTTTTTCATATAGGAGAAAGCAAAAATGCATCAGAAGGCTCTTTTCAGAACTCTGTGTTAACATCTTTGGGTGAAGCTCTAACTTATGTATCGAAGGACCAGCTGTTAAACCATAAACTACCACCGAAGTTTGTTGCAGGCCAGAAAACAAATCTTCCAGATAAACTCCAGACTCTACTGAATACACTGTCTCCATTGCTGCTTTTCCGGGCTCGACCTGTACAAATTTCTGTCTACCATATGTTATATAAGTAAGACTCAACAACTCTCTCTATTTATTTCACCTCTCACCCCACCCCCCACCCTGTATGTTTTAAATGTGCTGTAGAACATGCACTTATAGCTGTTTAGCAAAACCATGTCCATTATGAGAGAAAATCCTTAACTGGGCAATTTGTGTTCTGTTTTGGAGAACATCAAAAAAAGCTATGAATATTAAATTTAATTGTAAAAGTAGAATTAATGTATACTGAGAAGTTTTTCTGCAGTACATGAAGATGCACTTTTATTTTCGGCATCCTAGTTAGTTAGATATCAGTATCATAACTATAAACCTATTTATTTTTACCCCATAATGAATCCTAAAGTGTAAACTGAAATGTTCCAGGTTTGATCTGGGTGTGACACTATCATTAAGTAGTATGACCTTTTAATTTTCACTAATTTAGATAAGACATTAAGAAAGTGAATAAAAATAGGTAGTATTCTTGTGAACCTCCTGGATATCTTTAATACCTAAAAAGAGAATACAGCATTTGAAATATAGTATGTGCATTTGACTCCAAATGCAGAGGGCAAGGCACCTGGCTTAAGCCAGCAACCATTATTTTTCGCTTACTCCGAGACATAATGTTGCAATAGCTTTATTCTGATAGAGAATTTTTGTCAAGCACAGCATGAATCAAGCATTAGAACAAGAAGAAAAGCAGAAGGGCTGGGAATGGTCTACCTAACTGCGTGCTGTTTTATCTAAAGCTCTCATTTACTGACCAAGGACAGAGATGGTCTGTTGGGCAGCAGCCTGAGAGAATGGTATGCCTGGGTGAGATAAGCACCCTGGAACACCAGGGTCTGTGTACCTGTGGCCGAGTGTGTACATGGCTATTTTCTGCTCTGACCACTTAGCTCCTCCTGGATGTGCGCTATCCTATATAACCCTGCACAATTAGCAGTAAAGTGATTCTGTCACTCACAGCAGGAGTCTGTGCCTCATGCCAGCACAGATTTTATTTGATTTTATTTCAGCATGACTCAGGAAATGTAAGAGATCTAGAAAAGAACTGAGCAAGGCTATGTGCTCATTGGCTGTCACTTGTGAACCATCTTTGCAAAGGTGACACATCTCTTAACGATTCTGTGTTGTTATTAAGGAATAATTGCCATTATTTTATTGTCTATCAGTAATATTGATAAGCAAAGAACTACGCATCACATATATTAAAATACTTTATTAGAATTATTTAAAAATTAAATATTATTTCCTTTTCATATTTCTATAGATTAATGCCTGAATTGCCTAAATTTGATGACGAAGATCTCAAATCTTATGGTGATGAAGAGGAGGAATTTGCATTGTGTGTATTTTTTCCCTCACTTTTTTGAAGACTGTTTTCCATATTTTTAAAATGTGTTACAAGATTGAAATTTGCAGCAGAATAGTTGTCTGTCGGGAGATGTTAAAAGAAAAAAAATTACATGGCTATGAGAATAGGGTCATAAATATTTAAAGTATTCAATATAATTGGTTAAACTGGAGACAGTATTTGCAATTGTTTTTAGGTACTAAAAACTAGACTAAGTGCCATATATATGCTTCATATTGGAAAATCCTGACAGATTTTTACTTCTATTCAGAATGTGTCCATCTGCACAGGTAACTTCAGCTACTTGAAACTCCAAAATCAACCTAAGTGTTTTATATAGCTTGAATCCAATAAAATCTATGATTTGAAGAGGGAGTATGCTATCTGGTTAATATCTGTTTTATATCCTCAGCCCAGTGATAAATACTTTTCCTAATTGTGGAGCTGCAAAAGGCTTTTTAATCCAAAATCCCACAGTAATTAGGAGATGAGTTGTTCAGTTGTTCATTTATTGGTGTGACAAGAAATCAAGCAAAGCAGCTATTCATGATGTAGGTTAAATCAACTCAGCCACAGACCACTTCCAGATTAAGTGATTAGCATTCAGTTTAAACTTATCTTGTAAGAAGATTGAAAACAACCAACTGTCCCTTTCAGAAAAAAAAAAAAAAATCCTTATATAGCACTGATGAGTGAATCTGAAAGTAAATTTTCCTGTAATAAAAGGCCCCTTTTATGTTCTGCAAATATGGCTTTACTAGCATGACTTTCTAGGAAGGCTATGAACATAAATGCAGTTAATGCTGTGCTCAAGTTTTGAGTTTACTATTCCAGATAAAATCTTTCCGTAGATCACCTCCAGCAGCTCTTATGTCTATCCTGGCCACTCAAGAACTCTTGCTAGAAAACATCCTGGAATGCATTCCGGTCGGAGAATTTGCAGTTATTCAGCCCCTGAGCGATGAGTTCTGTCTTGTTCTGGGATACCTTCTCACTTGGAAGTTAACATTAGCGTTCTTCAAAGCAGCTTCTTCTCAGGTATATGTTCAGTCTTTTAATTTTAACTGAATTTCTTTTACCTACTTTTTTAGTTTGAATCTTGATGTTTCATCCAGCATTGTTATCAATTATGTAACTTCCTACCTCTTGTTTTTATGGAAATAGTGAAATTCTGAAAGCATCACTAAACTTAGATTTCTTCACTGCTACAGCTGAGGATGGTAATATTAGAGGAATAAAGAATTAAGATTCATTAATAAATGATTCTTGCATTTTCAAACAAGCTTGCTACATATTATGATCTAATCATTCAAAATGGTCCAGGGAACTAAATGCTCTCCTAAACAGGTTTTCTGAATCAGTCTCACTTTTTCTCCCTGCAAGGGCATATTTGTATTATTTACAGAATAAGCCATATTTATAAAGTGTCTTTTGTGGTTTTTTTGTGTTTTTTTATTAATGGTACCAGCTGCGAGTTCTCTACTCACAATACCTCAGAAGAACTAAAAGCTTGAATAAACTGCTTTATCACTTGTTCAGGCTTATGCCTGAAAACCCTGTCTTTTCTGGGCCAACTTCAGAAGTTCCAAATAAGGACATAAAAACCTTCTTTACTGAAGAGCTTCACTTAGACATCAAAGGTTAGTAAAAATTGTATTTGTGTATTTGAGAGTTGTTATATTGCAGAAGTTTAAGTGGTATTTTTGCTTAAAAATACTTATTTGGAAGATCTTACATATAATACAGATGCACAGAGAGACAAAGGCATAGAGACGTTTAGAAATCTTTGGCTAATACTCCCCATTTGAAACTTTGCCGAAGTTGAATGTTTATCAGAAAAAATCAAGAACAACAAAAAAAAATAGGAATAACACATTGCAACTATTGAAATCTGAATGTAAAGATTCCAAAACACTAAAAATGTCTGATCTATTCTGGGACCATTGTATCTAGATATACTTGTTATTGCTAAATAGGATTTCTATTCTGTCTTCTATTTCAAATCAGAAATACAAAAATTTAAAAAATATTTTGATACAGATTTTTAAATGTTTGAGACATGGTGTGTTGTTTTTGTCAAGATGTCCAGGAGACCCAGTTAATAAATGATGATGAAAGAAGATACACTGCTTTTTTCAGCTTAGAAACATGAAAAAGAGAATTAGTTTTTAAGGTTACTTCATTGAAGTTTTTATTTTATGTACCTGTGTAGGTATAAGCAAAGAAACTGAGTTTCCATTTCTTAACTTTTTGTTTGTACATCACTAAGTTGCAGAAAAATGTATTTGGATGACAGTAAAAAAGATTTACTAACATGACATCCCAAGGGAAATTTTTATCTCATCATAGAATCATTAAGGTAGAAAAGGCCTCCAAGATCATCCAGGTTTAACCTTTGATCAAACACTACCATGCCCATTAAACCCACTAAGTGCCATGTCTACTTTTTTTTTTTTTAATACCTCCAGGGATTGTGACTCCACCACTTCCCTGGGCCTCCTGTTCCAATACTTAAACACTTTTTCAGTGAAGAATTTTTCCCCGATATCCAACCCAAACCTCTGTTGGTGCAACTTGGGGCCATTTCTATGCATGTTTGTAGAACACTGCAAACCTCAGCTGTTCTTCAAACATCTTATTGTTTGTTTGCTCCAAAGTGAGCATTTTGTAATTTCTACAATATAAAATTATTCTTGACTCCTGGTAGTCCACCTTGAAGGTGAATGTTGAGGTGTGAAGTGTTAAGCTAACAAAGAAACCAGCCTGGTGAAGAACAGCTGAGTCAAACAAGCCCTTAGGGTAGCAGTAATGAGAACACGTTTGTGAAATTCTGGTTACCACAGTTGTACTGGGATCAGAATTTTTCTATGTGGTGTGGAGGCACCAACATCCATGACTGATGTGTTAAGAGTCTTATTTCAGCACCTTTTCTTTCCCTCCCAGGGACAGGAGCGCTGTCATCCCTGATTCCACATTTGGCCTGCTCTGTGTACCACATAACGCTGAAAGACTTGCCAGCCATGGTCAGGCTGTGGTGGAATAGCTGTGAAAAACGTGTCTTTAGCGTTGTAGATAAATTTACAAGCAAATACGTCAGCAGTGTGCTTTCTTCCCAGGAAATATCTTCTGTTCAGACTAGCACACAGTTATTTAATGGCATGACGGTTAGTAAGGCTTTTTGTCCTTTCTCTTTATTTAGTTTTTTGCAAACATTGTGAAACTTGACTTCTCAGAATCAACCTGTGGTTCTGAGTGTTTTATATGATTGTATTTCTGTTACTCTAAATGACTGATGAAACATAATTTTGCTTGGTATTGTTATATTAAATGTTCTATTTCGGAAAGAAAAGAAAGAATGGGTTTTAGGATGTTGGAGAAGTTGAGGAAATAAATGGAATATACTACTTTTGCTTTATTAAAAAAGGTAATCCATTGGAAAATGGCTGGTAATTTCTTTGTAGTTTGCCAAGATATGGGTAGATTTTTATTTTGAGAAAAATGTTTACCTGGTCTAAGAAAATTATTTAATGTATATAGTAATGTATTTATAGTTTATATTATATATATATAAAGACTAAAGACGGTGAGTATCTCTCTGGATTGGTTTTAATGTGTGCATTTTTTTTTCACAGGTAAAAGCTCGGTCTGCAGCACGCGAAGTCATTGCTACCTATTCAGTTGATGATATCTTTATAGAACTAATAATACAGCTTCCACCAAATTACCCACTGGGATCCATAACAGTTGAGAGTGGCAAGAGGGTTGGTGTGGCTGTACAGCAGTGGCGCAATTGGATGCTACAGTTAAGCACATACCTTACACATCAGGTGAGTTTAAAGAAAGCTCCTAGGTTGATGAACTTAAAAGACCTTGTAATAGAAGAATATTCCTAGTAATGCAATATTGTATAGATCTGTATAATGGATCTCAGCAGTAGATTGCAAAGGACTGCACGGGAATAAGCTCACTCTTATGAGCTGCCTGCTAAGTCCTGTTAAATCCATAGCCCAAGCTGAAAATTTAGATCTCTTAAGACATGGGCCAGTCTTTGCTCCATGTGGCAATGCCACCTCACCCGTAATTTGAAAAAAAAACCTAAACAAACAAAAACAAAAAAGTGAAACCCAAAAACCCAGCCCATGAAATTCTCTAAGACTGATGTTTGCTGTGGTTATAACAAAACAGTGATTGAAAATTTTAAAATCTCCTTTTAAGTGCTCCTAAATGCATTCTTCCTCTGTTAGGAATACTCGCATTTCTGTACATTAGGCTATCATAAACTACTCACTGCATGTGTTGCATATAAGTTCAGATTATAAAGCTTTCAGGCTTTGTTTCCTTCATGTGTTTATGAATAACAGTAGGAATAGTCCCAAGGATTTCTACAGAATTAACAGCTCTTTTCCCTCTGTTAGAATGGAAGTATTATGGAAGGCTTATCTTTGTGGAAAAATAACGTGGATAAACGTTTTGAAGGCGTTGAAGATTGCATGATCTGTTTTTCAGTCATTCATGGTTCCAACTATTCTCTTCCCAAAAAAGCTTGCAGAACATGCAAAAAAAAGTTTCATTCAGCATGCTTGGTAAGTACCTTGACTACATCTTTTTAAATAGGCAAAATGTCATGGAATTAGAGAAGGTTGGGTTGGAAGTTTCATCTAGTTCCAACCACTCTGCCATGAGCAGGGACACTTCCACTATACCAGGTTGCCCAGAACTCCATCCAACCTGGCTATCCATATAATTCAAACCAGAAAGTTCTATTGTAGTACCATCAATTTTCCACTTTGTTATTGGAGTATCTGGGATTAACTGAACTCATAAATGATTTCTGTGGGTTTTGTACTAAGATGTAAGACCATGTAATGAGAGAGGGGCTGCTACAGAGTGTGTGTAATATGTATATATACAAATAGATATGTATATCTACACATGCATACATGCACAAGTGAAAAGGGTTTTTTTTTACTGTTTATAATTATTACTGATGTACCAGCATTCCTGATATTCAGCTTGCATTTGTATATTAAACAGCTGTATTTTTCTTTTTTTCAGTACAAATGGTTCACATCCAGCAACAAATCCACATGTCCCCTCTGTCGAGAGACATTCTTCTGAAATAAAACTGTCTTTCTTCTTTCTGTGAGCTAAGTGACATGAAGAGCAGGTGATAAACTGTATGTTGAAAGAAGCTAACTACATGGAAATGCCAGTTATTTTAAAATCTTCCCTAGTGGGATATGACACATATTTACCTCTGGACTGGTTTTTTTGTAAGTTTGAAGGTTCTTCTTTGATATAAAGAAATAGATAACAATAATTTATTTTAATTGGTATATTTTTAAGATATATTAAAAATTTCAGAAATAACACAGAGTTATGTCTGAAAAGTGGTGTTTAAGCCACAGCATAGTTGATTAAAACCTCTTTATTTTAGGCATATTCTAACATAGTGTTATATAATTAACCCAGATCATACCTCTTAATATAACAGATGAACATAACAGAAGTGGTATAAAGACTTGATTTTTGATTATGATGCATTCATAATAGTCCCTCTTATGGAGGAAAAAAAGAATGTTGTTACTGTTAGACATTAAGGCATGAAACAACAGTGACAATCTTCTGTCAAAGCATAAAATTTAAACATAGCCCATTCTAAATTAACATGTTTATAAACTGAAGTTTCACCTTTAACAGTTTCTTTTTCCCAAAACTCCATAGCCGTCCAGCCTAAAAACATTAAAACTCAGAAGCCCAACAAAGTAGAGAGAGCACAATCATTCCTGCATGACAATGAATAACACCATCTATTTATTACCGATTGCTTCTAAAGAGAAGGCATACACACTGATCAATCTTCATTTATCTTCATTAGCTAGCAAACTAGCTATTGCTGAATGTTCACTGTATTTCCACTGTCCTGTAATAATAAGGACACTTCAGTGAACATAGAGATGTATCAGAATTTAATACCCTTCAACTCTACCTTTTTTTCATGCCTTTAACATCAGTAGCATACTAATATATTCCAACTTGGATGACATTTGTGGTGGATTTCTTTGAAAAGTCAATAAAAGGGGGGAATAAATAAATTTTGTCCATCTCTGTAGTCTCAACTGCTGTCTCTTCCTCTGTGTGATAAACTTTCAGACATTAATAGTATAAATTTTATATTCTGTATGTTTTCTCCAAGTTGGTCATTTTTGAGGTGGCAGCTCTAGACATGATTTTTAACTGTTGATAACTGAAGTCTGTATTTTTAACAGGTAATGCTGGGCTTCCAGAGGAGAAATTCCTTGACTTTTTTTTTAAGAGAGAATGGAAAGGATTTAAAACTGGTATCAAAAAGGTCTAACTGAAAAGACAAGAGTAGGTAGCAGCTGTATTGTTTCACAGTTACTGATGCTAAAACTCCCAAGATTGTCTCAGTTGCATCACTTTGGTTATTCTAAAGAACTTCTTTGCAAGGTCAGTATCTGATCTGAAGGCCACTTGGGGTTAACCATGTAATACTTGCGAAGAGCCATATGAAACTCTGCTAGAAGAGTTTAACAAATATTAAGTGTACACGCACACATCTGTAGACAGTATATTTCAAAATTAAAAACCCCACAAAACTACCTGTTGTGTCACTAGTTCCCAGTCTTCACCAGGATGATGGGAGCATAATAGGGATCACCTCTGGCAGAACTCACCTCTGTTCTTCATTTGGATTGCATTTTGAGAAGTGCTTCCACTACAGCTGCAGCAGATGGCGATACATTGGAGCCAGGAAAACACTCATGAATTCTTTAAGTGAATGCATGTATTTCCTTTTCCACACAGCCAGTTGATATATAGTTCAATGCAATCATTTTTTCGTTGAAAGCATCTTGTTTTATTACACTTTCTGTTCTAATTTTCATTATTCTGTCCTTTATAATTTAAAACTGCACACACTGTTGAATGCTGTGATCAGATGACTGCCCTTTCTTATCTTTGATTACCTATTTTAAAACTAATTCTTTAGTGATAATTAAGATCTAGACAGTTTAATTAAAACTTCCTTTTATTAAACCTCTAGCTTGATTCTATTGCATCTTCTGAGTATATCTTAAAATGTTTTGATTAGCCAAAGTGGTCAACACCATAAAACTTCTAGAGGGGTCTAAGGCTGTGACAGCATTTTAGTTCATTCAAACAGCTCTGTACCTATGATTATACCATCAAATCCCACGATTCTACAAAAAACCAAAATTGCTGTGCATAAACCCTCTTTTTCTAACAGTTTTGTAAGGGAAAACTGAACCAAAAAAAAAAAAGTGGCTTTGCTAAGGATCTGCCATCAAGTCAAAAAGGTTCTAGAAGTAGGATTCAGGCAAATTGCAGTATAGCTTCTCAGAATTGGTCCCTGCAAAATCAAAACTTTGCTAAAAATGTTCAGTGTGGAAACACAAGGCCACAAAGTTTCCCTTAAGTTATTCAGAAGGTAAAAGAAAGTCCTGGGTGTAGCCTCACCTTGGTCAATGAAAAGCAGTTTTTTTTTTAACCTCAGTGGTTTCAAGAACTATAATTTCTAGTATATTGTATAAATGTTGAGCAATAGCCTTACCAGGACTGCATCTTTCTTCTAAACCCTCTTATTGTGTGTTTGTGTTCTCATACATAAAAAACCAAATTGACAGAAAAGCTACTGAAGGGAGCTGTTAGCTGTGTTTGACTTGAATTGACTTGCAGCCTTGTTCTCTGGTGGCCTCTTGTTCTCTGCTAAGCTTGGAAACAATGGCTTTCAAGAGTGTAAAACAATCACCACTCACACTTTGTGCAATTCAGTCCTTTTTTCTATCTTCTTCAGGGTGGTAGAAGGAACAATTTTTATGCCAGACCAGTCTTAAGTTGACTTTTGACCTCTGTGAGCTTCTTAACAGTAAAATATTTCAAGTGGCCTATCTAGGCATGTTTGTGCTAACAGCACCTCCACTTTTGCCCGCCTACACCCTCCTTTTTTTAATCTCCTAGAGAAGTTTTTTTAGGTTGCTGCAGAAGAAAGCTCTTCTTTGGCATCTGGTGGTCAGGAAATAGCTTCCTATTTAGGATAGTGATTTTGAGAAAGGACTTTTATTCCACTTCTCTACTTCCTTACAGTCATTGTTTTCAGTTACCCAGTAACTAGCCTTTTTTAATAGCATGCTTTTTCCTTCGTTAAGACCTTTTCATGGATGACTACTCTTCATCTAGATTACTTCATAGTAGTATCCTCCTTGTAGAATGGCATTAGAGAGCACAATGACCACACGACTGCCCAGAAGACTTCAGGAAAGTAATAGCATGCCTTGAAACCTTTAAGATCATGAAGTCCAACCAACTCATCACTACCTCCACGTTCACTATTAAATTATTTCCTCAGGTGCTATATCCCACATACCTAATCTAAACCTCCTCTGGTGCTACCTGAGGCCATTTCCTCTCATCCTGTCACTTTGTTACATGGGAGAAGAGGCCAATCCACACCTGGGTGCAACCTCCCTTCAGTGAGCTGTAGAGTGACCAGATGTCCCCTGAGCCCCCTGTTCTCCAGGCTAATCACCCCCAGATCCCTCAGCTGTTCCTCATCAGACTTGTACTCCAGACCCTTCCCCAGCTCTGCTGCCCTCTCTGGACACACTCCAGCACCTCAATGTTCTTCCTAAACTGAGGGGTCCAAAACTGAACCCAGGATTTGACGTGTGTTCTCACCAGTGCCCAGCACAGGGGGACAATCACTGCCCTGGTTTTGCTGGCCACACTATTTGATACAGACCAGGATGCCACTGACCTTCTTGGCCACCTGGGCACATGCTGGCTCCTGTTCAGCACTCCCAGATCCTTTTCTGCTGGGCAGCTTTCCAGCCACTCTGCCTGTAGCCTGTAGTGCTGTAGGGGGTTGTGGTGACCTAAGGGCAGGACCCAGCACAGGAGACACTTGCTTCACCTTTCTGTTCAGAAGTACACCACTTCCTTGTGACAGAAACAAACTTGCTAATTGTGCCTTAGACCTGTGCCTGATACTACATCAAAAGGAGCACCACTGATTCAAAGTATTCATTTAAACCCAGCATAGCTACAAACTAGCTATAAAAACAGGAGGAATTAAATCAAGTACATTATTTTAACAAGACACAATGACAAACATACAAATACCTATTTATAGAGGAAAAAGCATTTAGTGCTAAAGTGCAAATGCAACAAGGTAGGTTATTTCATGGTTCACAAACAACTGCCCTGGGGATAGCCAGAGGATAACTGTACCTCTGCCAGCAGATAATAGCTGTTTCACATCCAGAATAAATATAAATACAGAGTCTTGATCAGTTTCACTGCAGTCATCAGGAAGTGAGGATACACCTTAAGAGGGTGAAAATCATGGCTTAAAAATTAATTTGACAACCTCAGTGTTCAACTAACAACTAGGTGTTCAACTTTCTGCATGCCTACTACCTGGAAAGTGAAATTATCAAGACTTCCTAAATTTGAGGATAGTCAGCTTCTCTTGTCCTGCTTGTCTTGAAAGTACTTTTGTGCCTTCCAAGCCACTTTTCTTCATTGTTTCCAGAATTTCATCTGTAATTGAAAGTTCAGTGTTTACAACTGAGTTAGAAACTGGTTATAAGAGACAGTGCTGAAGTATCTGTCAAACATAAGCTGTAAAGCAAAGAGGATAAACTATTTCCTCTTATTATTTCAGACAGTAATTTTAATGCAAAATAATCTTCCATCAAGAACAAATAAAGCTTACAATTTACTAACTGAAGCTCAGTAGTTTGCTATTAATAGCAAAGAATTCTCTATGAAGCTAAACTGTAGGAGAAAGTCACATCTGCAGCATCTTCTCCTAAAAGCTGCCTAATAAATCAGGTGTGAAGCATAATCTTTCTTCTTAAAATTACTTGGTAACTTGTAGCCATTTACATTAGAGCAAAAGGAACAAGTCCAACTCTTTTCTCTACACCTGTAAAATGAAAGACATCACATTTCCAGCTAAGGGCTTTTGCCTTTTAAGTCAATACCACCATTCTCTTCCATGAGGAAGGATTGGTGTGGCTTTGTTAATTAGTTCAGAAAATTTGGGTTGAACTCTTGCGGAGCTGCCAGGGTCCTACATACTACCATTTTCCAGACTAGCTTGGAGAGTTTTTAGTTTTGACCAATTTTCTTGTATTTTTGGTCTATCTGTGATCAATATTTTGTTTAATAATATTAAAACTGGTTTGGCACATTTCAATGTCCAAGAAGAGTGATCACCTGGATTATTTTCTTTAATTGTGACCAAGTAGAATAATCCTTCTGGTGAAAGTAGGTCTGGTACTAAAGGGAAAACTCTATCCATTACCTCTCTGCCCTGTTTGCCACCAGCCCAGGATGCCTCTATTCCATGGCTTTTCACCTAGGAAGAAAGAAAACAAAGACTGTCATAATATAGAATGATAGAATTGGCACTGGTACTTCTACAAGAAACATCACCATAATCTCTAGCTTTAGATACCTGGCATTAGAGGTCTGACACATTCCGATTCAGCAGGTTAGTTTATGCAGCAAATTATTTCAAAAACACTTTCTATATGATGAGCACACTATTTTTTTTCAAGTTCTATTCTTAAACTGAATTAAAAGAGCTACATTGTCATATAATTTGTATGTATTTTCTTCTAATGTTTTATGAGTTTGTTTGCCAAGTGGAAGGTGGTCAGAAAACCCCCTAAGTGTTCATGGGACAAATTCTCAGAGTAGGAGTCTGCAGCAGCAGAGAGTTTTTATTCTGCAGGGAAAAAATGTATTTTCCATTGAAAGTCTTCTATAAGAAGTCCTTAGCATGCCTAACAGAAGTTCTACATGGTTTATACTTGATGGAGGAAGTAAGTATTGAGAAGCAGCAACTAGGAATCCTTATTCCCATGTAGTCTTTATGGGGAACTCCAGCATTTTCACTAAGTCAGTGTTGATCCTACAACATCCTTTACTATTTCAAAAAACACTTGCAGTTTTCATAGCAGGGTCTTTTTGATTTGCCATCTCTCCTCTGACAGTAGAAATACCATTTTTATTGTGTATTTCAAATTTTTCTTACCTCTTCAGAAGGTGTTACCACATATGGTGGATTAAACAGCAGTAGATCAACCTTCCCGTTTAATCTTGGAGACAATCCTTTGACCTGTAGAAGAAGTTGGTGATTCTTTTGTGGGGTTTGTTTTTTGGAAATGTGAAGAACGCAAATATTTTGTAAAAATAGTTACATAGTGCTGGATATTCTGAGCATTTCATCCTGACTCAGGAGCACTAACTTTTACTTTCCATGTGTATAAGTGTAAATACATATATAGCTTTGATTTTGCTATTCCAATTTTCGTAGTTTTTTGGGCATTTTTTCCCCTTTCCCTTTTTCTGTGGGCCTGAGTACCTGGCATTTGGCCAGGGTTGAACAGTCACAAGCATCAAGAAGAGGTACCCACAAAGAGCAGAACAATTTCAATTGTCAATTTCTTGGTCAGTTCAGAATTTAAGTTAGATATAAAAAAATGTTTAATTTATCATTGGTTAATGTTTGTTAGCCAAAATGACCAATCTGTGACAACTGCAGTTCAGTTCTCAAGTACGAGCAATTGTTCATCCGTTTTAAATCCCCTTTATTGTTGCCTATCTACATCATCTTTTATTAACAAATATGTTCAGGGTTAAAGAGATGAGAAAATTAGGTATTCCCCATATCAAATTTTGTAAGAAACTGGGACCTGTGTATGTTGTTACTTTTAATTAAATCAGAAAAGGCTGAGAACTAAGAACTGCATAGATTTAGAGGACGGGGTATGATAATGTCAAATCATTCCAGAATTCCTTGTCCAGCATTTTTCCAAACTATATCTACAGAATTTATATTTTAAGTGAATTCAATGAATTTTTGGAGCTCAATTTTCATTTTCAAAGCTTGAGTAATTTGGTTTTCTCTTCCTTCGGAAACAATTTTGGCATTTTGGTTTTCTTTTTCCCCATTCATGCTTTTTAAAAGAAACTTTGTTCTAGGTTAGTTACTTTTAGTACTTTTTAGTTACTTTTCAGTATCAGGGCCGCAAATATGATTGCAGGTCTGAAGCATCTCCTTCAGGAGAAGAGACTGCAGGAGCTGGGCCTGCTTAGTCTGCAGAAAAGATGGAAAGGGGATTTCATTAATACACATAAATATCTGAAAGACGGGTGTCAAGAGGATAGTGCCAGACTCTTTTCAGTAGTGCCCAGCAACAAAACAAGGAGTAATGACCATAAACTAAAATACAAGTTCCACTTCAACACGAGGAAGAACTTTATGTCAAGGGTGGCAGAGCACTGGAACAGGCAGCCCAGGGAAGTCATGAATTTTCCCTTTCTGGAGACATTCAAAACCCGCCTGGATGTGTTCCCTAATTATTGTGTGATTCCGTGATCTCTAATAAGTGTTAAGAAATTACAGAAAATGTAAGGAAGATATTTTTGAAATATATATCTTACCAAGTCAGTAATGACTGGCTGAAGGTGAACATTGTTAAGCAGAGCTGTCTCCTGTGTACAGTAAGCTGCCATGGGGTTGATATCTGTACATCTAAAAGCAAAATATTACAAAGTATGAGCTGTACACTACCATACGTGGAAGTTTTATCCCTATGAACCACATGCTAATTTATGTACTCTCAATGAAAATATCCATTTCAGCATCCTTTACTCTGCAAGTAAATAGCAAAAAACAGCCAGTAAAATAGACACAGTGTATTAGCAGCTAAACCATTCAATGCTACACTGGAAGTTTTAATTGTCTGAAAGCTGAAGTATAGGATTTCCACTTCAACACTAGCTCTCCATAAATATACATATTCACATAAGTCTCTATAATAAAATCCAGTTACTGCCAACACCCAGGTAACTAATCTCATCAGACCACAAGATGACTAGTCAGTGGCTCAAATTTAAGATTTAACCCAGCAAGCACAAGTGTAGGCTTAGCAATTTGTCTAAGAAATGGGAAAATGGAATTCTAGTCACAGAATTACTAACATTCTACACATTCTACAACCTGAAGTAAATAGTTCTGACTGTGTGGTGGTGCATCCCCCTTTTCCCTTGGTCCAAATCTCAGAAATGCTCGACAGGCTTTCTTTGCGTTGATTTCCTTATCTGTAGAATTGAGCTAATATTTCTTTATGAGTAGTTTTTTAAAAAACAAAATGAGAAATGTAGATGTGAGGGTTAAGCATACTTTATTATTGTGCGCAACAGTTTAAATGGTGTTATACTTACATGTACAGTGCACTGGATCCAAGAATGGAAGAAGCTAGAAATGTTGAAACCACACCAGATCCAGATCCTATTTCAAGGCAGATCTCAATTCTAACGAGAGAAAACTCTGGATGATTTTTATTTGTAACAAATAAGAGCACTGGTAGAGACACAAAATTAGTGAAGACAGTGTTATGAAACATGCTGTCCTTCTCCCAAACATGCTAAAGTACAGAATCCTAGAATATCCTGAGCTGGAAGGGACCCACAGGGATCATCAGGTCCATGTCCCGTATTTGCTGGTCACATGGCCCTCGATGCTCACATTATATCACCTGTCCCGTAATGCCTGCCATGCCTACAGGTGCCCATATGGGTGATTCCTGGTGATCATAAGTCACTTTGGGAAACACACACGTTTCTCCTGGTCTAACATGAAAGTTTCCATTAACTATGCAATCTTAACAGCACAAGCTACATTTCTACAGTATTTACTATAGTTATTGCAGCAACACTGAACACCAACAGAAACTATGAAAGATCACTGTGAAACCACTGAAAGAGAGCAGGATTCAAATGCATACAATCACAGACTATCTCGAGTTGGAAGGGTCTCAAAAGGATCATCAAAGTCCGAGTCCTGGCCCTGTGCAGGACACCCCAAGAGTCACATCGTGTGCCTGAGAGTGTTGTCCCACCCCTCCCTGAGCTCTGTCAGGCTGGGTGCTGTGACCACTGCTCTGGGGAGCCTGCTCAGTGCCCAGCCACACCCTGGGGGAAGAAGAGCCTTTTCCTGACATCCAACCTGACCCTCCCCTGACACAGCTTCAGGCTGTTTCCTCGGGTCTCGTCCCTGGTACCCACAGAGCTCAGTCCTGTCCCCACCTGCCCTCAGGAGGAAGCTGCACACTGCTACCGAATCCGCCCTCAAGTCTACTCTGCTCCAGCCTGAACACCTCAAGTGACCTCAGCCGCTCCACGTATGGCCCCTCTAGACCCTTCACCACCTTCGCAGCCCTCCCTTGGATACTAATAACACTTTAAGACCCCTCTGTTACTGTGGCGCCCAGCCCCTGCGTGACAGCAATCCCGCTTCACCCCCTTCTGGGACCCCTGGCGTTCTGGCCCCGCCCTACCGGGCCTCCCGCAGGCAGCCCGCGTCCTGCTCCAGCGCATCCAGCAGCAGGAAGGTGTCCTCGGCCGGCTCGTACACATCGCGGAACGGGCCCCACGGCCCCAGGTGTTGGTACCGCGGCGTGGGCAGCCCGGGCGCCGCCATGCCAGGCCGCGCGAGCGGCGCATGCGCAGGCCATAACGGCTGCCCCGCCCTCCTCGTGAGCCGCGCATGCGCAGGCCATGGCGGCTGCGCGCCCCCCCCTTCCCGCCCCCCCTCCCCCCCGACTCCCGGAGGGACAGGGCAGGGCCCGCCCTCTCGCCCCGGAGCCGCAGCCGCCTGCGGGGAGATCTCGCTCTGAAGTGTTTGATTTAACACTGAAAATTGGCGGCGCACCAGGCTCAGTGCCGCAGCAGGTGCCCGTGAAGGCCGGTGTGAGAGGGCCCTGCCCGTGGTTTTGATGTCAGCCTCACAAGTTGTGTTTCCGTCGTGAGAACAAACACAGCGGTCAGCCCAAAGGGAAAGGTGCTGAGTGTGAGAAATAAAAGATGTGGGTTTATTACAGCACATGTGAGGATCTCATCCTTTACCCTCCGTTGCAAAGAATTGTGAAATAGATATTTTGGACTCAAAGTTTGTTCATAATCTATTTCACATACCCATGTGAGAAAAAAATTTCTGTCATCAATATACTCAGTTCTTGCCATAACAGGAAATTTGTTTAGGTAAATTGTCTTGGCAAAAGGACTATGCCCGCACACTGGAGAAAAAACCCAAAACCCAATAATGAAAAAAAGAGCAGTTAACTAGTGTTGCCTGACCCAAGTGTTGGACACCAATTCACCAGCACGGTATCTGGAAGATTTAAGTGAAAATTCAGCATTATTCAGTGCATCTTGCCTTACACCTGCCTTTAACTGTGTCCTATGTTTCCAGGAAAAATCAATGTGCTGCTCTTTAGCCTCAAAGACAATCCTCATTCAAATAGCCAACAGAAATTATCAATAATGATAATATGCCAGAAATATGTGCCAAGAATTAGGATGAGTCTGCAGTAAGCAACTGTGCTTTATGCCCAATCATTTGGGGCAACTAAATACAATCAGATATTCAGAGATTAATATTTAGAGATCCAAAGATGAGGTTTTAACTCAAGGATCATTTTTGTCCTGTCATGGAAATGAAACCATCAAGCTTTATCTTAAAGACGGGTTTCTTGGTCCACCACCTAGAGTGTAAAACAATTCTAGAAACTCAGAAGCTCAGAAAACTTCAGTTTCTGGAGTAAATTTATTCATGGACCTGATCTTGTATTAATATTACCTTTTAGCTTAAAATGTTATTTTCTCTTCATTTATTCCCCCATGAAGTGTTATCAAAACCTACCTCATCCTTCATTTTACCATCTAAATTAGTTCTTGTTGCCTCCTAATTTATGTCTTTATGCTCTCTCATCAACCTGTTCTGATAAGAGTTATTGTGGCATTCAACATAGTGTCTGAATACAGGCTGAGACCTTAGCCTGTGAGAAGATAATGGTTTCCTTTACTGGAAATCTCTTGGCTGACGCAGAGTAGGAATATCACATTTGTGTCATAATGGTGAGTTCTGACTGAGGTTAATGTTAATCTGCTCTTCCTAAATTACCTGGAGCCTGGAGCATCAGTGGAGCACAATAGGCTGCAAGCAGTGGGCCGGAGGCTTGGCAGGAGGCAATAACAGCTTTTTTAGCTCAAAAAGAAACCCAGTAGATACTCCTTCACTTCATCTGTCTTCCCAAAGATTTACTGCTGCTCTAGAGAAACAAATACTTGTAAAACATATTAAGCATGCATAAAATTCCATTACTTTGGCAAGATGAAGTCATATTAAGAGACAGAATTTTGCACTGTGTCCATATTAGGAAAATTAATTCTTTGGATATATTTTTTTTAATCTCAACAGGTGGTCAAGCTTTGGCATGCTGTAGAAGAAATGACTTCACCATCTGCAGCTGTACTGGTTATTATTTTTGGCTGTTTCAGGCTTCCTGAAATCTGGTTAATTATTATTGAGGGTTTTTAACACTTTTAAGTCCTCTGGGTGAATTTTATAAAACATTTATTTTTATTACTTATATAACTACCTACCTAAACTGTTTTTCTTGGTAGATAACTATACTGTTTTTGCCAAAACAGATTCTATTTCAATTTTGTGAAATTGTTGGAAGGCTAATACAGGAATACATTTTTCACTGGTGCCTGTGCCATGTTATTAAACTAGACTTTATGGAGATGAAAAATTGTTCTTGACAGGAATCATAGCCATTTGTTTACACTAAGCTGTATGGCTTCATCCCATTTGGAATTCAGTGCCATACCTCTCATACAGCAAATCTTAACCCATGATTTCCTAGCTGCCTGTCAGCCCACAGAGGTCCCCATTGTAAAATTCTCCAGCATTTCACAGCTGCATCTTGCCCTCCATGTCCTGGAAGAAATGTAAGCCTGTGTTGGACCTATGAATGCTCCTGTTTCACTGCATTTGGAGAAGTGGAACTACCAGGATAACTGCAAAGGCAGAACTGCTAAGAGAAGTCTGGCAGAAATTTCTTTATCTAAGTAGTCCAACAAGCAACTTCATCTTATAATCTCTTTCTCAAACTGAGCAAGTATCTTCTTAAAAGTGTATAGGCTTCTTGCCATCAATATTTCTAGTGGAAAGCTGTTATAAAACTTCGGTGCTCTAATCATTAGAAACCTTGTAATTCCTGGCCTAAATACAGCGGGGATAGGTTTTATACTCACTCTTCTGGCAAGTATCTCAGCTTAAGTAATTCTTTTAATGGTTTTTCCTTGATAGAATTGTAGACAAAGAAAAGTTCTCATCAGCCTTTGTTTTGCTTGACTAAATAAGATGTGCTCTTAAAAGTTTCCTGTCATAAGACATTATTTTCATTTCTCTTACCACATTTCTAGACTTTCCCTGTATGGATTCAAGACTGACTTCACCCTGAATGTGACTTGTACAAAAGACTACAGGTGATGCCTTACTGATGCTTTGAAGAATTTACTAGCTTCCTTATGTCTTGTGGAATTTTCCACGTACAGCCTAGGATCATGGTTGCACTTTCTTTGCAGAAATGATTTCTTACCATTTTGTGATCAACCAGTTTTGCTCGTTTTTCCTCAATGGTTTCCAAATAACTGACTATAGAGTGAGAATTCTGTAGCATGTTATTGTTTTTAATAGTTCCCTTTTTGCATGCTTATTGCTCACATTCTGGTCATTTTGTTCACCCCTCAAGGTTGTCTCTTGATTTCATGTTTTCATCAGTGATGCCAAGGATACCAATAAAAAAAAGCATGAGTAAAATCAGCCCCAAGACTGGTATTTCAGGGAGTAACCATTACTGACTTTGAACCTGATACTCTTCCTTTTCAGTGTGGTATATGACTAACTTTTATTCTGTTTCTTGTTCACCTCATGTTCCTGCTGCCAGTTCCATCATTTCCATCTTAGTTCATATTTTTCCACATAGCAACACATCTAAAACTGCATGGGAGTCTAAGTAGATTAATTTTTTATGTTTAAAAATGGAGGCAGACACTGAAGTAATGCACTGCCTCTGCCACCATGGCCAAAATCATCATCTTGTCTGTTGTTTTTAATTGTTATCCCAGGTCAACAGGAAAGAGGTCCTGCTGCTTTCCTTCTTTTCTTTTTGAGCACACATGCAAACCATTTTGCTCTAGTATTTAATATCTTAAATAGAATCTTCAAATCATAAAATGGCTTGGATTAGAAGGAACATTAAAGTTCCTCTACTTCCAACCCCTCTGCCATGGGCAGGGACACCTCTTACTAGTCCAAGTTATGCCAAGCCCCATCCAACCTGGCCTTGAAGACTTTCAGGGATGAGGCGATAGTCTTCAAGAAGACTATTTCAAATTGATTTTATCAATTCTTATGGTACATTGTATATTCTAGCTTGTAAGAGGTAGCTTTTTTACTGATCAGTCTTCACTTTCTTTTTGACACTGCATATTCATAATATTGTGCTTGAGATGGTTATTTAACCGATCAGATTTGAAGCCTATTCCTCCATTCATTCATCCCCTTGCTTTTATCTTTAACCACAAAAAAATATTTTCATCCTCTTTTGACCCTGACATCCTCAAATAATATGCTCATTACTTAGATAAGGCCAAAACAGTATAATCTTTTTACTGTTTCCCTGACTACCAAGTGAAGAACTATTGCTGCTGGTGGTGTGGAAAACATTTGGATGTTACTGATTTCTAGTCTTTGAGTAATTAACTTTTACCAAGCGTCACATTTTCCCTTTCTAATCGTATATCTGAGTTCCCTAACCATAACAAAACTCAAACACTGGAGTTTATACTTCAGTAAAACTCTCCATTCTCCATAGATCCTGTCACATGAGTCAACACTGGTTTCTATACACTCTTCTCTTCTACTTCTAAGGTGAATAGCTCAAATATTTTTTCACTTTCTTGCTTCCCTCCCGACTGATGAAAATTTTTGCCCTTACATCATGACATTGCTGCAATACATCATGGCATGGTAAGGTTTAGTCACAGCTGTGGAATTTTTAGACCTGCTAAGGAATGGTCCAGGGACAACACATTAGAGAGTAAGAATGATGGATACTTGTTTATAGCCCTTTCTGAAAAGATCCCAGAGAACATGTTAAACTTTAAAAAACAATTACCAGCTATTGAACGAATTCAATCACTCAATGTTGAAATGCAGCTACCTAGGGAAAAAGCAAGGGACTTTTTAATAGTGTATAAAAGTATTTCAGCACTTCAGAAGAGAAAATGAATAATGCCATAATCAACTGAACAGAAAGAGAATATGTAGTAAGTAGTCATACATACTTTTTTTAACTGGATGTAGGCCAGAAACATCAGAAAAACCTTTTTGTAAAAAATGGAACTGGGTTTTTTCAGTCAGCAGTGACGAAGTTCTTTGGTTTATATTTACAACTTAAACCAAACCACCTCAAGGAGCAGAGTTATAGTGGAACTTTCTTTTATAACTGAGATGTCAATGTTTCCTCCTTCAGTGGGCAGGAATGATATCTGATTTCCCCAAGAACTTACAAAAAATTAAGTTCTCTACAGGACTGTATAGGGAAGCAGCAACACCACAGTCAGTTGGTTATTTAAATTAGTCAGTGTTAGAAACAATTACAATTAACACCAATCTTAAGCATCTGAGCAGATATAAATGCACAATATCAAATATTTACTTACTTTAAATTATAACTTTTTTGACTTCATTAGAGTTGTAGCTACTCTAGTGTTCATAAACAGAAGGCAGAAAACCTGGAAAGAACAATTGTAGTTGTCCTTACACATTTCAGAATAAATTTACTGTCATTCATCAGAAAATAAATCATTACCATGGAAAATCAGGGAAAATCTGTTTAACAAATGCAAGAGATACCATAGGCGTATCTTAGGTTAGAAGAGGAGAAAAAAATAAAACTGGATATTATTATACTATTATATATATTGTTGTTGAAGTATATAAGCACACATACATTTATAATGGCATCATATAAAATAGTATTGTATATATGTAGTATGGCCACCACTCAAACACACACAGACCCCGGAGTTTCCAGTTGCCCTATTCACACCCCATGCATAGCAAACTGCAAACCCAGAGCTTAGCTCCATCCCTGGTCAGTAAATCAAAGCTCCAGATAAAACAATACAGGGTTATCTAGACATTTCCCAGGCTTTCTGTTTTAATTCTTTCTTGTTCCCATGCTTGGTTCGCTACATATAATCATATTTTTTTGTGTACTGGTTTTATAAGAAAGCTCATAAATGGGTGATGGAAAACTGCTGAAACCAGGAAAAGACTGTCTTCCTGGAGAATAGATTAGGGTATGAGACAAGGGAAGGGTAGGAATAAAACGACATTAAATCTTTTAAAACAGTGAATGTTGAAAACTACATGGTATGAACTGAAAAAAATTGAAACTATAAGTGAGTTTTCAGGAACTCATAAAACTTAAAGGCAAGAAATACACTTTTTTTTTTTCACAGTATATAATTAAATAATAGAACGAATTTTCAAACTATATAAATGAAGTCAAAAGTTTGAAGCAATTTATTTAAGGAATAGACAATAAAATACGCTAACACATTTGCTTTAAATAACAAACAGCTGTCCACAAATGGGCATTTAGTGTAGGTTTTATTAAATGCTCCCATTATTCAAACATTATGCATTTTGTTTTAATTCTGATGGGGTTCCACTACATTAAAAGTGAGTTCTGAGAGTTCTTAGTAGAAAAAATGTTGCTTTCTGTTGACTTGTTGAAACAGGTTATACCAGAGAAACTCAAAAACGTGATTCACTTTGAACTGATTCATCTCTAAGGAAGAAACCTAAGAACATCCAAACACAATGAGAAGATTTGAGCAGATTTTTTTTCCATCTTATTATTTCCAGTAAGAGGCCTCTAATTCTAGGATCGAGGTGGTACTCAGGTGGGAAAGGGCTTCAGCTCTCTGGTCCAACCTTCTGCCCAAAGCAGGGCCATGTCTGGGATCAGACCAGGCTGCCTGGGGCTTTCTTGAGACTGGTTTTGGAACCCTCTAAACCTGGAGCCTGCACAAACTAGCGAGCAACTGTTCCACTGCTTGAGTGTCCTCAGGGTGAGAATGTTTTTCTTCACATCCAGCCTGAATTTTGCTTGTTTCAACTTGTCTTTTTGGATTCTTGTCCTTTCACCACAGAACTGGTCCTAGGTTTTAATCTGAAAATTGATTTGGGAGAAAATCTTTGTCCATCCATTGTAGTACAATAGAGCTGGGGAAGAGTCTAGAGCAAAAGTCCTGTGAGGAATGGCTGAGGAATCTGGGGATGGCTCAGCCTGGAGAAAAGTAGGCTCAGGAAGGACCTTATTGATCTCTACAACGCCTGAAAGGAGGTTGTAGCCAGGTGCGGGTTGGGCTTTTTTTCTCAACTAACTAGTGACAGGACAAAAGGAAATGGTCTCAAGCTGCACCAGGGGAGGCTCAGGTCGGACATCATGAAGAATTTCTTCAGTGGAAGGGTGGTTAATCGTTGGAATCAGCTGCCTATGGAAGTGATGGAGTCACTATGCCTTGAAATGTTAAAAAAATGACTGGACGTTTTCAGTCCCAAGTTGAACTTAGATGATGTTGGAGCTCTTTTTCACCTGAATGTTTCTATAATTCTAGTACAGTTTTTTTGTAAAAACACAAGGGAAAATATCTGCCATGGAGAAGATTCCATGTACTTTCTCCTGACTGACACTGGTGATACTGATCATACAGACACTGGTGGTAGATTAAGCAGGCTGTCCTTCTCACAGTAGTAAATGTTTTATCTCCCTCTGCTTGTTTGGATATATTAGGCACATTTTTCCAGCACCTTCTAATATTTCCTGGACTATTTTAATATGTTCATATAGTAAAGAAATCATGACCTGATAGAAACTAAACAAAATCTGCATGTAATTACGTTTTGGGTAGTAGTTTTCCCTGTATGTATTTCATTGTATGCATTTTAGTATGAAAATCTAATAAAGAGATATGAAAAATGGTTTTCACTTCAAAACAAACTTGAAATGTCTTTCATAATGACATCTGATGTTCCGTTACCATCATGCTTCGAAAGCCGAGGGGAGGGGTGTGGGGATAGGCAGCTGTCTATTAAAACACGAGCTATTGATGTAGCAAGCTAAGTAGGTACTGGATAGAAAATATCATGTAATCAAGCACGTCAGTGGAACGATTTTTTGAGGGTTGTGTAAAGACAGCATCTTGACACTGTTTGGAAAAAGACACTAACAATATACAAAACATATGTTGTCTGTAGGTGTGTATATTGCCTTTGCTTGATGACTGTACATTGAAAAGTTCAGATCACAAGTACTCACATAAAGCTACTTTTGTAGAATAAGGTCTGACATCATACATTGTTCAGACAAGAATAGAATAGCAAAATTTGGCCTATAATGAAGGACCTTATGACAGTACAAGACAGTAAGGAGTAGACTGCCAACAACATAGTCTAACTGAATGCTAAGATCTCATTTGCTATGACTTTCCATAACTTTATATCAAGACTTTAATTATGTATTTGAATTTTTTTAAGGAAAAGTAAAAGATACAAAAAAGCATGGCTGAGAGGAGAAAGAATATATTGTGGGGAGGAACATGAATATTAGCATATTTCTGGCTGAGTTAGCCTGACCTACAATCAGAATGGGAAATTTGGGAAACTTTTTTTTTTTTTGCTTGTAAAACTGCACAGTGTAACATTTTCATTGGACTACACTCAAATCAGTCTTTATCCAGCAACAACAACTTCCTTAAGTTGTCCATTTTTCACATGCACACGTGTTAATATATTTTAAAGGAAATATTAAAAATATGTTACAAGTAGAGACACAACTTATGTCAGTAAGAACAAATGAGGTGATTTAGAATGGTATTAAAGTCTTCAAGGGGCCTTATTGGTGAGCCATGCTCTAAAGCATTGCAGATTGACCTCAGCTGGAGCAAGGATGCAGCTGGGCAGGTAAAATTGCTGCAAAGGATCCTTGTCGCTCTTGCTCTCTTTGTAGCACGTGATTCTCTTGTTTTGGTCTCTTAGCATGGAACTAAAGTTTGTAAAAAGTGTTGGAAAGCATTTGGTGAGTTGAGTCAAATGTAGGCAAAGCTCTGTAAATCTGTGTCTACTGCACAGTTCCATGTAAACTTGGAGGACTGAACTCAAAGATTTTGTGCCTGTCAGCAGTAAATCTCCACGTGGAAGCAAAGACGGAAATTGTCAACTGGAGATTTAAATTGCAAAGGCTGAGAAGTTGAGGAGCAACTCACAGGGACAAATTTCCTAGCAAGAAGAAACATGGGAAAAAAGGCAAGCTCCAACTTGAAACATCAAAAATGCAATTTGCTTTTAAAACTTCTAAGTATTTTTTGTGTAGGATAAATTGACGTTTTTCCCTTTTGCTGAGTCTTTGTTTTTGTCAACTGTCACCTCTATCAATAGTACTTTGGAATATGCCAGAAGAGTTGGGGTTCATTTGAGCTCCTTGGCACCTTTGGTGCCTAGACACATTGATGGCCGTCATCTAGGTTTTTTTGATACTTATTTCAGGAGAGGGAAAAGAGAGTGTTAAAGGGAAGTAGTGCTTCTAAAGAGAGTAAATGCTCCCTACATTGTAGACATCCCCTAGTTATCTATACTATCCTCACTTTACAGTCTTTTGAAACATCACTTTAAAAACTAATACCCTGAGCAGATGTTCAGTCAAAAAATATTTTGAGAGGGATGTAAGTAAGCTCTAGGAGTTAAAATTTGGGAAGGAAATAAAAACTTTTAAATAGATACGCAAATAAGGTCACTATTTAATAGGTCCACAGCAAATGCACATGGAAGTAAAATGATATAAATCCTTTCTGACAGAACATAAGTAAAAGAAAGCAAAACTAATCAATCACTGGAAAATGGACTGGTGGTCTGATTAGCTAATATAATTCTCTCAAGTGAAATTAATTTTTTCTAAAATATGTTAGATCTTACCATTAAACCTATGAAATAAAAATTCATATGGCCATGTGGTTTTTTTTTTCATTGCTGGATTAAAATAACAGTACTGACCTTGGCATGAAGTAAATTCTTGAGATTAATGACCAACTTGGCCATGCTGGTGACCTTTGTCTCCTCCCAGCCAATCTTTAATCTTCAGGAAATTTACTGCATCTTGATTGGTATTACTCACATGTGTACAAGCCTCAGGAGCTGTGGCAAACATGTAAGTGGTGCTTCACATTGAGAGCTCTTAAGAGAGAAACAAAAGCAAAAAGAGCTTTGAAAGTTTAAAAAAATCAGAGAGGCAAATACTATGGTTTTGATCGAAGAGTTAGTAACAGCCTTCACTGTGCACCATTTTCTCTGTACGAGTCTTGGAGCAAATATTGAAGAACATTACAGAATATGACAGATGTAGCCCTTGGCACTGAATATATGGTTCAGGCCTTTCTGAAACTGCTATCAACTTTGAATTTAAATGCCAAATATAATATTTTGCCTTGATGTAATTCTTCAAAGTACTATCCATTCTTCTTTCACTGGAAGTGGTGCAAATCAGAGCAATGGTTTTATGAAGGTATAAAAATGAATGGGAAGGTTTTGTTCATCAATTTCACTGCCCACCAGGTACATAGTTAAATCTTGCACTTAGCTACAGTTTACAGAGGGAGATGATAAGACAGAGAGAAGAAAGGGTTTGGCTAAGGCTTTATAAAAAGCCATGTATGGAATTATAATTAGAAGATGAGAGTTTTCTAGTTAATAGTGATGTTAGTGTTCTTTCCTGAAGACCATTTTCCCCTGTCTGTGCTAAGGATGTGATCTTTATACACCTGATGATGGTGTGTAAACCAGATTTACTTTTCCTAGAATTAAGAACTTCATCAGAGTTCCAGATACAGAAACAAATAGGCAGAAAAATAAATGATATGATACTCCTTTCTACAGCTTTTTGAACTGGCAGTTCTGGGAAAAAAAGAAACATCACAAAAACCCATGCCTAAAATCGAACATAAATACTTCATGGTGTCAAGGTCTTACTGTTAAATTTAGATCTAACTAAAATCCTTTTTCCCTTCAAAAATGAAAAACAAGAAACCAAGCATTTGAGTAGAAAGTCATCCTGGAATGCTTTGGCCATGCCAGTTAATGTGTGTAGAATTTATTTAAGCAAAGACACTTTTCCTTGCAAATTACTGGCTTTAAAGGCCTTGGCAGAGATTCCATTTTTTGTGACTTTCTAGTTCCAGTTTTCCTACCAACCTAGGCAATGCATTGCCTATAGCAGTGTTGTGCCTAAGGGAAAGTGAATGGAAACTGTGGAAGTGCTGTATTTTAACTGCACAGATAGCCAGTGAAAGATGTAAGGAATTTATTGCCCTACACCCAGTTGAGAACAATGCCTTCCCAGCATTCACAGGTCTGCCAGTCTGAGAGGCAAAATACCTGAGCAAGAAAAATAAAACATCTACTAAATGTTTTATTTCTGCTGCAGTTTCTGTCTCTGGGCAGATGCAGATGGAGCAAGTGAAGGAGTGGTTTTCCCAAAGAATAAAAAAAATCCAAATGCAGTTACTTTATAAGGACTGCTGCAATGGCAAAACCAATTTTTAATGACAGTAGGAAGAGTCATCTTTCTTCACACACTGTATGATTTGTAAACCCTCCATTTGAACTATTTCCACGTAACACAAGCTGCATAAAAAAATCCATTCAAGTCTTTAAAAAGTGAATATTTAATTGATAGATTCCCCTACTGCATTTTCACATCACAAAAGTACAAATAATTTGACTTTTTTCTAATTCTAAGAGGATTTTACTGAGATAAAATTAGAAGTTAAGAAGTTAGTCAAAACTCTGGTTTTAGCGCAAATGTAGCGTCTTGCAGTGCAGGCAAAGAAGGGTTACAGCTTAGGAACCACCAGGGAGTGTATCCTTTGAAGCCCCACATTTTGATGAAGTAAAGATGGAAACCTTCAGCAAGGTATTCAGCTAAACAGCTGAATTCAGCTAGGGGATTGAGTTCTGGTGACAGTGGTGGGTACTGGCAGTTTGTAGCCATAACAAGAGACAAGAAGCTGGAGATTTCTAGTGGTCAGCCAATCTGGCTACCAAGAAAAGAAGGAAGGATGAATAATGAAGGAAGGAATGGAGTCATAGAATCATTTAAGTTGGAAAAGCCCCCTAAAAGCATTGAGTACAACTGTTAACACAGCCTGTGTTCACCACTAAACCATATCCCCAAGCGCCACATCTAGATGCCTTTTGAATGCAATATTAGCTACTCTCCATCTCAAATATCCTCCATCACTATTTTAATATACCAGGAAGCTTGAGGTGCCTCTTGGATTACTGGCTAAAGTGCAGATTTTTGTTTATTTTCAGGGAGATTGAAAGAACTTAATAAGAGAATGTGAAAATAACAGAACTGGATTGTTTTGGCCAATCTATAACATAAACTGAAATGTTTGGCTCTCCGTATCTTTTTTTGGCCTTGTGACATTTCACCAAAATGAATTTATATAAAAATCCTTTTTTCAAGTATTTGTTCTAGTGTCACACTGACATTGGAATATAAGTGATATTTTTAGAAATGTCAGTAGTGCAGGTAATAAAAATCAATGATGTAATTAAAAGTAAAAAAATGGCTCATCACTTAACACTTTTCTAGCTCCGTCTCAGTTTCTCATACCTGAGGCAAACATCCTCAAATATTTCGTTATTGATTAACAATTGCTAACTTGAAAAGACTTCTAGAAGTGGCAAGCTATTTAGACAAGCAGACAATAAATATACAGTTAGGTATCTCAACAGAGAAAGGAATATAGTAATATATTATTGAAGAGCTCAGGTTACTAAATGTATGTGACATGCATGCATTCACTATTAGTAGAAGTAGCTTAGTGCCAACTGATATTTTCCAAAGTCCATGAAAATCCTTGCTTAAAGGGTTTTTATGGATAATTATTTGTTAATGGCAGCAATTTGATGGCTCACATTAAAAAACACATGTAGGGAAGAAGATGCAGAGGCCAGAATAAGTCTATTTAACAGACTATCAAATTATTAAATTATCAAATGCATTAAAATTGCCTAGGTGAATTTAAATTTTATATTCCTTAACTTTCTAATGCTTTACTCTACATAGAGAATTTATTTTTAGGACAGTTAAAATGCCTAATGTGCATGTAAAGGAAGAAGATGGACTAAATTAATGTACTCTAAAATTTAAAGAAAAACCCAAACCTGCCCTAAAATTGATGGATATCTTTGCAATAAAAGCATGGGGATATTGTGACTCAGGGTGTGGGTTGCATTCCTCTGAGAGAATGCCCATGATCCCAGCTCCCTGCCACTCACATCGACCGCTGTCCTGTCCAGCGTGCAGCTTTTTGTAGGTTTGTACCCTTCATCTGCAAAAGTAATGGAGGCAGTGCTTGAGAATTATGGAGGAGCTGAGACCTTTGACTGGTAGCCCCAGAGAAGGGATCTGACAAGTCTAGATGCTGCATAGTGTGGGTGCCCAGCTTCCTCCTGGTTGACTGAGCTCATGCAGTCCCCCTAGACATTTCTGCACAGATCTTCTCACCTGAATATGGTGTGTGATGGCCACAGGAATGATGCTCTGCCCAGTAGGAGCATAGTGCAGATCCTATCCCTTTTCCCAGTCACAAGCTGGGGCTGAAGCATTCAAGTAACTACTGGCTGTGGAGGAGCAGACACTGTGGGAACTGTCTTCTCCCCCTCTTTAGCATTTCCACTAGCACAAGTTAAATATCTGCCTGCCTCTGGTGCCACATGGAGCAGGACTTTGCCATGGAGAACCATCATGGCCCCTTGGCTTTGAAGGACAGGAGGTTTGCAGGATTGCTTCCTTTCCTGCTTTAAGCAGCCACCCCACAGTCAGGATCTGGCAAGGGAGATCTTCCCAGCAAGTGGGATGGGGAGAGAAGAGTTGCTGCATTGGCTGATGGGCCACTGTTGCCCCTGGAGCTCTGAGCTGACCACTCTGTCTCCTCCACCACAGTGGTGGGATCAGCATGTGGGCAGTGCAGGTTAGCTGTATGTTGGCGTGTGGGCAGGCAGCTTGTGGTCTTCACTGTCACCCTTGTAACACATAAGACCATATCTCTCTCTGGATGGAGGTAGCATGGCACTGCTACCTAGTAAGATGCATCTGGCCTTGCTTGAAGGAACTGTCAACTCTGTGAATCCAATCCAATCCTGTCCCTGGCTGCAGACAAGACCAGATACCTGAACAAGAACATACAAACTGGGCAGATATGTAAGGATATTCCCAGTACACTTCCCTGTCTTTCAGTACATATAAGGGATCAAAGGAAGTGTTTTATTTTCTGGTCAACTGCTCTTCCAAAATTATCTGCCAAAGTCCTGAGCAGCATCCAGGGCAGGCACCCCAGCCTTCCCATTCTGATAGTAGGAAAGCAGCTTCATCACTGCTGCGGCACAGGAAAGGACAGCTTTGGACTTTCTCTGGTTCACAGCCTGGAAATGTGGGTGCACAGAGCCATGGAGGGTGGAGGGAGTAGTAAGGAAGGTCTGCACACATTGCTGATATGATTCACAGAATCACAAAATATTCTGAGTTGGAAAGGACCCACAGAGATCCTGGAGTGCCACTCTTAAGTGAATGGCCCATATGGGGATCAAATCCATGACCTTGGTGTTGTTAGCACCATGCTCTAACTAACTGCATGGAGAATTTGACATAGATGAGTCTGGGACAGGCCTGTAGATAGGTTTTCTCTGACTTATTTTCTTGTGAGGAAAGAAAAAAGAATCTCAAATCTACCATCCAATTCCATCCATCTGGGCGGATTAGACAGTCCATCTTCCCGTCCAAGGCAGGATCAGCGTCACTGTGGTCATTCCTGAAAAATGCCTACATGGTATCTTTAAAGATATCCATGATACAGGCTCCATAGTTTTCTAGGCAATCTACTATGCATCTATATTTTTCTTGAAACTAGAAAGGACTTTTCAAAATGCCTATCCCAAACAGCTTTCATTTAATTTCAAGCCTGTGGCTCCTTGTTGTTTCCACCAAAGGCACAGAGAAATAAGATTACTCCTTGCAGTGTATCCTGCAGTGAAGGATTGTTATGGTGTCTGTCACTTAGGACACCTACGTTTGAATTGTCTCAGAGTGCGTGCATGTATGTATGTTATGTCTTAAGGCATAATCTCTGAAAAAGCATTCCACTTGAGGAGTAACTGTTGAAACCTACAACAAGGACTGTACAGAAATTCCTTCTCATATAAAACTATTATTTAATGCTTAATTATTTGCTATCTATTTGAATAGACCATCGTTAAATACAATCACACCTGATTCACAACACGTGTGCCAGAACAAGAGGAAAACAATTAGTCCTTCTGTTCTATTCACATCACATCACATTTACTGGGCAGAAAAAGTTCCTTTCTTTGTGCAGGAAGATTTCTCTCTAGCCATGTCAACATTCCTTTCACATGAGAAAACTTGAACAGATTTAAGCACCTGTTCAAAGCACAGTTTGTAGTACAAACATGCTACAGTTGTCAACACACAATGCCCAAACACATGGGGGCAAAAAGAGGCAGAGCAGAGCTGTCCCTGGCTGGTATTGCTAAACTGTTCATGGGAGGGGCTATTTTTATGAACAGCCAGCCAAGCTCTTTGAAGTCTCAGAAAGTCTATATTTGGAGTAATTACATGATTATGTTACATCTTGTCTAACAGTGATGTTAAAAAATGAAATTATTCAGCCATTTCCCTTTGTGTGAGAAATGGCCCCAGATATTCACTCTCATCCATTTCATACCACTGTAGTGCAGCAGCACTTCTTAATAATAACATGTGGGTGAATGCTTGAAGTGAAGTGTAACTAGCTTTATACTGCAGTTTATTTTAAAGAAATAAACAAACTGCATGGATTCCTCAAAGTTTTTATTCCACAAATATTCTGTAAAATTCTTGTTATATGCAGGCTCTTAGTACATAATTTTAGAAGTTGGTAAAAAAAATAAGTATTATAAAAGCAGATCACTATTCTGTTGGATTCAAGACATGAAAAGTGCTAAAAGTAGTGTTGTCTGTGGCATTTAAGATAGGCACTCAATAATTTAAAAGTTCAAACTCTGTAAGTACAATTTACCTCAGCACGCTTTTGCTTCATCTGCTTGAATTCCACTGGTTAGCTTTATAACACAGCCAAGGAGACAAGAGTTATTATTGAAATTCCACCTGTCCTCACTGGTATATATCCAAAAGCAAGGCCAAGTCTCTCATGATGTCAACATGAATTCACTCACCAAGAACGGAATTAGCCTTAGTGCAAGCATTTGATGTTATCCAGACACTCTTAGAAAAGGAGAGAAGCTAAACATGGCTGAATTTTGATTTAGGGAAAATAGTATGCAAAAATGAGGTGCTGAGTTTTCTGCTGAATATTAATCTCTGAAAATTATTTTGTTAACCTACTCATAGAGAGTGGAACACCATGAAGCAAAGGAATGACAGCAGTATATGTGCAAGGCCATCTTGCATCCTAATTGAACAACGCAGTAAATTCCAAGTGCGCATGGTTAGAGTGAATATCCATGGATCAGCTCCTGTAAGCCTTATCCTCTAAGATGACAGAGTAAACCCAGAATGAGATGTATTGCAGTGCCAGTCCCAAGGTGGTCTTCAAAGAGTACAAAAATCTCTATTTGTGTTTTAAGCTCTTTGAGTGTTTGTGCAGGCTGATTTTTTGCATAGTGTCTGAAATAGGAACTGTTTGGAACAGAGTACTGGGTTAGATTTTTCAAGATTATTCAGGTTTTTCCATAAAAATAAAAGTAGGCTATATACATATACGATGGCAGAGAGAGAGGATCTGAAACTGAGTGGTGTTTTTTTTAGGGAACATTTGGAAATGGTTCCTAAAACATTTGGTAAGGAAAAGGTTTTCCACTATACAAGTGGACAAGCCTGAGAGAGTTCTAGAAGTGTCTGTACAATGCTCTGAGGCACATGTGAGATTCTTGGGCCTGTCCAGTGAAGGGCCAGGAGCTGGTTTTAACAATCCTTGTGGGTCCCTTCCAACTCAGGATATTCTATGTCTTCATGAAATCAGTATCTTTAAAAGTATTATTTCCTGTGAGTGGAAGTCTATCTTCAAGAGGTAGCCCATAAAGTCTTCTGATTCAGGATTCTGAGTCCTTCTTCTATACCCTGGCATCCTCTTCCTCTTCCTCTTCCTCTTCCTCTTCCTCTTCCTCTTCCTCTTCCTCTGATTGCTGCTCAGTAATGTCCAGCAGTTCTCCCCAGCCCCTTTCAGAAAGGTTAGGCTTTGCAGATTTTAGCAAGTCTGATGTCCCTGGAGTGTGAAACCAGCCTCCCCATGGAAGATATCACATTGTGGGGGTGAGGGGATACTTAAGGAACAAATTACAAGGGAAAAGCGGGAATATTTGGGGAGAATTGCTTTGTGTGTGTGTGTTTACATGGGGGATCTTGTATAGGAAATGTCAAGAACAGAGGTAAAAATATGTCAGGATGAAACTGAAGAAAGTTTTGAGGCACAGTGGAAATCTGAATAGGCTTTGAAGATGATAAAACCCTCTTTTACCTAGTGAGAATAATTTGGGGATTGAGGGAACAGCAAGTTAGCATTAGCACAAGTACCCACAGTACACTGTTTTTAGGTGGCAATGGTTCCATTCATTTCGTTAACAGAGAACTAGGTTACTAATTCTTGGAAAGGCTGGAAATAATATCATATTCACAAGTCTTTCGCAAGGCATGAAAGATTTTCACCACTGAATGATTTAATGGATAATTTCTGTGGCCTGTTCTTCATTCAATTGCTGAGTCATCCCTTTTAGTGACCATAAAGTCAAACCTTCTTTTTGGTGTCATGTTGCAATTAAATAGATTAATATAATAAATAACATGCAGTTCATGAATAAATATCTTTCCTCTGGCAGAGACATTTAGGCAAGGATACTCAATATCAGTTTGAGCAGATTAATCAACAGGATACAGGACCAAAAGAAAAAAATCAGGAAGGAAAAGTTCCAGTATTCCCTGGCAAAAAAATCTGTAATAACTAAATGTATCTGGTGGTTGTAGTTGTATTTTGGTAGAAAGTGTTTAGAATTCCTTAGTGTCTAATTCATCAGTACATCGCTGTTCTTTGAGAATGTAGAATTCAAATACCTAAACATCCCAAACATGCCATAATTAAAATTACTGCTTTATAATGGGTGGTTTGTGAGTTATGTGATACCCCACTACAGCAAAATTGGAAGTAGTCCTAACAGTTATACCTGAACTCAAATATAATCTAGAAATTCAAAATAAGTGCTGTCTGTTACAAAGCAGGGAAACTGTCTATTATGGGTTGGAGAGTATAAGCACAGAAATATATGGGATTTTGATTTGAGGCTCAAAGAATATTTATTTTTAAAAAACACAAGTAGCCTGAAATCTACATAATTTCCTTTGCCAGGCTATACAAGATCATCCTTTAAAAGTTTCTAGAAGGGCACTGATCAGGTTGAAGGCTCAGAGGGACCTACCTTAAGATTTAACATTCCTAACACAATGCCATTACACAAGCATGTGCAGCAATTGATGTTGCTTGATTTGACCAGTTAGAGCTCAAAATCATCCTGCCCCCTCCTGTAGCCCAGCATCCTGTATTTCAAAAGGCATGGAGCTAAAAGGTTGCACAACGGGATTGTTTTTAATCAAGCAAGGCCAGCTATAGTTACATTAAAATGTATAGAGGGAGTTATACTTTTCAAAGTTTCACTTGATCTCTTGGGTATCTTCAGGCAAAGAATTCTAAATTGTATTAATATATATGCTATTGTTGCTAGGATTGCATGGGCTTTTATGCATGAAGAATGGCGTGAGGGATTTGAATGGGAATAAGGAAATAAATATCAGCATCATGCAATGTCCTTCATGGAATATTAGGGTTGGCATAGCTCTTATGGTCTCTGTACCAGAGACGCAAGTTTTGTAGGATTTCCTCACTGTTGCCTGGGTTAACAGTTACTGGATAATAGTTTTCCAAAAGTTTATTTCATATCTTAACCTCATCTAGATCTCTCAATAGGGCTTAACCCCTGGCACAGCCCTTCTCTTTAAACACTACCCAATGTCCTGATAAGATCTGTCTTTAAAACACAACTACTACTGTCTTTTCTACCTTATCTTGACTTTCCCAAAAGTTCAGGCCTCCCATAAATTTTGCAGCAGAATTCCTTCACGGTCTGGGGACTAACCCTGTTGCTTTTGCTCACTTTCTCAAGTCCTCTATCTATGGCACCTGACTTATCCTCCAATGGAAGTTCTGACAACTCTGATGTAGAGAATATTTCTCTTAAATACAGTAGAAAAGTTAATTTCTACTAAGTATGGGTTTTTCTATATATCCATTGGGATGGATCAGTGTGAAGATCACACCACCACCAAGAAGACCACGAGAACAGGACTCTATGGGTCGCTGCTGGGCTCCATGGAGTGGTGATACATTTTCTATTTTAATCAGTCTGTCACTCTCTTTCTTCCCCCCATCTTCTTTTCCCTATTTCTTTCTCTCTCTCTTCCTCTGCCTCACATTTACTGTTAAATAAAATCCAGATTTTGGCATATAGTCTTATTTGCACCTTTATTCAGACAGAGGCATTTCTAATAATTTCAATAACTGGATCATAACATGGTCCCTTCCTACCCCAGCCATTATATGATTCAATGATTCTATGATTATAGCTGCAAGAGGAAAATAAGTTTGCTAATCAACTTTTTGTTAAACCAACCATTTCTAGCAAACATAAAATAATCAACTTTTCTTTAATTATATAGTTCTAGGAAATATGGCCAGCTGTATTGTTAAATCCCTGAATAGTGCCATGCTAGAAGCCATAGTGCACAAAAGGATCATGTTACACTACTTTTCCACACCTGAGACTACTGTGCTTTGAATTAACAGGAAGAACAAGAGGACCTGATTTCAGGGACTGCTTTAAGTCCTGTATTAGTGCTACAGTATTTTATTTTGAACACTGAAAATTCAGCTTGTCTAAATTAAATAGAATACTACACTTGGATGTTCAAAACAATTTGTAAAAGCAGCATTTAACATTTTAGCCTATTACCTGCTGATTCATCTAATTTTCTGTCCAAGGATCCTCAGTCTAAAGCATGTTCTCTATCCTTTTACTTACAGTTTTTGTCTCCGATTTTACACAAGGATCCATGTAGTTTGTTCCTTTTCTTAATAGTGATGTGTTATAATGTCCATTCTCCATATGATACTCACTTTGAACACTGCCTGTGAGCTATAACAAGCAAACATGTTGAAATGCATAACATTACTGTGGAGATACTTTTGCAGTAACTCAATTGTATCTCCCATAAGCTGCAAGATAGTTGAACAAAGCACCAGCTCTGTTGTCAGCAATACAAATATTTTCTGGATCGTAAGAGAACCCTTCAGTGTTGGAAAAGGTATGGCTCTGTAAGAACAGCTAAAGGGGAGGGCACCAACAGGTGACTTAAACATGAGGAAAAAAAAACCCTGAGGGGTTTATATGCCTTGGGAGAAAAAATTGCCAGCCAAACAGCATGCCCGCTCTGCTTTGCGAGGAGCTGAGAGCATCTACTTCTTTTACTGCTCATGCTTTCAGTCCTCTCCAGTGCTTCTGCATTCCTTGCCTTCTGCTCACAGTCTCTTGCAGGTGAATCAATGGAAATGGCCAGCTGTATTTTTTGTTTTGAGGGGGAATGGAAGAGTGAGTTTGTTTGCATTTATGTTCTTGTGGTGGTTTGACCCTGGCTAAATGCCTGATGTCCAGCAAAACTGCTTCAAGGTCTTTCTTTCCCCCTCTTTTCGCCTTCCAGAGGGAAGAAAAAAAAAAAACACTGGGCAAAACAGAACTTAGAATAATGCTTAAATTTATTACTAACAAACTAAGGACTAGAAATAAGAAATAAAAACAGGTTAGAAACACCTTTCCACCACCACCCCTTGGTGTGTCCATGCTCTCCCTCCTTCCCCCGATGGTATGGGGGACAGGGAATGGAAGGTTTGCAGTCAGTAGTTGTTGGGTCAGCCATTCGCAGATTTAAGTCCAAGACTTAAGCAGCAGTTCTTCCAAATGTGCTGTCTCAGGGGGCTTCCCTGTGGGCTGCAAAGGGGACAGTTTGCTTCACCACAGTCATCGCCACAGTCATAGGGGAATCATAACTCTGAGTCCTTCCCCTGCGTTCCGTGGGTTCCCCCCCATGATAGAGATCCTCTGCTCTCTTGTGGATCTTTCCATGGGGTGCAGTCTCTTATGAAAAGCTGGCTGTACCTGCTTAGTGTGGGCTTCTCCCTCCATGGGTGTCGGCTGTAAATCTTTTGCAGGACTCGGCTCCACCTTGGGGCCTCCCACGAGGTAACAGCCTCTTTCATGCATCCCCCTGCTCTGGCAGTGGGGTCTTTGCACTCCGATGGATCCCATGGGCTTTGAAGGGACAGCTCGTAATCACCACGGTCATCACCACAGTAGTCAGGGAATCATGGCTTTAAGTCCTTTCCCTGACCTGTGGGGTCCCTCCCCCTGCTTTCTCCTCCTGCTCTGACCTTGATGTCTGCATTGTGATGTTGTTAAACCATGGCTACCCATTTTCCAACCGCGCAACAACTCCTCCATTCTTAAATATCTTTTCACAGAGGGGCATTACTTAATGGTTCAAAAGCAGGAAGTTTTCCTTGGAGCTGACCCTCATTGGCTCTGCTCTATAGGATAGAGGGAAACTTCTAGAGGCTTCTAACAGAAGCCACTTTTCCTCTTATAAAAAAACCTAATCAGAGAAACGCACAACATTTCTAAATGTGATTCTTTATTTACAGCTCATTGCAACTGTGCTTATCAGAGATGACTGAAAAGTTGTTCCAACAAGTTTCCATAAAAAAATTAACTACAAAGAAGAAAAAAAGGAAATGTAGAATTACGTGATCACATAGCTAGTTGGTTGTTTCTGAAACAAAAATTGGTGCATTGCAAGGCACAGAATTCCATTCTCAACACGTATTTCCCTAAATGAGCTGTCCTGTTCTTCTGCACAATATATAGACATTATTCCTTTAATAGTTTTGTCCTTTAAGATGGCACAACAACCCACACATCCTCAAACCATACCACCAGACATCCTGATGCTTTGTTTGTCAGAACACTTGAATGGAAAAAATATGACCAGTAAAATGAAAAAATCACGTGGAGAATCATTCCTGTCTCCTAAAAGTCAACCCCGCTTGTTATAAGTACAGTCACTGCACTTGTATCTTCTAGTGGCTGAAGTTATCGTAGGATCATAGAATCACAGGATGGTTTGGATTGGAAAAGACCTTAAAGATCATCTAGTTCCAATTTCCCTGCCATGGACAGGGATTCCTTCATCTAGATTATGTTCATGCTTAAAGTAGCATGTATTTATGTGAACAATGCACTGCACTGCGTCAGGGCATTGGCCTCTGCTGTCTTAGGGACAGGACCAGTAGGGACCACTGTATCCCCATGCTCGCAGAACTGTTTCAATTTGCTTTTACCCATATGTATTCTTCACAGAATGCTTAAATACTTGCTTCCTAAATGGATCTCACATTCCACCAACCATCTTGCTCTCCACAACAGATATCCATCAGAGGACAGACCATCATGAAGGGAAAAGAGCCAGAGTGGTTTTCTTCCTAAATGGATATTTTGGCAAATGGGCAGACGGCTGAGAGCTTAAAAGTTACTATGTGCAGTTACCAAGTCACGAGGCATTCTCTTTTTCTAGATCTTTTTGCTTCTCTCAACTCTCTCTGGTGCACAGGTTTTGGTGCAGCTGCCTCATGATTCTGCACTCTCTAGATCCACATTGTTCAGACTGTTGTCTTTGCTATGTCACAGTCGGTATTAGGTTTTCCTTGTGCTTCCAGCATACTCCTCCTCTTTTGAAAATTACTTTTTGTAGTCCTGGTATCTGGATGACCAGTGCAGTTCTGGTGCTTTAAGTCTGTGTCCTGTCCTAGCACCAGCATGAGGGATGGGAGCAAGCACTAGACAGAGGAGTTTAAGATTCATTAGCCTTTTCAAACCACACACAATGTTTTTTTAATGAAGAGACATAACTACTTACACCAATCAGAAGCAGACAAGAGTCAGAAGAATGCAAGCAGTATGTAAGCCCCACACTCATTTATATCATGAATCCTGATGTCCAGGACCCCCCATTTGACCTCATATATTCAACTTTCTTATGAATACAACCTGCCAGCCATGTTCCACTGGGCAATATTTTTGCAGTGTGAAGGGTGACCTCTGAGGACGTTGATGAGATAGTTAAGATCACTCAAAAACTGGGCAGGCTTTAAACCTTCACATGTGGAAACTCTAGATGTATGCTTGAAAGTCCCGTGATGTCTTGCAGAACCCCAGGTTTCCTGTATCCTGTTTCTATTTTCCAAATCTTGCTTTAAAGTGCAAGAGCAGAAATAAATTTATTATGTGCTGGATTTGGGTATGTCTAGTTCAGGACCTTGTAATGAGTTAGCTTATTTCTTAGAACACTGCATGTGGCATGCAGTAAGTGATTGCAAAACAAGTAATAAATTAATCTGTAAAAAATGTGAAGCTTTGTCTCTTGATGGATTTCAAAACAAAAACATTGGATGTTGAACATTATTTTGATTTTTAACACCTGTAAGCAATGGAGATTTACTTTTCCACCATGCTTCTAGTCTGAAAGTTTATTTATTTTGCTATTTTGCAGTGAGGGTTATCTGGAGTTTAAGGTTTAAGTTCAGGTTAAGCTTCCAGATGCTAATGGAACAACTATTGTTTTAGAATGGGTGGTTGTACCTATTCCAGTGATGATGCTGTGCTTCTTCAGCAGATTTTTAATTCTCATGTATGCATTTATTTTGTAGTTTACCTTGGCATTACAAGAAACATTCTTCATGAATCTCCTGATACCCCAGCAGTCTTTACCTATATAGGTCTTATGTATGTTCTTATAGGAAAGAACTTCTGACAAGCTGTAAGAAGTCTGATAATTTTATTTCTGATCTGGACATTAGGATTGTGCAAGCATGTTGTGGGATGCTCTTCATTATTTTTCTAGTCCTTTTTACCCAATTGGCTCAATCAACTTGGAGCAATTACCACATATAACAGCTGGATTTATGACTCCCATGGTATTTGATAGAGTAAATTGACGTCACTACAATATTACAGTAAATTTTTTGTTTGCAATTTATTAAAATATGCTTTTTATTTTGTTACGTTTTTGTTCTCCTCTTGCATTCAAATATTCCCAGCAATTAGAGAAGACGATTGTACATTCTCCTCTGATTTATGGAACTTTAAATAATTTTCTTCAGTGAAACTTATCCTGCTGGTTGTATAGTCAACACATGTTAAACACTTACTCTGTAAAAGCACTGCTAAGCTCATTAAACCCAGAAGAACCCCTCCAAGGATTTAAAAGAAGTTAAAGTAACAATCTTATTTTAAAATAAATTGAGTGGTTCACTCTGTTTAAAAATGAATAACTTAAAAACTACTTGTGTTCTTTGCAAAACCTCTGGGTTTGGCTATGGTGAGAGACAGGACAGCGTGGCAGAGGAACCTAGTGCTGTCAGGTCATATCTTCCTACATGCAGGCACTTAAGGTGCACCTGCTTTTTAGGGGTCATTTGGGAAATATAATTTGCTGTCTTCAGGTACCCACTTCCTGGCTGCAGGGATGATAATCTAGTGTCCCTTGGAAACAAGGTCAACAGAGGTACTGGGACTGATGCCAGGTAAACATCAGAATGTAACCTGTAATCTGGACAAATGAAGAAGTTGTTCCCAACAGTCTTCAAACTCACAGGTACTGGTAGTTAAGTTTGATATTTGCTGAGGTTTGATACATATTTCTATGTCTCAAATCAGTACATATTTAATAGCAGCCATGACTTCTAGTATCTCTTACTCATTTAAGGGAAAGAATTTGATAATGTTATTCAAGTTCTTGAAAGGATGTGTTCTTACAACTGCACCTTCACCTCATGTCTTTGATCCTACAGAGTGGTTTTGGAAGATGCCACATGGGCTGAATAAGCAGGGAGTTCTATGCCAGGACATGCTCAGGTCTTGGCTACTGGTGGGCAGCAGTGTGGCTACAAGTTCCTGTCTCTAGTAACAGTGAGGTTCTCTTTTTCTAGAGGTCTTTGACAGTGCCATGAATCCTAAATAGTAGCACAGTCAGTCAAGCTCAGCCCACAATGTGGATACAGACGATTCTGGAGTTCACTTCTACTCTGATGGCACCATTTGAATTTTGAAAATGCATATAGCTGCATGGCACATTATAGCTCTCATCTGTGAAACAGAGGTAGCACTATCTTATCTCACCCACTGGAAAAGGGATGCTGAACTAATGCTTTTTCTCTTTGCTCTATTGCTAGTATTTTTGCTTGTGGTCAACAGCTCCAAGTCATGATGGACATCAGTGACAAGTAGTGTCCCTCAGGGGTCCGTTATTTAGTATCTTCATCCAGTGCTATTTAATATCTTCATCAATGACAAAGACAAAGGGATCAAATGCACCCTCAACAAATTTGCAGATGAGACCAAGCTGAGTGGTGAGGTGACACACCTGAAGGAAGGGATGTCATCCAGAAGGACCTGAACAAGCTTGAGAAGTGGAACCATGGGAATCTCATGCAGTTTAAGAATACCAGGTGCAAGGTTCTGCACCTGGGTCAGGACAACTGCTGGTATTAACACAGGCTGGGAGTTGAACAGATTGAGAGCAGCCCTGCTAAGAAGGACTTGAGGGTGCTGGTGGATGTGAGACTGGACACGAGCCAGCAATGTGCACTTGCAGCCCAAAACCCATCCAAAGCAGTTATGGCCAGCAGGTTGAGGGAGGGGATTCCTCCTGTCTACTCTGCTCAGACCCAGCCTGGCATACTGCATCCCACTCTGGGGTCTCCAGCACAGGAAGGACATTGACCTATTGGAGTGAGTACAGAGGAGACCACAAAGATGATTAAAGGGGTAGAGCATCTCTCCTGTGAGAAAAGGCTGAGAGAACTGGGATCAGCTCAGCCTGAAGAAGGCTTAGGGGTGACCTAATTGTGGCCTTCTAGTATCTGAAGGGGGCCTGTAAGAAAGATGGAGAAAGACCTGTAGTGAGAGGACAAGGGAGAATGGCTTCAAACTGACAGAGTGGGTTTAGATTAGCTATTGGGAAGCAAATCTTCCCTATGAGGGTGGTGAGCCACTGGCACAGGTTGCCCAAAGAAACTTTGGTTGCTCCATTCCTGGAAGTGTTCAAGGCAAGGTTGGATGGGACTTGGAGCAACCTGGTCTAGTGGAAGGTGTCCTTGCCCAAGGCAGGGGTTGGAACTAGATGGTCTTTGAGGTCCCTTTCAACTCAAACCATTTTATGATTCCATGATGGGTATTTTAAGCATTGTATGTAGTTAAAGTAGGGACTTTCCTCTCCATGATTGGGCATTCTTTTATTTTTAAAAAAAACAGATTATTTACTTTTCTTCACTTTTGTTTAAAAATGTTGTTCAGATTTGTTAACAGTTGATTGCTTATCTTGGAAAACAAGCTTCAAAAAAGGCATCCAAAGCAAATGTTTTTGTTCAATTCTTTATACTGGGAATATCAACAAAGTGACCTATAGTCTTTAATTAATAGACATAATGTGCTATCTATCAAATTCTGAATTTAATTGGCAGTGCTGTAAGAATTCCAGGAATAACTGAAGATTTTAATTCCTACAAAAAATATGTTACCAAGCTGTCTTTGCCTCATATCTACAAGAATGCTGCTTTTGTTTATACAGCCTTTAGGATAGTTCATCCACATATTTCTAAGTAGAGCTGATCTGGGTTTTGCTATGGGACAAGGTTCTCTTCAGACTTTGATCAGGGCAAAACCATATATGTCCCTGTGCAGATGATATACAGGATTATAGTCTCCTGAAGCAAGAAGAGAACGCTAATGCTTTTTATTTCAGGTCGAGTTTGAAGTTGCCTCCATGACTAGCTACTGAGGTGACTATAGGACGAAGAGATCTGGCCTTGTTCTAAGAGTTTGACACCATGTTAGAGGGATTATATTGGAGTGTACGGTTCAGTGAAGCAAAGTAAGAAGTCAGAAGCCAATGTTGTTTGGGTTGTGCCGAACACCAAGTTCTTTGATTTGTTTTCCAACCTGAAAAAACCTCAGAAGATGTTTTGTGAAATTTCAACAGAATGATAGCAACATGTTCCCATTTGCACTACCTCTAACAGGAAACAAAGAAAAGTAGAAGCCACCACGTAGAACTTGGGAGATGGGCTTGTTGGCAGCGCTAATGTCGCTTTCATTCAGGCAGTGGATAACAAGGGCATGTGTAGGCTTGGCCTGCCTCTCTGCTTCATGGGGTTTGAATCTACTCCCTCTGCAAGAGGTGTCTTGGAGAGATTCCACTCTAGACCATGCTTCTTGGGCAAGGAGTTCCCTAGTTAAGAAAGCTCAGCCCACTCACAGCCCTCTTAATTCACTAATACGTCATGAGGATGTGCCTCAGCGTCAATGTTTCTGATTTGTCCTTCCTGTGCTGCTTTCCTTGATGATACCTTCAGTCCCACATGCATACCTGGTTCCTTGGAGAGGCCTACCCTTTCTTCTAATTTTTCACCCCTAGTACAACTGTTCCCCTTCTAGCTGGTTCAATCTTTATCCTCCTTTGGTTTTGTTATCCTACCAAATCAAGGGATTGACAACTCATGAACAGCAGATCATAAAAACACAATGGAATTCACACAGACTAGGGTTTTCCAGCTTAAAGTGCTACACCCTCCTGCATTCAAACTTATATAAAAGGTCTTTGCTTGTTCTTTTTTTCAGCAATGTTTTTTGGGAAAAACCATACTTGCATTTGTGTTTTTCAGTTATTTCTTGTCCTGTCTTTGGAGAGCTGCCTCTTCTTATCATTTCAGTAATATTCTTCTCCCTGTTTCTACCTGCATTCACTTCAGTGCTGTGATAGCAGGGCTGCACCTGCACTGTGGTGAGGTGGGGTGGGACACTTCATAGCAAAAGACAAAGTTGTATTGAATTTGCGTGGCAAGATTTTGGTAGTGGTAGGGGCTACAAGGGTGGCTTCTATGGGAAGCTGCTGGAAGCTTTCCCCATGCTTGACAGATCCAATGCCACTGCCTCCAGCACAGACCTGCCACCGGCCAAGGGCATCCCCATCAGGGATGGTGGTAACACCTCTGGGACATTTAAGAAGGGGGAAAAAGTTATTGAGCAGAAGTAATTCTGCAAAAGAAGAGAGAAGGGAAAATATGTGAGAGATGCAGCCTTGCAGACAGCAAGGCCAGTGAAGTAGGAGGGGTAGTAGGTACTCCAGGTGCCAGAGCAGATTCCCTGACACCCCATGGTGCAGAACATAGTGGGGCACCTGTGCCCCTGCAGCCCATGGGGGCCCACAGGGGAGCAGAGATTCACCTGCAGCCCCTGGAGGACTCCATACCAAAGCAGGTGCATGTCTGAAAGAAGTCTGTGGCCCCAGGGGAAACCCATGCTGGAGCAGGCTCCTGGCAGGACCAGTGGGCCTGTGGAGAGAGGAGCCTACTCTGGAGCAGGTTTGCTGGCAGGACTTGTGACCCCATGGGGGCCACATGCTGAAGCAGTCTGTTCCTGAGGGACTGCACCCCATGGACAAAGGGTTCCACGATGGAGCAGGAACTGTGGTCTGTGGGAAGGACTCACACTGGAGAAGTTCATGGAGGACTGTCTCCCATAGGAGGGATGCCATACTAGAGCAAGGAAAGGACTCCTCTCCCTGAGGAGGAAGTGGTGGCAGAAACAATGTGTGATGAACTGACCATAACCCCCATTCTGTATCCCCCTGTGCTGATGAGGAGAAGGTAGAGAATGTGAAATAAAGCTAAGCCCAGGAAGGAGGGAGGGGTAGGGAGAAGATGTTTTTAAGATTGTTTTTCTTCTCATTATTCTGCTCTGGTTTTGATTGGTAATAAATTTAACTGATTTCCCTAAGTCAAGTCTGTTTTGCCTCTGGTAATAACGGGTGAGTGATCTCTACCTGTCCTTTTCTTGACCCATGAGCCTTTAATCCAATTGAGGAAGGCAGTGACAGGGTGGCTTAGAAGGGCATCTGACCTTCAGATGGATTCAAACCACCACAAAAGTACAGTAAAGATGTAGTGAGAGCCCTGAAGACATACTGAACATCCACCAAAGAAGCCTGAAAGTATTTTGCTCTTTTGGTTACCCTGTGAGGGTGCTGCAGCCCCTCCGGCCAGTGCCATCATACAAGGCTCAGTGCAGAGAGGCATGGATGGTTTCAGAATTGATGAGAGAAACAAATTTGAAACCAGGATATATCTAGATGGGTCCAGAATTTAGCAGCAGCTGAATGGGCAGGAAATTCTGCAATCATGCAAGAAAGCACTTTATATTTCTTATGAAAATGACAAAAAGTCCAAATCAACTAAACAAACTCCCTAAAGCATTTCCTGTTATTTATAAAAGTCTAAGACATCAAGCTGCAAAATTAAGCACCTGATTTAGGAAATTCCAGTCATAAGATTTTCTGGCCAATCTCAATACCTCTGAATTATGATTCAGTTCTGCAAGTATTCTGACCCACATCTCATTTGCAGTGCATGAAAGATTGAAAAGAAATTCCATATTTCACTTATATTTGCAAAAGAAGAGGATTTGTTTTTGCAAATTAAGTGTTCATCTCACATAGGCTAAATAAAAACCCTGAGATGGTACCCTGCAGGTTGTAATAGCGTCTTTGACTTTGCCTGCAGTTTATTACAATGTCTCCTGCTGAAGAGAGGGTTTATTGCTTATCTCAACCCATTTGTTTGCTTTGTGTTGCACAGAGGAACCTTCAGCAAACACATGCAAAAGCCTTTTTGCTGAACTGGGGCCCCAGCAAATGATGCCTATAGAATCACAGAATCACAGAGTGGGCAAGGTTGGAAAGGTTCACAGGTGATCATCTGGTCCAATCTCAGCAGGATCATCCTAGAATTCATGGCACAGGATTGCACCCGGACAGTTTTTGAATATCTCCAGTGAGGGAGACTCCACAACCTGTCTGGGCAATCTGTTCCAGTGCATGATCACCGGCACAGGAAAGAAGTTCTTCCTCATGTTCTTGTGGAGCTTCCTGTGCATCAGTTTCTGCCCATTGCTGCTTGTCCTACTGCTCTGCATCACCAAGCAGAGCTTGGTCCATCCTCTGACCCCTCCCTGCAGATACTGACAGACATTGATGGGGTGGGCTCTCAGCCATCTCATCTCATCTCATCTCATCTCATCTCATCTCATCTCATCTCATCTCATCTCATCTCATCTCATCTCATCTC
>JAWWEW010000001.1:20569358-20595172 GCA_035583185.1 Anabacerthia variegaticeps | reverse complement strand
ATTGTAACTCTGACTTATAAACTCTCTTGTGGTGGGTCCATTTCTCCTGCTGGTTTACCTTTAAAACCAGCACAATGACAAAAGAGGAACATGGGCGTTTTATACAGCCTGAGGACCCTTCATTATATATCAACATATATATATATATATATAATATAGCAACAGTTAAAAAGGGTACTCCTTACATAAGTTAAAACCTTAACCCAAATTGGTTAATGTCAAGATCAAAGGATCCCAGGGGTGCAGGCTAAATTTGCTTTATAAAGAGTGATATAAGAAATCCATTTATATACTTGATATAAGAAAGCCCTTTTTATATTCGAATATATGAATTATTTAACATATGACAGGATGTCTGCAAGAATGTTTTTGTCACGTAGTCAGAGGAAAGGAGATATATATATATATATATACACATATTACTAACTCTATTCACTGTAGGGTCTTTGTAACCAATCAGAATGTAGCAAAAAGAGAAAAACAGGATGCCTTGCCAGGTGGGAATTCTTTAGGAGCAGAATAGTGAAAAAACACAGCAAACAGAGCATGTGTCAAGACATAAGGTTGAAAGTTTACAGTGAAGGTGAGTACTGCATGAGACCACCGAAGTGATGAAGAAAGGGAAAAAAACACCACGGTTCTTAACTGTGCATAGTCCAACAGAGGGGCTGATGTAATTAAAAAGTGTGAAATGATGTGAGGAAAAGAGGCTGTCTATTCACAATTTCCTGTTTGTTGAAGTGTAGAAATGTTTAAGTTTTGGTCTGATGAGTGAGCAAGTTAAGTGAAGTGATTCTTCTCGCTCCAGGTACCAATAAAACAAATACCTGCTACTCAAATATAGAAAAGTCTCTGAGTGGTTTTTTATTAGCTAGGGTTTTCTGGCATCAAGAAAAACACATTACCCAGAGCCAATTTTACCCAAGTAGGAGGTAAGCAGGAGGGTGACATTCTCACTTGCCCTCTTTCCATCTGTTAGGAGAAATTATGCCTTGCATCAACACCACTGTTGCCTTGGGCTGGACAAGTGGCAGTGAGAAGAGGTGGCCAAAGGCAGAGTTGGGTGAGACCAATCCTTTTCATTACCTGTGTTCAGACTTGCTGTTTCTGTGAGACAATCCTTTTTTTTTTTTTAGGACCCCTTACTCTAAACATTAGTAGAAACCTTATGCTAAAATTCAAATAAGCTTCTCCAAACTACAAGTGCAGACTGTGTAGAATGGCAAGGGCTGAGGCTGCACAGCCTGCTCAGCAGGGGTGGCAGATGCTCTCACCTCCTTCCTCTTCTCCACAAAACCAGAGAGAAAACCTGCTTCTCCCCTGGCCTCTTCCATCACAGAGGAAGAAATGAAACTGCAATGGTGGAAAAGTTTGTAGCAAACATTGCTTCCTTCTTTGAAAACTAGGGAGCTCAGGAGAAAAAAAATCCTAGTTGTGACAGCTGCAGCCAGTTCCCTTTTCCCCTCACTCACCAGCTGCACTATTGCTAAGTGCTAGGGAGCCTAAAAAAAACATTTTATGGCAAGGACCAGGTTTATTCATTCTCACCCACTTGCTTTCATTTTAGGTTTCTTAGCTTTTTGACTACAACTCAGTCTGATTCATCTGGGATGTTCACTTGAAATACATGCATGAGGAAAAACCAGATGACATGCACTTGCTCCAGGAAGCCAGAAAGAGAGGAAACACGCACTTGCAGTCTTCATGCTCCCCACAAGACCAGCATCAGTCAGATGGGCTCATTTCTCTTTCCCTGGGTCTATAAGATTTCCTGAGCATATGGTGCGATTTGGAGAATTATACAAGATTACGGCTCAGATCTGACCTACAAGTTATAAGCAAAGAATTTTCATAATTAGTAGTGCTTATTGCCCTGTGCTTGTGTATATCTGCCTGTATGCAACACACACCTCCTTACACACCTACCAGCCTCCCGCATCCCACTGCACTCATCTGCCACTACACTCAGACATAAATAAAATACACCAAGCAGCCCTACTATTCCTCCAGCTGCTCTTTTATTGCCCTGCTTCTTCCTGAAGGTGGACAGGATGCCTGGAAAGGCAGCTGTGATGGACCAGGGAAATTACAAAGAGGGCTGCGGAAACCGCTGAAGAAGAGGGGAGGAGAGTACAGCCACATGCCTTTTGCTTTACTTTCTAGGAAAGGCTGGTGGAAGTCAAGAATTGGCACTTCCACATGCCTGATGACTCCTGGCTTGAGGCCTGTTGCTCCTCGTGGCTGGGTTACAAGTTCAGGACAGTTGCAGTCTTTGCCTGACCTCTTGGGCACTTTGGGGAACAAGTTCAACACCTGAACCTCACAGCAGCATGCTGAGCTGCTCCATGGGTTTTCTGCAGCCCAGCTCCTGGTGGGGATTTCCTTTGCTCCATCGGCAACATTTCCCAGGCCAGCACTCCTACAAAATGCTGCCCTGTTTCAGACAGTTTCCCCACCTGCTTTTGAGTTTGCAATGTCAAAATAATGAAAAGGAATAAACATAATGTTCAAACCCACAGAAAATTAAAAGAATGAATTTCATTAAGTGGATACACACAATCAGCCCGAGTCTCAAGTTAATATTTTACAGTTTCTTTCTACAAAACAGAATATTATAGTGTAACAAATAAATATCTATTATAAATTGTCTGTTTTAGTATTAGTCTTGAAATGAGTCACTACAGGTATGCTGGGAAGCTTGAGGTGCCATTGTAAGAGTTTCTCTCTTGCATGTGTAGGGTGGGCAGTTTCTCAGGTGTTCAGCAGTGCACTGGGGCTGGGGGACGCTGCAGGAGCCCACCTGCCTGCAGCTCCGTACTGCCTGCACTTCTTGGCCTTGGTACAGGCAGGAAGTACCTGATGGAAGAGAGGTTGTGTTTATTTCTTCAAAATACATGGATGTTTTAAGTGTGAGGGTAAAGATCCTGGCTATTTGTATTTTCAAATGGGTCCTTGTATCTCTCTGTGTGAGGGGAGCCTCAAATTTTCCCCTTGCAATCCCAACAGCAGTCTTCAGCTTACACCTAGGGACATAATGCCCATCAAAGACATTTATTGCATTTCCTCCACTGCTTCTTTTTCTCCAAAATGCTCATCAAAAGTCAATCGTGCTAGGCATATCTGGCAAGGAGGATGAGGAACTTCCATAAAAGTGGGTTGTGATTTTCTGAAACAATGCCACCTCACTCAGTGTACCTGTGCCTCAAGGTTGCATCCTTCATCATCCAGGATGGCCTTGGTGGACAGCCAGCAGTGCCTCAGCTCCTGCCACAGTGTGGCACCCTGGGCTTTCCTTACTGAGAAACAGTTTTCCTCTAAGACTCCATTTTGTTTGAGGCACATCCTCAAAGCTGCTGGCTGTGCTGAGGGAGGTTATTTTACGAGCTGCAGAAGAATGGTGCAAGGGTCTGGCCACTGCTTGCACAACTATTTTGTGCATAAATATAGTAGTAGTGACTCTTCTCCCACAGTATGCCTTTGTCATCGACACGGTGAATGTCTTCTAGCTGTCAGCACTGTTGGGTGCCTATGTAGAATCAGGTTTCCCCTTTCCAGCGTGCTGTTGCCCAGTTCTCTGGCTGGGGGCTAATCCCTGTGTCCCTCTCCAGCCCAGGAGCAGCCCAGTCTGGGCAGTGTGTAGGCAGCCCTGATGTGGCTGGCCAGAGCTGGGTTATGGTACTGAGCCCTGTGCCTTGTCGGGGTAAGCCCTGCAGCACCCTGGGGAAAGGCAGACCTACCCAGCGTGGCCAGGCTGGATTTCTCTCTGGGTCACGTAGGTGCCTGAGGCAGTGGCAGAGGAGACAGGTGAGAAGGAGAAGGGAAGTCAGGGGGACCAGTACCCCCACTGCAATGGCTGTGGCTGCTGTCATGGTGCTGTCCAGACCTGTGGGGAAGGCAGCAGGTACTCGATTTGCTCATGAAGTAAAAAACCAACCCAAAATCCATTTCAAACATCCCTTGGCCATACCCTGGGGTGAGATGGGGTGGGTAGGGGCACGGTGAGCACATGTCAGCATGACACACACAAGCAGCACTGCCAGCAGACCTGTTCTTGGTGTTTGATGTCATGGTCAGGTGTGAGGAACCCAGCCCTCCAAACTACCCAACACTGTCACATCTTGTTGGTGCATCAGGCTACGTGACAAGGAAACCTGTTACAGAGGCAGGGAGGCTAGGACACATGAGGGCACATAGGGGGACCTAGGGAGCAGTAAGACATTATATGCCATAGTCCAGAGCATCCAGGTGTTCCCAAGCACCTGCCTCATCACTCCCAAGCTCATCCCCAGCTGCTCTTCAGGGTGCCTTCCCCACCTGCCCCCAACCCTGAGTTTTCTGATCTACACCAGGAGGTGTTTCTTCACCCCACTCCAGAGCAGAGGCAGAGTTACATACTGACCCTGCTCCAGACTGTCTGTGGGCAGGACCAGGGTCACGTTTAGAGAAGGGTGTTGGATCATGCAGGTGATGGGGTACTCCTGGAGAATTTTGGAGTGGGTGTGGGTGAAATTGCTGATGACGGTTATGGTCTGGTTGCTGAACTTGATGTGGTATTCCCTTGGTTTCTGCTGCAGGATGCTGGGAAGGTGCCATGTTATTTTTGGAGCTGGTTTCCCTGTTGCTGAGCAGCTCACCCCCAACACTTTCTCAGGGTCCTCAGCTTTGTCTGGGCTGGGTATAAGCTTAGCCTCCACTTTGGGATCTGAGATGGCTGTAAATGACAAAGTGGCAAAATCCATTAGTTTCTGCCCATGTTTGAGCAAAGAGCATCTGTATTTACAATTATCTTGGAGGACAAGCTTGATATCTCATCTTACTTCCCAAAGCTCCAGCAATGACACGTAAACATGAAAGTGATCAGGCAGCAGTCTGGAAGTGAAGAGCTTGACAAAAACAAAGGGCAATAGGCTAGAAACATCTGTGTTTCAGTTCTGTTATTAGCTGCTGCACTGCAACATCCCAACTGAGAAGTAGTGATTATGGGTGAGTTAAAATTAGTAGGCAGTGAAATCATGAAGTTATACATCCTCCTCTCCCTAGAAGAGCTGAACTACTTGAATGAGTTAAAAATCTCATTCTTTTCCGTTAAACTTACCTGCAGGATTAGGTTTACTGCTGTTTGAGATGTGTAGAGTTGTGGATCAAAGGACTAAATGCATGTATTTATGCATTTAGTATAAATGCATACACCATGGGATTTCACCTTGTACGACTTGTGCTTGTGCGACTTTCTTCCCTCTAATAACTGGGGTTTGAGTGCATCATGGTATCCCTCAGAACCTTCAGAAGAACTTCTTCTGAACTCTTTCTCACCCTAGAAGATTTGCAAGTGCTGTCACATTTAATCTAAGTCAGCACAAACGATGAACTACAGGCATCATTGATGCTTACTCACTTGCATGAAGACTGCTTGTTGATTCTTATTTATAGAAGCTGTATTTGCAAGAAACAGAAAAAGAAGAGGAGTTCAGGAATTTGTTTTCAACCTGGATAGAACTCCAGGTGAGGTCTGAACACATAAGGACACATCTGTTCCATGTGGAAAAGCGCCTATTTATCACTGGCCACAAAATCATACCATATTTTAAGTCATAAAATACCTCTGGAGGTCGTCTAGTTCAAGCCTGTACTCAGTTTGATTAGGTCAGTTTGCTCAGGTCAGTTTGCTCAGGCCAAGATCTATAAAGGCACCTAGCTCTATTTGGGAGTGCAGTCCATGGGTTTCTGTATGGCAGCTCACCAGCCTGTCTTCTATTTCAGTGCATGTGCTGATGGAATAGGGGTCCAAATCACACTCTACTTCTAGGTCCCTGTTTCTGAGAATATTACTTTTTTTTAAACAATTTAGGTGCAGTGCAATTCTAGTTTCAATCAAATCTGAATTACTATATCCTCTGACTAAAAAAGTATCCATGACTGTTTAGTAGAACTCCATGTGTGTATTACTATTTACATAACCATATTAACAATGGTCAGTGCAAGATTTATGCTGAAATTCATTGGTCCAACACTAGCAAACATACAACTTCATTTAGCAATCATGCTTTTGAACAAACAAAGAAACAAAACTTCTATTTATTCCTCTTAGGAAAAATTATTATTCTTCCTTTTGTGAGGTAAACAAAGATTTGCATAGGAATGAGGTGTAGCAAACAGTGTGAAGGGGGGAAAATGCCTGTGCCAGACACAAAAAGGCACCTACAGCATCCTGGTACAATTCCAAAAAAACACCTCACAAGGTTGTCTGCATTGTCCAAGCCATAAATGCCAGAGAGTGGAAGCTAGGCTTTGTATATCATCAGCTTTGCTGCTTTTTGTTTGTTGTTTGATTTTTTAAAAGTCTGACCTCATTTATTTACTATGATTGTGGCTGCCTAGGAAAAAGAAGTGTGTATTTTACATTTTCTAGATCACCAGAATTAGACAGAAACTCAAATCTCACACAGCTGCTGAAACCTCTGAGAGCAACAAGGAAAGTGTACAGGGTAATTTCAGATGGAACATCTCAAAATCTCCCATGTATGAAAAGACTAGTGTCACAAACAGTTTACGTTTTGACTAGTAAATGTCTGAACTTCTTCTTTCACTCACAGGATGCATAAAAATAACATATCCATCCACAGTATTAGCTTCAAAATATTAGGTTGCAAAATTCAAAAGCAGTCAAAGAGAGCAGTCACAGATGTTTCCATAGAGGATGAGAAAAATTGCTCATTATCTTGCCAGAAATACATGCACTCTATGCCTGCTCTTCTTTTGACTAAGCAGTTCTCTCTCTTCTCACACTGGACCCCAAGGAGTGATCCTATAGGGCTGAGCTTCTCTCTAGCAAATGTCTGTAATAGACACACTGTCAAAACTTGTAAGTGCCTGCTTTTGCAGTAAAGTCCTGCTACACTGTTTGTTAGCATGTGCCTGCTGTTGATGTTTGTTGCATACACTTAACTGCTTTTTTTGCCTTTCATCAATATATTTGTTTCCAGTGAAAAAGTCTTTGCAAGAAAGGTTGTGTGCAAGTACTTGCTTCAGTTGCTTTTGAAGAGCAGTAACACAGATGTTCCCAAATTTGAGCTCTCTCAGCATTCCCCAATATTTGAAAAAGGGAGTTTCTAATCAGATACATCACTTTGATTATCAGTAATGGCTTCTGTCATTAGAGGGGGACTGTCAGGTCATTATGTGCTTTTTATGTTTAAAGGCTTGACAGTGGTGTCATAGAGACTAATAAAAGATTATAGGAATTATAGTATGCCTTGTGATGACATCAAGCCTTTTTCAACCATATGGGTGTACACCAGCAGCACTGTGCCTCAGTTTCCCTGTCCAAGAAAGAGTGATGGCATTTCTCCACTGTGCTCAAGACTTTCAGGCAAATGGTGCTGCCTGCAGTGAAGGCAGAAGGTCTCTGAAGATGGCCCAGCAAATACCCAGGGAATTTTGTGACCAAGTAAGTGTTGCCCATTCTCATGTGTCACATCCCCCTCTCTCCGTTCTGCTCCCTCAACCCCTTCCTGGATTTCATTCTCATCCTGTTTTGGCAATGAAGTTTGGCAAAACATTTCCAAAGTAAAGTGGAGTAGGAAGGGGAACAGACTGTACAAAAGAGACCAATCAAGCATGATTGCAACTATTGTGTTCTAAAATGGATTATGTTAAAGGGTGAGAAATTTCTGCTTCTTCATGAGTTTGCTGTTTTCCATCAGGCAAGTCTGAGATCCCTCCAGTCACACCTGTTTATTTTTTCATGGTGTTGTACCCAGTTCTTAGATGGTTTCACTTCTCCTCACCACACAGCAATGGTGCCCATCCCGGAACAGCCCCTTTTGCGAAGGCTGTTGTAATCGGGCAATTACGAGATTGTAATCTCCCTGGTGGTCCCCTCTTGAGGGCAAAGACATGGCAGTATTTCATTTTCATCTGCTGACTCTGACTTGCTTACCTTGCCCTGAGGCCCTGAGCCTTGGGAGATTCCTGCTGGCTTCACACTCAGTCATGGGGCACCCTCTGGGCTTGTTCAGACGAGTTGTTCCCGTCATTATGAGTCAGGGAATAAGGGAGCAAGACTGTGGCTTTTAAGTAGCATCACATAAATTAGCTCCAATGAAATACACCATATATGATCCAAAATCTTCTGTCACAGTGCCAAATACTCAGATGGTCCATGCTGACCCACCAGAACGAGTCTGATACAGCATGTTACAGGAAGGCCACCATGACCCCCATGAGGCAGCCCCTGGCAGTGGCCCACGAGCCCAAGAGACAATTGAAATCCTTCTCAGTTGATACGTTTTCATCTGAGATGCAGGAAGAGACACTTGTATGAGTGTGTGGGGCAGCAGAAAAGTAACTTCTTTTTGAAGTGCTCTGGTGAAGGATAAACCAGAGGCACAAGGCTGGTGATTTTGGCAAGAAATTCCCCCACTTAGATAAAAAACCCCGAAACCAACAAACCAAAAACAGAAAACAAAAGAAATGTAACTTTGTGTTTTGATTTACATGATAAACAAGAATGGGATCCCTCTGCAAGGTACTTCCATGTTTTTCCTGTAATGTATACTCAGTGTTTACCCTCAGAATGACTCAGAGCTAGGCATCTTTAAGAACACCTTCCTCTTCATATATGAAGTATTGAATGAATTTCTCCTCATCTCTCTTTTCTGCTCTAGGAAATTTCCCAAAAGAGGGGAAAAAGAACTTTTATTCCAGATTTGGTTTTCTCTTATATTTCCCACCAGCACCTCCTTTCCCCTATTGCTTAAGTCATCTTTCCTCTGTAAGCCAGGGGCATCTTGTTTCCACACAGAGGAGTGCAGACACAGGTGTGTGGACATATGTGTCTGTGTCTTTGTCAGCAGAAGGTACTAGGGTTAAAAAAATACTCAGCAGAAGTCATATCACCAGCAACAGGTCAGTGACAAATATTGCCACCTTGACTCATGATTTGTTTCAACTCTCTTCTTTAAGCTAATTGATGATGACCTGCTCAAGATATTTATGTGTCAAATCTCATGAATTGTGCTGTGTTTCAGCACCTTTGGGTAATTTTTTGCATCCTTTGCTTGATCCCAGCACAACTACTGCCATTTTTACTATTGCTTCAAAATAAACTTCCAGCTACTCTGGTCATGCATGTGCCTCTTTGCCTTTTGAAAATACCTTGCAATTTTTTTAAGACCAAACGCAGAGCAAGGGAACAATTTCCTGAGTTCCAGGCTTAGGAGGTGAGAGCAGCAGTGAAAGGAAGCAGAGGAGTGCAGGGTTCATGGTTGTGGTGAGCCAGCTGTCAGCACAGCACAGAACCAGGGAAACTTGGAGGAAGTTCATAGATTACACATTAGCTTTTGAATCTCACTGTTGATGACTTGTATGGGAAGAAAATGAAAGAACTGTTGAATGCTAGTTCCCCATCAGAGGTAAAACCAAAGAGGGAGAGAGAGCCAGAGAGGAAGCTGAGCTACTTTTCCCGTAGCAATGTAGCAATGTCAGGGAAGGTTTTTTACATGGAAAATTACTTGGTCCTCAAATGAAAGCCCGTACACAATTACAATGCCTTACCATAAACCTGGAGACACATCCTGCCAGTGACAGCCCCCGAGGGAAATGTGTTGAAGATGCATTTGTAGCATCCTTCATCTTGAAGAGTGACTCCATGAAGGGAGATGGCTGAGGCTTGTAACTCGCTGTGGGCAAAGCTCACATGGCTGATGTAGCCCTTTGCTATCTTTTGGCCATTCATTGTACTGTAAGTTGCTATGTTGTCTTCAAGCCCATTTGTCTCCTTCTGCCAGGTCACCTGTATCACATCTTCTTTTGTGACTGACAGGCATGAAAAAGTAATGTTTCCTCCTGCCTGGACTGACTGGAATTTTCTGTTCATCACCTGCACTGAGGCTGTGAGAGAAGGTACCACACTCAGCATTTCTCTTCTGCATACTCTTCTGCAGCCCACCCCTAGGAGAGGCCCCCCCACCCCTCACCCTCACTTCCAACCAGAGCAATTCTGAAGGATCTCTCTGCCCCTCCATCCAGGGTGAAAAATAAAATACAGCTTGAAAGAACTACTCTGAGAATTTCACTGGACCTTACACCTCTCACACTGAGCATCTCACCAGCCTGATACCCATGCTGCAGAGAGCACCACTGAGAAAGGCAGCTCTGGTGTTGGGAGCCACTGATTTCTATCTGCTAGGACTGCTATCCCTTGGGCATCCACAGAGAGGTTTCCTAAACTTTCAGTTGTACTAGTGACCAAACAGCCATCAGGTTGTTACTGCTGTCTTAGCTCTCCTGTGGTGCAGAGTGAAGCAAATCAGTTAAACTGCTAAAAGTTATTATGTGTCTCACTATACACCGTTCACTTGCACTTGCTGAGATTGGCAAGAGAACAGAAGACCAGAAGTAAAAAGCAAGGTAGGGAGACCAAAGGTAAACTGCATGTGTCCTACTACCTCAGGACTGAGGCCACACAGCTGGGAAGCAGCTGCAGAAGAGACCTTGCTGAAGGCCCACAGACAGAATACTTTCACAGCATAAATACCATGGTATTAAAGGTCTCCAGGAAAAAGAAAAAACAGTCTCCTCTTCGAGTTTAGTGAAAAAACTATTAAGGGCACTGGAAAAGAAAAGGGATGCTCCGAGGCTGACAGCTCAGCTCCACAGTCCTCTCAGGAAAAGTGTTTTCAAAGTTTGTGTACATCAGCATGGAAAGGGAGATGTCAACAAGGACAGGTGCAACAACTGAAAACAGAAAACATCTTTGCAGGCTTTAAAGAGGAGTGAGGCTGTCTGCAGTGCCCGGAGGTACATGTGGCTAACCCACCTGACAAAGTCCTCTCAGGTTCTGGCTGTGGCTGTGGCCAGGTAAATCTCCACCACAGACTGAGAACCCAGCTCTGAAGCTATGCCAGTCATTTTGCTGTGCTGTAGGCAGAATACAAGCCATGATCCTGAAAGCTATTTTGAAACTAATTCAGCCTTTTATACATGATTTTTAAATATAAAACCAGTATAACACACACACAATTTTGGTGGCCTGAGCAGATACTACAAGCAATATTTGGCTGTTTGCAATAAATCTGTACATCTCCCTGGAGCTTATAAATACACTGTGGCTAAATTAAGGAGCATTTGCTGTCAATGCAACCAGAAAGTGACATGCCTGAAGCCCGGGTGAGCGTTGCAGTCATGTGCAGTACCACAAGTCCCATGTCACCTCTGGCTTGCCCTGGGCAGGTGCAGGATGGGGACTGCAGCATCCAGCAGCACAGAAGGCTGGCAGGGCTGCTGAGGTCCCCAAGGCCATTACAATAATGACAAAGACATACAGACAGACAAAAGAGTTACCTGATGCAATGGTCCAGATGCTGGAGAGGAGCAGACAAGTGACCATCATCATCTTAGCTGTGTGCTCAGTGAGACAAGCGAGTGACTGATCCATCGAGCATGACTTCCCCTTTTTTATACACTGCACTCTTACTGAAGGGATATTCCCACTCCCTTCATCTACAGTAAGAGGGACCTCATAAAAACCTCCTGCCCTTCTGATAATCAGCTGAATAACAAAATTTTTGGAGGACATGACAACAAATGTCAGAGTCAGAAACCGAAGATTTCCCAGCTGGGCTGCTAGACAGACATGGGTAATGGGTTTTTCACAAGCACCTTTTTCATAAAGTTGGCTTTTCACAAGTGCTTAAATACAAGCACAGATTTCTAAGCTGGCTGAGCACCCAGTGTCTGTGGGTTGAAGAATGAAAGGCCACCCTGGTCCTGACCTGAGCTCTAGGAAAGGAGCTAGGGTTAATAGTTATGCTGCAATGAGTAGTGCAAATGTCCCCAGTATGTAACTCAGAGGACCCAGTTAGAGGTCTGCACCCTTTGTACATGAAGTCAGTGGACACCCAGGAGCTGCTGTAACACAACTCTTTTTCTAGGTTAAGGAAACCAGGGTGAGCCAAGGGCCAGACCCAGGGCCTAGGTCATATGGTGCCTCAGGAAAAAAAACAGAGCTTTGGTCTCTTCTCTTTTCCACTGAGGTCGCTCCCATCTCCACAGGTCCATAATCCTTCCCCAGCCCTGTCCCTAGGAAAGCCAGGTCTGCTGTCCCACAAGCACACCCCTTCCTCTCCACTCTCATTTGAGATGACAGAAAAATAGGTGACACAGCTAGTTTGAGACATTGGTTTTGTGCATTTTTGCTTTGTCATTGTTACTCCAGTGTTTCACTTTTTTTTCTGTGGGTTGTGATCACATTGCTGAAACCAGCCAGATCCTCAGCCCACAGGTGATTCACACACTGCATAGCGGGGCAGCCAGCCAGTGATACCTCATTTGCTAAACAAACTTCTGCTGGTAAACTGTGTTTCATGTTTCTGCTTTCTGGTGAGGTGGCTTGGATTTTTGCAAATTCTTACTACTCCAAATGATTATGAGTGCAATTAAAATATTTTCTTTCAGTCGAATGGCTGCACAGATTAGCCCCTAATCATGCAAATGGTATGGGGAAAGCCAAAGGGCCGAAGTCATAACTTGACACAAAAAATTCTCAGACATGCTTACAAATTTACTGTTCCTTGTCTCCTCCCAAGTGGTAATTAATCTGAAAATAGAAATAGCTCAGGTATCCTCTAAATAAACATTTTGCATGTGCTTTTGAGTAGGTTTAATAATTAATTCCCATCAGTCTGCAAACTGCAATTGCTTCATACTATTGTCTTTTTCATTTGAGGTATCTTATTTTCCATTTTTTTAGTTATTTTTATAGTTGCATTTTCCTTCAAAATTTCTGGAGGGGCATTCTGGCCTGATCAAAATGTGAAATTAAAGAAAAAATTGTTCTTGTGGGGTTTGCTCACAGCAATTTTACAGCTATTAAGCAATACAAATAAAGTCCAACAGGCTCCGGACCAAGACTCAGAACCAAGTCAGAGAGAAAACTGGCAGACCTGAAATGGAGATTCACAAGTAAATATTTAATTTCTGATTGTCAACCTATTAGAACTTCCAAAACTGAAAAAAAACCCCAACAAAACAACAACACCCCCCCCAAAACAACAGTGACAAAACAATCAAACGAAAAACCAAACAAAAAACCTCACAACCCATTGAAGATTTGCTGCAACCACTTCCTTTTGCAGCAGAGTCTCTTAGCAGGGTGCAAGTGATCTCTGAAAAAAATCATTGCAGGCTTTACCAGTGTTGTCGTTTTAGTTTTGGTACAATTTTGAAATCACAAAGGAACTTCACACAAGCTTGCAGACACTGTGGGTAATTCCTTATTGCTGACCCCATTTAAGAATCACAAAAAGGAACTGCACTTGATTTTAAAAAGAATTGCAAGCCCAGTTGATATATAGGAAATGTTCTTGTTGACTTTAATCATCTTATTTTCTGCAAGAAACACTCTAATCTTCCAAAACCCTGAAAAACCTTGTGCTACACTTTTCAATAAAAAACCAAACGCTCAGTCTTAGCAAAGGACAGAGATGGCTACTGTGGTGGGAAAAATTTGTTGGCTCTATTTATAGCATCCCTGTATACCCAGCATAACTGGTCATAAAGAACCCTGCATTCTGGCTGCTCCTTCCAAGCTCTGCCTTTTCACAAATTCCAGGCATGCAGAGATCTCCTTACCAGCCTATATGAGTGGGTATCTGCATGCACATCTGAATGCTGCAGCATCTCTGTCTGATCCCTTCCCTTTCTCCAGGGACCTAACAACATCAGCACTTGATCAATTGCTTTAAACACGAGGCAGGCAGGAATATGAGATCCACGCATTAACCCTGCCACTTATTTAAATTTTGTGAGTATATCTTTAAGTGCATATATTCAGAAAGTTCCTGCTCTGTTCATCTTTGCCTGGACTTTTGGTGAATTACAGACCTCTTCCTTCCTTGTCAGTCAGATCACATGCTCTTGTGCTTCAGTTGCTCAACATCTTCATTTCTAAGAACTGCACACCATGCCTGAGCTTCGGTCACATTTTAGTCATTAAAAACTTGGGAATAAATCAGGCAGAAGATAGTTCTGCAATTACTGCTTGAAAAACAGGTGGGGATAGTTTCATCCACTTGTGATTTCCATTGACTTTTGGAGGTTGGTTCACCAGTACTAATAATAGGTACCACTATTGGGAAGCTTCTTGTCAAATGCAATTGAACAGGGCTGTACCTTTTTAACATGTTTGTAACTAATGCCTGCATATGGCAAATCCCTCTACATCTCCATTGAGTCTGAAGAGCTGCAGTACACTGGGGTGAAGACAGTAACTGCATCTACCAACATAAGCTCCAGCCTACGGCACAGCACCATGGCAGACTGTGGCAGAACTTGCAGTCCGTAGTGAGGGGATGCTGCAGGACTAAGTAGTGCTCATTTCAGCTGGGTTACAGGCAAATCATCATGTTTGTGCATGTGTTTTACATCAGAGAACACAAGGATAGTTTGTTCACAGACACATCTGTTTATCCTTGGTCATGTTTGAATTGGAGGTATTTGATCTGTAATCTCTCCCCAAACTGGGTTCCCTCCCTCTACTAACACACTGCTGTCAGCTAAAAGTTACAGCTGCTGGTAAAATCCACTGCAGGACTGCCTAATACAGTGCAAATGATAATGAGATAATGGGAGATAATGAGCTGTTTTGTTCACTGAGTTTCATTCTGTAACACAGATGGTACAGAAAACAACTGACACAGCAAGGAAACCACACCAAAATTGGCTAACCATGGATATAGACAAGAGGACTGAGTGATTCCATTAAAATAACAGCAAATAATGCCTTCAATACATCAGACTTGAGACTATGCAAAGCACTGGGAGGAGCCTCTTGATTAAAAAAAAATGTACTCTAGCAAGCAAATTAAGATGAACAGTATAGTTCTTAGTATGTCAAAGAATATTACCTCAGGATGATTTTTAGTGAGGTGACTTCATCTGTAGGCTCCCAGCATGGAGAACCTGCTGAAGGGAGGAAGGGTGTTCATCCTGATGATGAACACAAGAAACAGAGAGTACTTGTCTGCTCCAAGTTTCCATGCAGGAAAACTACGCTTTCAGGTTCACCTTGCCATCTCTTATCTGTTAGCACCATGTCTCATAAAGACAAGCTTTCATATACATTATATTAAAATAGCTTAAATTATACAATATATTTAAGTGCTGTACATGGGATATATAAGTATGTTATAGTTACGGACAACAGTTGTGAGGAACAGATTGTCTCCTAAAGAGCAGTGAAGACAAGACAGGGGAGGTTGCTCATCAGAAGCCACTTAGGACAGGTGGGAAATTTCTTTTAATTTCCCTTGTCTTCTTGGTAGATCAAAGAAAAGGTTCTATAATCTCTGAGTACTGTATCCTGACTGCCTCAGATGAGGCACTCCATTGCCAAAATTAAATGTTCAGCCCATTTCCGAAGAGGGTCCATCCCTCAACTCCCTGCAGCTTTGTGGCCAGACATCTAAGTCATGACCACTTTACCTGGCCTCGAGGGAAATGGCAAAGTCCTCAAAGCATGAAGTCTTACTCTCAGAAGCAGTTTGAGTCAAGGCCAGCAAAATGCATGTGAAGCTGGCGGGTCTTCACCTGTGGCAGCAAGGAGCAGTGATGAGCTCACATTGCCTTCAGGGTCTCAGCTCAGGCTCTCTGCTCCCAAGCTTGCAGGATACCCACTGCTTTAAGTGGCTGTGTCACACTTACAGGTGGGACTTCTGTTGCTGTTGAAATTATTCCTGACTGCTTTTCAGGAACAGGAATCAAAACACTGTGAGCAAGGTTTTTGTAAAATGGATTTTTCCTGTTGGCTTGACAAGGCTGTGAACCCCATATGAGAGCAGAAGGGAGGAAGTGCCACTGCTGTAAAAGACAGCATCCACATGGTGCTGTGTCCCAGCCTGTGCTCATGCAGCTCCACACCCTGTTTTCCTCACTTTCAGAAACTCTAACAAATCACTCCCAGGAGAAGTACATTGGAAAGAGTAGCTGCCCTTACAAGACAGAAAACAACTGCAATTCTTCTCACTGTGGATAAGCTGTGCCAGTTTGGTGTGACTTTTGTGTAGCATGTCACTCTGCTGTCATAGCTACCCTATTGTTGATGAAGCCATGTCTGTCAGAAAAATCATAGGCCTCTCAGAAGTTTAGAGGGATGGAGAAATAACAAGAGTGAGGGGTTTTTTGTCTGTTTGTGTTTTGGGTTTTTTTTCAGAGAAACAGTCATTCCTATGCAGTGACTTGGTATCCTTGCAAAGCTCTGGTGCTGCAGTGGTTCAGTCCTGGGTGCTGCTGCACACCAGGCAACATGAGAGGCAGAGTTTGAAGGTCAGCTATGAAAGGTTCCTCTGCTTCACAACACTGGGCAAGAGCAGAGTCAGACTAAAGGGAAAGCTCAGGTTACAACATAAAATTCATATGTAACTTGTAGCAGTCAGGACATCCACAGCAAATTCCTAAGGAAAGAGGCTCATGCAGGTACATCATCCAGCTGTCAGCATCTCTTCTGTATAACTTTAACCAGACCTGGAAAAAAAATAAAAGTAAATTGGCACCTGCAGGTGGGGGAGTAACTACAGGGCTTGGGAAAATTGGCAGTCAGGTGGAGGAAATAACCCGAAATTACCACTCCAATGAGATTGGCAGGAAAATTTCATCAGCTTGAGGTGAATTAGTCTGCATGAGGGTGCTGACCAGCTAAGGCCAATGGGCTCCCAGGAGGGAGGGCCCAGGGACAATTACAGGGGTGATAGGACTTGAAATGTACTGAAGTTATGGGGTATTGGGTCTTCTTTACCAAGCAGCCAGACACAGACCAAGGATAATGCTTTTTCCTTTGGCTGGATGTGGGGATTTTTGAAGGTTTGGCAGTTTTGTTTCGGAGGTGGTGGGTTTAAGGAGTTAGGTAGGAGCTGGATATTTCTGGAGGAAGGTCCAGCTAGTTCTGGATGAATAACCTCTTGTTATCTCCAAGTTAGATGGAGACAACTGATGCAGTGGCTCCCCACTGAAGCCCTCACTTTTGAAGGCTGGTGCTGTCAAGTCCCACAGCAGGTCAGAGAAGCATATTTCTGGAAGCAGGTGAGACTGGCATAATCCCTTATATAGGTGGTTCTATGGGATTCTGTGCGACCTTACCAGCAGCATCCCACTACCTCTGCCCAGGAAGTCCCCCTTCAGGGACACAAAGTGCACCCACTGCCTTGTCTCTTGGCCCTTTGGCAGTTAGGTTGAACTAAAATCAAACTGAAGGCAACCTTAGTTTCAGGTGTACAAAGCAGACCTAAAACAAACTTGAGCTCTTAATACCAGGTGCTTAATGCTGCAACTGCTGGGTGAAAATGTTGCAGATTTCAGTCGCCATCATTTATCCATAGACTCCACTGTTTCCTCTGTAATTAATTTCTTGACTTTCTTTCCTTCTTCCAATATATCCTCAAGTCTGCCACTTCATCCTATCTGTTTGGAGAGTTAACTTTCTAGCAGCACTTCTGTATTTGGTTTGACGACTTCCTGAGCACCGCCGCTCGTGTAGCTGCTCTACAAACAGAAACATTTTTATAGCTGAGTCACAATTCTCTTCTTTTAAGACTGCTGGCTGGAACTATTTCCCAGCATTTTCACTGATAGAGCTGTACCTTTAATTGCCTCAAAAAAACCCCAACATGAGCCAACTCCCCAGAACCCCTCCAACCACAGGCAAATTGGGCTTCCTTCCTCTAATTGCTCGGTATGTACTTCAAAGAGTCACCATGTCAGCAGCATATGCAAATGCTGAGAAATGCTTTCAATTCTCACACCATGCTACGTATTTTCGCACAAACTTACACATGAATATAAATATTCATGTAAATATAACATATAAATATTAACACTATATTGCAAAATGTTTGTGAATTACAGGCATTTTACAAGCACAAAATTGTAAACTACACGCAATAGCACACACCCCAGCAAGCCTAGCTCTTATTACCAAGAAGCTTGGTAACAGCTATCTGAACATAATGTAAAGGCTCTAAATTTGCCAAATATTTTCAGTACCTAAACCTGGAAGTATAGTCTTCTGCTTGAAACAGCAAGGATTATTTCAATTGCTGGAGACAGATGTGCCAGAAGCTGGTGTGTCCACTAGCCCCTGCACTCACCCACGTGTTTGCAGTTTGTGTTACACAACTGCTGTTTTTCTTCCTTTTGCTTTTCACCAAGATACTGAAGGTCAGATTATTTGTGGGAGCATGAGAGTAGTTCTCCCCTATCTCTTCCCAATATTTACAGCTGACTCACTTATCTAGAGGTATTTAATACAGACAAGCCCAGAAAGGCTGATTGCACCTCAAATCCATGAATTTTGCTGAGGCACTGCCAGGCTCTCCCCGTGGGACACAGGCCGTACTTCCCAGGAACAGCTACATGCTGTAACACCTGCCCATAGCCACCAGCTTGTCCTTGTCATCCCTTCATCCTTGGATCTGTGATTTGTGCCTCTACTCCCCTGTGACAGCCCCTGCTCCTGCAGCTTCCAGTCCAGAGCTGGGTGCCTGCCAGTGGCTGCCTCCTGGGGAGAGCAGTGGCAGAGAAGCTACATAAAGTGCCTTGTCCAAAAAGCTGGAGAAGGGGTCTCGCTATGGGACTGCAGGTGCCCATGGGTTGGCAGTGGGGAGTGAGGACTCCCAAGTGCCAGACCTACCTGCTCACCCTTATTTCCATGCTGTAGCTGGAAAATACCAGTCCCAATAAGGACAAAAAGATATTCCCACAAGTAAAGAGGCTCCTTGAGTGCCTTGTGGATGATGTGGCATGGCATTGGAGGGGTGCATGGAGGAGCTCTCTTCCAGCATGCAGCATTGCTGCCGAGGCAGCTGGCAGCCACGGCTGTGGGCAGCAGCCGTGGCAAGGCATTTTGCATCCCAGCCAAGGGAAACTTCCTTGCATCCAGAGGGGGATACCTGCCCTCTTGATGCCCCACCATACTCAATTATCTTGGGGCTCTTTGGTCTTTTTTTTCTGGAGAAGCCCGCATGAGGAGGCAGCCATCCCCTCCAGCTACCAAACCACAAGTGCCTCCGCCCCTGCTTAGCAGCTGTCTCCTGCAATGGTGAACTTTGCCTTCACATGTCCCAGCCAAACCCACAGGCTTGCAAGCACTTGAACCACAGTGGAGGACCCTCTGCTATGCCCCTGCTTCATCACCTGCAAATGAGGTTGGAAGGCTGCTGAAGGAAGTAAGCTGCCAACATAGCACAGCCTGCATTTGGTCACAGACCAGGCCCTGTTCCCCATACACAAGCACAGTTTAGAACTTTCTCTAAACAGGCATCACTATGATGTATTCTCCTAATAAACAGTTTCTGCATGTTGAAGATGCAATTAGGGAAGACTCACATGAGAGCCAGGATCACATGTTCATGTGAATCAGGAGGTCTTACGTTGAGTCAGACTGCTATCTTTTCCCTCTGTGGGTAAAGCCATTCACGTAGCAAAGATAGAATACTTCTACCATTTTCACAAGCGGCAGTATGTTCTTAACAAAAACCAGCTTCTTGTTAGTCATGTACCTCAGCAATGTCATGATAGTGTTAAGGCAGCACAATAATGTTTGAAAGCACCTTAAATTCTCTAAGATAGGCAGCTTTAACACAGTATTGAGAGACTGATGTCTCTCCTGTCAGGTTGCAAAACAAGTATGCTTAAAAACCCCATTAACTTAAGCAAAAGCGAAAACTCAGCTGTGAAATTTTACAGGAGTGACGAATAGTTCAATCAATCTCATAATAAGAAGCAGCTAGACTGATAAAAAGAGGGCTGAGAGAAAGCATGGTGCAAATGACAGTCCTCTGCCATTTAGATGCTTATGGGAGGAGAGACAAATTTCCAGAAAAGTTCAAGGCTGCCAGACCTGTGCACACAAACACCCAGTGCACACTCAGATGTGTGGCACATCACGTAGTGCCTCTGTGGCCCAGCACCCAGTCCATGATCCCTGGCAGAATTCAGGCTGCATTGGCCATAGAGCTAAAACACAGTCAGAGAGAGAGCAAGCAAGAACATCCATTTCTAAAACAGACATGTACAACTGTTTTCAGTTAATTAAAAACCCAAACAAAACAACAACAAAAAAAACCCCAACATGGTTGCAAATCTAGGTTTTATTAAGGTCATTGAGCACTGCTGCATGACACAAGTGTGTGCTAAACTAAAGAAAATATAAATCTTGAAAAGTCATCAGATTTATTTAGCCCTCAGAGATTCAACTCTTTCTCCAGCTAATGTCATGTGAGCCCATGATTTTGCACAGTCTGTGCTCAGTCTGTAGCTAAGTCCTGTGGTGCCTAAAATCCTTGTCTCATGTCACTGCACCAAAGAATGACAATCACATGTGTTTTCTTTCTTTTTCCTCAGCACGGACCTACAGCTGTCCATCGTGTACCATAAAGGTAAAGACTAACAGTGATTTTGTTTGTTTGTTTGTTTATTTGTTGCTGCTCTCTGGGACAACTGAGTCCAAAACATTCACGTATCAGAAAGACATGGTGTCCATCATCCTCCCATGGGAGAGAGAAAAGCCCATAACCAGAGTATTTGCTTGGGACACAGAAAAACATCAGTTTAAGCCTATGTGAAAAATAAGTATATGCACATAAAACTGTAACACTGATATGCAGCCCTGCTCTTGGGTAGCCAGTGGCCAAACAGACTGCAGCACTCACCAGTAATTTCTGAGGCTGAGTGTAATGCTGCCTGGCCCAAATCAGACAATTCAGGAGGCTGAATTTAGTGAAGCTTGTCCTGGGTCAGTGTCTGCAGCCATTGTACAACTTATGGCTGTGTGAGTGCTTCTCTGTCCTTTTCCCCCTTCCCTTCTCCCTTCAGCTTTCTGATAGCCAGCATAACCTCTCTTGGCTATCGACATGTTTCCACAAAATGTTACAGTTTCAACATGACATTTTCTAAAAATCATCTAACTGGACTATTGTCAACCAGGTTTAGTAATAGAAGGAGTCATCAGTTGAAAAACAAAGGGAAATTTAATACTTTGAGGCTTAAAGGTTACACTTTCCACTGTAAAAAAAAAAAAAAAAGTGGATGACTCAACAAATGGCTAAGTCTGTTGGAACAGAATAAGGTTTCCTTTTCCAATGTCTCACTGCCTGTAGAAGGAAGAAAATTAAAAACAAAATAACCAAACAAACATGCCCTTTTGGGTTGCACATTTAGATGGTTATAAACCAGAATGGAGCAAATGGTTGCATTGCAACACAGAAAAGACTGATATGATAAACACTTTGCTCAGTCCATCTTGCCTTCCTACTTTGGGCTTAGATTTCTGCCAATGCATCCTAAAGTGATTTAAAAGGTAACTATAAGCTGGCGTGTTCCCTGCTTCTCTGCTCAAACTTATCATCCTGGAAGGCAGGAGTGGGTGAACAGCCACTTCTCAACAGCTGCACTTCAGAGTCTCATGTGGTTGTTTGTCTGTATTAATATGCTGGGCTCCAAAAGGCAGCAGCTGAGTGAGTACCTGTGGTTTTCTAATTCTGCTTTATAAACAGTTCATTTTATCAGGGAGTAAGTGAAGTTGCCTCCAGTCACTGATGACCAACGATTACCAGGAGCCCTATGTACCAGAACATATGGCACTGCCATTTAGCAGCCTAATTGGGTTGTGGGTTTTTTTGTTTGTTTGGTTTTTTTTAATAAAGATGACATCAGTAAAACAAAAGTTGATGTCCAGCAGATAAGTGGGTGTTTAGCAAAAAATTCTGAAGAACGTGGGCAAGATGTCAGAAAAGCTGTGATGAAATGAGCTCATCGTTTGTACATGTGAGTGTGGGCTGGACTGTGGGGGAAGAGGAGAAGGTGGAACTTTAATGGGGAACCTGCCAAGTAGCTGTCTAGTCCTGAGAGTTTTTGGTATCTTGAGCAAGCTCCAGAGCATGGTTCAAGACAGTATTGTTAGTGCAATAGGAGAGCCACCCCTTCGAGTGTTAAACTTAGCCTGTGAATAATGAAGGTCTTCACTCTTGCTCCTCTGTCACTATTGGCATGTGGGAGAAATCACTGCACCTCTGCACTTTGGTCTCCCCACAAAGAGAAGTGTGAGGGATAAAAAAACTGGTTTTATTACATCAGGTGAAAGATGGACAGGCAAGACACCTGGGAGCCAGTTTGTGTTGGGTTGCCTGCAGGCCATTTTGTATGTAAGCTACCGAGGAATCATTTTGTATGTGGGGAGTTTATGGGGTGCTGGGGGTATAAAACAGGCAAGACAGTAACCATGCAGGGCAAAGGGTTCGGTCTGTGCCCACTGCCAAGAGACTTTAGCGGCTGGGATAGGGATTCACAGTTGTTTAAAGCTTTACATTTCCAAGCTCGCCTTGAAACAGTTAGTAAATTTGAACAAGACATAACTGCTGTGAGAAAAATCTCTTATTAAATTTAGAAAATGGCAAAAGTAACCTGTGAAATGAAGAAGTGTGGTGAGCAGGAAATTTTATTAAGTGCGTGTGCTGGGTGCTCAGGCCACCAGGATCCAAAAGCGATTTTAGCTACAACTTTATCCATTTCATAATTTCCCTACTGCCAACCACAAACTTTCCCTGGCACCAGCTCCAGACAGGATTAGGCATCTTACAATCTCCTTGATTCTCCTATGAGTTAAAAAAATACAACCCCTAAATTAATAAACCCTTGTTTAATACATTTGCTTGTAATAAGACCATGTTTTTTTGGTTTTTTAGAGGGCATACTCCCCAGAGAGGAGGGGTCTTTCTTAGGCCTGCGGCAGCCAATAAAATCCAATTATCCACAGATTTTCATGTTTTAAGGAAAGGGAGTGAATCCCAACCTGGGAGGGGTTGGCTTCCAAGAGGGGGTGGTCATGCAAATGTCAAAGACCATAACAGTTGTGATCTCCAACACTCGTGTGTGCTCAGACCCTCCCACAGGCTGAGGTACCCAGCATGTGCTGTTAATAAAGTTCTTTGCTTCACAGTTTTTGGCCGTCTTCGAAATCTCAATAAAGAAATATTTCTCACAGAATGTTGATGATAACAGCTTTCAAAACATGAAGACTGGAAGGATTCTGGAAAATGTGGCTATGAGCAAGTCTTGGTTAGAGACCTTTATGTTTGAACAGCCAAGAGGTGCTCCAGACTTCACTCATGTGACTGGGAGCCAGTCACTCATGAAAATAAAGAGGCTACCTCTTCTCATTTCACATTAAGAGAAACACTGCTGTCCTCCCAATTCTTTGCAATCAGGACTAGGTGAGGAGAGAGCCATGCACTTACAGATAAGTAGGAAATTCCTTTTCTTAAGCAAGTTTACCCTGATTGCTCTGTCCTTAAAATTTCTGGAATTTGTAAATCTCAAAATTTTATAAGGCCTCAAATCAAAATTCAGGATTTATTTTCAGTGAAGTGTCCTCAAGTTCAGGAGATCTTTCACACCAAGCAGAATCTACAGAGACAATATGATTTACTTAACCTTGGAAAATCTGAGACAAATTCTGCAGGAATTTTGTTCTTAGAACTCTTTCTCACTTCTAGTTTTGAAAAATGAAAGGTAACCCTTTGGGTTTTTTAACCCATGAAGCAGAGACCCCTGTTCCACTTAGAGAGTGTGAAATGTAGCTACAAATGTCATTGTGAACCCAGCAATACTCACTTAAAACACTACCAGTACTGAGGACAATAGAGGTTGCCACTATAAAGCCCATACTTACTCATTGGCTTAATTAACCAGTGGGTTCAAATCAGGAACACCAGGGCAAACAAATGTTTATCTTCTCCTTCCAAGTACTTAATCACTTCACATTGTCCCTTTAGATTTAATGAGTCATCCTGATAGCTATTTAGGTGCAAAATCACCCACAATCCACTAGCAAAAACTTTCAAGAGGCAGAAGGAGGGACAAGTCTAAACAGAGTTGGGAAGGTGTTTGTCCACACAATCTTACCTCCTACTTCACTAATGGCTCTTACAGAAATTGCATCAGACAGGAGTTAGAGAATATTCTGAGGTGGAAGGGACTCTTCTTTCTCCTCCCCCTGTTTTCACAGAGAGCATTAGATGAGGGCCACCAGGGAAGAGATTAGCCATTGCTTCATCTCCAGTGAGGCCAGGGCCGCTTCCAGAACAGTGTGTCTCCTGCACAGATACACGCACACACACACACACTTAGACCCTACAGTCTCACTGGCAACTGGCTGTGACTCTTCTGCCCCTCCCTTTATTCCTCTGTTTTCTTATGCACTTTATTCTGCAAATCACCCTGAACCATCCCTTTAGTTCTTCCTCTAAACACATCCTGTTAAACCTTGTGCAAATCCCAAATGCAAAAAATCCCTTCTCATCCATCGATAAAATGTCCCACATAACTCTCCCTCCACCCTCATCAGCTCTCATTCAGTGGTTGGTTGGATGTCACCCTGGGCTCTTTGGGATGATCTCCCTTCTGATCAGCAGCCCTGAGGGGAGCTGGGGCAGGGGGATTGTTCAGGCTGCCCAGCTACCATTGTGCTGCTGCGTTCCCTCATGTGGTCATGAGCTTTTACCATGTAACCCACTGCTAGCAGTGGTGGTACCTCAGGAGGTGATGGTACCTTGGGTCAAGAGTCAGGCCTTCATCCTCCAGTTCCACCAGGTGTCCATGTATTGTTGGAGGCTCCAGGTGTGCAGCCACAACCTGTATAGTAGGGAAATCACTGTCGATTTACAAACCCTTCTCTGTTTTGTATATATTGATCAATAGCACTGCATGAGTGTATAGGCTATACTAGATTTGTTTATGTTCAACTTCTTCAGGGTATAATCATGCAGAAGCTTCACATTTTCTCTCTCTCCCATTTCCTCACTCAGGAACATATTGCCAAAAAAGATTCCATGAATTCCAGTGAACTGTGGTACTTGACTCTCAGCCACAATGTAAAACAGGAAGTCTCTGAGATCGACAGCAATACGTAGTTGTCAATGTGCCCAAGAGGAAGAACAATATCACCAGCCCTGAAGAGCATGGTGAATATGATGACGTCCTGGTAACTTAAGAGGCACTCTTTTATTTGAGTGTGTGCAGCCATGATAACCATCCTACCGCTGCTGTCAGGTCTTCAAACAAACAAACAACTCTCTCTCAGTACCAAGATTATGTATTAGGATACATTTGCCAGTTATTTCCTATAAGACAAACCTGTCCATAAAAAGATGATCAGAGAAGGAAACATGGACAGGGTACAGGACTTGACAACTAAAACAGGAGGAATCAGCAGCAACTGCCATCATAAGACAGTGTTCCTTGATAGAATATTAGGAGCTTCAATATTAGAAGCAACTGAGAACGCACATTTTTCTGGACTTTTCTAAGACTTTTTTTTTTTTTTAATCTTAAAGGGGTCTTAAAGAACTACTGATATAAATCTCAAAAATGCCATATTAACAGACTTATTCTGTTTGTTTGGGGGATCTTTTATGTTTTAAATGCAAGCATAAACCTTGTGTAAGGTGCACTTACACTCTTCTGAAGTTCCTCTGTCCTGCTTGCTTTATACCATTAACAATGCACAATTTTTATAAAGAACTCATTTCTCAAATTCTCCCCTTTCTCTTTTACCTTAGAGTGAAGTTTTAATGAAATTGGAATTAAATTAAAAACCCCAATAAAATGCATGCAAACCCAGTATTACACCCACTGAGAAGACTGTGAATACTGATGCTGCCCTGGTGGTAACTACCTCCAGTAGTAGAAGCTGAATTAGATGCTAATATTTTTGGTCTGTGTTTGGCCCAGCCACCTGTGAGCAGTTGTTCTTTTCCTGCCCAGTT
>JAWWEW010000001.1:20540690-20554766 GCA_035583185.1 Anabacerthia variegaticeps | reverse complement strand
ATTGTAACTCTGACTTATAAACTCTCTTGTGGTGGGTCCATTTCTCCTGCTGGTTTACCTTTAAAACCAGCACACTCACTTAGCTACAAACAGTAATTGCCAGCTGATCAGGATACAACCTACTTGCTGCCTGCTAAGATAAAAGCATTCACATCCACTGCTCAACACACCACCCTCTGCAGTCAGGTTCCCAGTTCCTTCAGCAGTTTAAAGGATGTTTAAACGATGCTACTGTTGCTTTTGTGTTTTATTAGATTATATGTATTGTACACTTGTATTATTGTAAGCAAGAATAAGATACTTACTAGAATAAAGAATTAGGCTGATCAGAATGATGAGCAAGATTACTAAAAATATTGTAGTTATAACCATCCATAGTTTACACTTCCAGAATACTACATTCCTGCATGATTCCCAGTGATTGCTCTCCTAGTTATAAAAGGGAAGGACATATTGATTAATGAAATAAGGCAAGAAAAAAAGTATTGAAGCAAGTCTCTACCACCACATTTAGAAACAAAAATGCCACACGGATGGGTGTCATTGGTAAACAATGCCCTGCATCAGGGATTCCCACTTGCTGCAGGTGGGAATTTAGTTATAGAAGGCAAAGGACTTTCACAGGCTGGAGATTACTTGAAAGAAAGACATTTCATTCCCATTTGTGCAGAATTTCCAACTCCTGAATTGCCCCTAAAGCCAAAATACTACAAAAGTGTGTTCTTGGTTCCCTATTTATATTTTTTTAACTACATGACTTTGATTTGCATGTTCCACAAGCTGCCCTATTAATGTTTGCCATCTCTCCCAGCCAAGATGTGTTTAGAGAGATATTTTCAAAATCATTCACCTCTGCAGTGTTGATAATGTCAATCTGCATAGCTACTGGGTGCCAGCACCAAAGCAAAAGGACTGTTATTCAATAGATACTATTGCATTAAACCCACCATAAAATAATTAAGACCTTTAGAGCTGACTCCCTTTTTCTTCAGAAGATGGGAAACTTGAAGGTTATTGAATATATTTTACAGAGGGCTTAATGTGAATCTCACCTGTTCTAGGAGACCTCAAGAAAACTGTCTCCAAAACAATTATTCACATATACCTTCATATGGGAGAGAAAGGACAACACTCTTCTGATGTTTAATTTGTAATACTATTTAAGACCATGGCAAAAATTAGTCTTTTAATTAGTTAACTTACTGACATAAACATTAAAAAACAAACAAAGAAAACCCCAAAACCAACCAACCAAAAAAACCCCTGCTTAGGTGACGCAGCAAAACAGAAAACTTCAACTGCTTAGCTCCACAGCCAGAAGACTGAAGGAAAAGGTTGAATTCATAAATAGACCATGTTGCCTTTCTAATTCCTCCTTCTTCCCCCTCACCATCCATCACAAACCCAGTAGTAAACTCCACATGCTTTTTGACATCAGTACCAGGTAAGGAAAAGCACGTGCTGTAGGTTGTCTGGGCCACACACATGCAGACTGGAAGGAACCAGCTGCTGGCTGGAGGTGCTAATCCAGGTTACCTTCCTTTACTTTTTGAACTTTCTGAGAACCCAGCACAGCAGAAAGGCTTTCACCAAATTTAACTGAATCCCCCAGCTGCCTAAAACTTTTTGTGGGGGTGACAGAGGTACAGGAAGAGAAAACAGACACTTACAGAAAAATCTTACAAGAGTCATTTCTGCGAGAGCAGAGGCAGAAAAAGGGAAACACTCTCTGCAGACACCTCTGCACACAGAACTTTGCTTTGGTGGAGAATGAAGAACAAAACCTGAACATTTTTTCACTTACAGCATGCTTTCAGGTGCTAACACATTTATATATATATATAAAATTTGATTTTTAAAATATATCAGAATAATAAAGCTTCAATTTAATACTTCACACTAGTATATAGCTCTGTATTTTATTTTTTTTTTAAAGCCAGTAACTACTGCCTAGAGTGCAACTTTGAAATCGGCCATAGCTGAAATCAGTTGAGACAGACAGTTCTCAACCCCAAGACTGAGCCACCACATATTTAGTCTATCACAAAATGTATTCTTAATCACACATAGCAAACTGGCTTGATCTCAAGAAAACGTTCAGCTCCACAACTAGTCCAGCACTCTCTGGAACATTGCCCATAGGCAACACAAGACTGCTGGAGGGAAGCAACAGCAACAGAGAAAAATCTCTCCCCAGTGAGCAGGGCACTTCTGATTAACCTGCCACCTAAGCAGAAAGCAGAGCATGATAATTTTCCAGCAGTCCCTATAGGATAGAAAGCCAATTTCCACAATCGGCACAAACGGAGCTCAAATGAAAACTCAGTTCTGGGAAGGGGCAGGATAAACTTAAGGGTAAAGTTTCGCAATATAGCCAAGCAGATCTAGCTCACCCCTGCTCTCTTCCACCCTCTCCTGTTCCTCTTTGCACCTCCCTCCAATTTGTCTCGCCCTGCAGCAAGCTGATTCAGTTTATGGGACTAGAGAAGTGGCTGACCCCTGATACAGTAGAATAAATGTCAGGGGAGGGGGGTGTTGGTTGCCCAGCCAGTGGAATGAATCAGACACAGAGATGATCAGCGGGGCTGGCGCAAGGAAGCAGCTGCAGTAACTTGCCCAGCAGCGAGAAGGGAGGGGTGGTGTGACTAATACAGCTCTCAGGGGGGTCAGCCATGCCTACAGAAAGGCGGGAAACAACTTTTCTCTGTCACAAATATTCCTTCAGTAAGTAGTGTAAATCATTGTACAGCAGTCAGCTATGAACATATATTGTAGCATTAGTCTGCTCCATAGCTTTAAGCTAAGTACTGGAAGTACCTCCCTCAGGACTCGTGGTGATCTTGACTGAGGTTTGGAGCATTCCTTTAATACAAATTTATGTTTAGTAACTGCAAATTACTCGAAGATAAAAAGAAAGGGAATCCAGCATGCTGTGTTAGAGGATATCTTATTTTTGGATTGGCAGCATTGTTTTCTGGTTAATTTGTACTGAAGAAAAGCCTGGGTTTAAAATTTCAACTTTTCTCCTTTCTGATTTTGAACTCAGTCCCACTGACAGCACGTGAAAATAGAAGGCAAAACTCAGAGTACCAATTACAACTTCAGTTCCTAAATTAAAGCTTAAAATCCCACTCCAATATTAGAACATCTCATTAATAAGAAGAAAAAAAGCAAGTTTTCAGCTTCTTTCCCTCTTCCTCAAACAACAAATTGAACTACCCCTACAAAATGTTTCTGCAATGTGTCATTGCCCTTGCTGTGTAATGTTTCCCCCAAAAGCAAAGATCCAATGAACAAGTAAAATTCCTACCTTTCTCGTTTGAGCATTTAGAGGCTTGTCATGATCAGCCTCACTTTCCTCCACTTTATCTTCCTGCAATTCAATAATCTCATGCTCCTGGACACAGCTTTGCCTTTTCATTGCTTCGGTCTCTGTGCGAGGACCTCTGTCTCTAAAGAAAGCACGGAGGCAATTCATTTTCTTCTGATTTCAGTTGCAGTTATGGTCAGTAACAGTTCTGATGCGAGGCTGGAGAGTCAGGATAGTTTTCACAGGAGCAATTTCGAAACACGCATAAATAAGGGGAATTCCTTGGAAGAACAAATAAGGTCATCTGCACTAGCTACAGAAAAATGGGAGGCGGAGGAAGTATCTGGTTGTCCAACCATGAGAACTACAGTTCTCTGCTGTGCAATACTAGACTTTCCAGTTTGCCTACCTTCCTGTACCAGCCCTTGATAAGCAAGTGACTAAACCTTCAGCAACTCAGTCATTCGCTGAGGCAATTTTCAAAGGAACCAGAGTGCTTTCCCTGCCACTGTCAGCCCAAATAATAACATACTATTAATGTTATTTATGCAGCTAAATAGATGTGGTTCTGAACAGCACAAACTGATTAAACGATCACATAGCTTGTAGTTTGCTTAGGCTGTGACTCCACCAACACTTGTAATTCTAGTCTCCCTGTACAGACAATAAAGAAATGAACAGTACTGACATTAGTGCTGTGAATAGTCCTTTCTCTAGTTGTTATACTCCCTAAATTCACATCCAGTGTTAAAGAACCATGTATATCTATTAACATACTATCCAACCTAAACCTGACAAGTGTTTTTAAGTAAAAAACCGGCAAAGGACAGATCCGAGGAGAAGAAGAAGATGACCTTCAATTTCAATCTATGCTCTACTGGTGATCGTAATGATCTGGTTTGCATCATCTTCCTACGTGAACTCTCCTGTGCGCTTAAAGTCACTCACAACTGCTTACTGCAGCCAGGGCTGATTCCTCCCCCAACCTCCCCACTATCCATCATCCTAGCTCCTCTTATTTCGCCGGTTCTGACTCCATCCTCTGGTTTCTGCTTTCTCCCCAGTAAGCACCTCTCTTCCCTCTGGATCAAAAGGGCAGGGCAGGCATCTGATAACTGCATTCTTGCTTACTCTTGTTTCTGCATAGGGAGGATCATGCATTAAGAGCCAACAATGCCTCTTTCATCACTGCCTTCCCTGCTGCCTGGGTATTCACTCAGAGCACTGCTCCTCCTTGTTCCTGCCAAAAGCTTGGTATGCTCTCTCCCCCCACCCCACCACTTCTGTGTGCAGCTCATTTGGCTACACAAAGCATACCTGAAGCATACCTATGGTTCAGTCTCCTGATGTCATGTCACAACCATCCAGGCAAAGGCACTCCATGAAGCTGAGCAGATTTCTTATGTTTATTCATCAAGTGAAAAAAATACAAATTGTATAACCCCACTTTTTTCTTCTGAGAATCATTAAAACTCTGAAGGACTGAGCATGAAGCTGAGCAGTCATCAAGATTAAAAGGTGCATCTGGATTCATAAGATTTTACCTGGGACATCTTCACTAGAAAAGCATTTATCAGCTACTCTGGCTGGAGACCAGCTTCATTTATTTCATTTCCACTCACAGGAAAAGACATTACCTCCTAGAGAATTGTCTGAAACCAAAATGGTTCTTCTGAGTCACGAGTTAATGATTAAGAATCTCGCCATGCAAAGGCCAAAGTCCTTGTTTTCTTTATGTCTGTGAATGAGCTCCTGAAACTGTTGAGTTTCTTTCATCTGGGAGATCTAACTTCCACACTTGGTGCCCTTCTTGCATGTGAAGTACTGGCCCTTCTGACACACATTGCTGAGAAACTCCTAAAGAAAATGGGAAGTTGAGAACTGACCTGCACTTTATGGGCTAGGCTTTTATCTAAAGGAAAACGGCAGGAAAACTGTTTTTCTTCCCTAGCCAAGACATCTCTGGTTTCCATATAAGGAACAAACTTGTGCCTATACATTTATACTTGTGCACTTTAGTGATAGGCTTAGGCTAGGCTCAGCTTTACAGAAAGAGAAAACTCCAAGGTACAAATGTACTTCTGATTACACCTGGGGATTAGAGTTTCAGAGGTACAATCAAACAAATACAACATAGCCACTTGCAATGTGTTTATTAAAGAGGAATATGTGAATGACTCGCTAGCCATTAATGACAGTAACCTCCTGAAATAAAGGCTTTGAGTATAGCTTATGCTCTAAGTTCAACAGAAGCTGGGGCAAGGTGCACAACACTGGAGTGAGAAAGGAATGAAAAGCAGTATCAGTGTTAGAGGAGTCTTACTGCGTGCAGATTACAATGGTAGGTCATTCCAGCATTTTCCACACAGGCCGCCAAATTTGGTCTGAAACAAAAAGAAGATCACATCTTTGTGCTGCTGTGTAAGTGTGCTGGGTGGACAGCAGAGCAATGACAGGCATTCAACTTGCCAATTTTATTTTTCTTTTAAATACATTAGAAAGCTAAAACACTTCCAAATATTGAGCACAATTTAAAGACCATCTACATGGACTTCATGCTAGCTAAACAGGTTTATATTAAGTTAAATACCAGTATTCTTATGTCCCATAAACAGTTCTGGAAACCTTAATTCAGCTAGATTTGGGGTGATCAGTTCTTTGGGAGATTATCAAAACTAGATTTACTGACAGGGTTAAAGGAATGTGGCTGTCATTTCCTTTTCTACTTTCTTTGAGCTCAAGGATGTAGCCAATCACATAAACCTATTTTCCTTTCATGTCCCTTTCAATGAAGTGTGGCCATGTGGTCACAGGCCAGAAAGATACACAAACCAAAAATCCTGATCTTGAAACTACTTGCTGTGGACCAAGGACATGAGGAAAAACAATGTGAACCCACCAGGAGCATGTAAAAATTCACAATGCATTCCACAGCCAGACAAATACACCTGTAACATATTGAAAACATTAAACCCTTCAGTTATGTTCCAACTGTAAAGACAATATAAGAAAAAGCATTAGAGGTTTTTAGTTTAATTAATTGCAACTGATTAATTCTTTCCTTTTACTTAGACATCATGCTCGTCCAGTTCTTTAAGAGAAATTTCTTGCATCCTAAGATTTCTGAGCTATATGTCTGGTACTTTTAAGAAAATAAAGGAGAGAACCCAAAAGTTACAGTTCAGAAAGAAATAGGAGTGCAGTGGGAGCATAACTAGAGGATGAAGCTTTATACATTATACACTATTTGTATTTTTGAGAAATAAGAAATAATTTTTTATGTTTAGAATTCTGTAATGTCACTAAGGCAACATACATGAATTGAGTATATACAGAATGTGGCTATGAATATCCAGATATGTGTACATGAAAACATTTAGAGATATATAGATAACAAGGGACTTGAAAGAAGAGGGGAAGACTTGCACAAGAGAGATTTGACTGGATTTTTGGTACAGGTTCTAATCCACTTTGGTTTGTTATTAAAGCAGCACTGTTTCTGGTAATGGGGATAAGGAAGATGAATCCACAAGGAATCTGAAGTTGCTCTGGATCTGAACAGTTACTGCTAGGTGAACCACAAATGATAGTTTCTTCATTAAGAAAATGTATCCTTTCACAAAAAGTCAATGGCATTTTCATGTTATGTCATGAGATAGACTAAAGTAGGAAGTGTCTTTCATACAGAGATGATCTGCATTTTCTCCTTGGCTGATCAGTTTGTATTCTGATAGATCTAGTCATAAAGTGCCATCACTTTAGTGTACACCAGAACGATTGCACCGAGCACATCCTTCACCCCAGCTCACAATGCCAGCAAGGTACCATCTATTTCCCTTTCCTGTGCAGGCCAAGGGATCTCCAGAATCTCCCTGAAATGGAGTCCAGCCATTAATATACATACACACAGAGCACTGTAACAAGAGTTAGGTTATTTAGGAACAGTAAATACCTGCCCCATTCTTTCTCAAATTAAAACTTAATACTAGAATCTAAATTCTGAATAGAATATACCCTGCTAGACATCAAATTTATTCAATTATTTTAATTTGTGGAATTGAACACTTAGCAATATAAAGCTTTGGCAAGAAGTAGTTTGTAAAAATACTCCTTGCTAATTCCCACTACAGGATTCATAAAACAACTCAACACAGCCCAGAAGGGGTGAGATGATGATAGAGATGGAAAGAGGGAATTCTACTACCATTTGACCATAAGTTATTCACAGGTTGAAGGCAGAACTCTTATAGTGCTTGTTAAATAGGAACAGAAAGATATCACCCCCCCAATTTTAAAAAACAAACAAACAAAACCCCTAAACAAACACCAATAAAACCCAACAAATCAAACCAAACCCAAACCCCCAAACCACACCAGGCCAGTTAAGTATTATCATCAGTTTGATAATCAAGACTGTGTCTTCATTTGTAGAGGGAGATGAAGGAATAAAGACTAAGGAACGTGCAAATAAGAACTGGGTCCTCAAACAGAGCATGCAGGTCTGCACAGCAATGTAGGAAAATACAAACATCCCACTTAGTTCAGTTCAGAGGATCAAAATACTTTTGGGCTCATCAATGCTTTTTTTTGCCTTCACAGTTTTAACCCTGTATGTCTTCTCTGAACTGGTCTGTTCACGGAACTCTGAGCAGCTACAGTGCATCTCCTCTCTGCAGCTGTTTCTTACGCACACAAGGCAGTCTAAATTGCCTCTAAATTGACCCTGGGATTTAGTTGCTGCTCTCACTTGGAGCTAAAACATGTCAAAGGTCAGAAGAAAGCCATGTACCAAGAAAAGAGTAAGAATAGTGAAGTGTTCATCCCCCAACCAAACAAAATTATCTAGAGATAACAGAAGCCAGAGCAGTTCTTCCTCTCCCTCAGGCTGCTGCCCTACTAGCAATTTTAACGATCCAAGAGGCTGATCCCAAAGAGACCTGAGAAAGGAGGATACATAGCCCAGCCAATTACACAGCCTGTTCTGAAACTCCAAAAGGGCTGTGTGCTGGTGGAGAGAGGAAGGATCCTAGACAGAGAAACTAAGATCAAAGAACATCCTAGAGTGGTAAGAAAACAGTCTGAAAGAGTAAATGCTTTATTTTTCACTGTAAGTATCAGATCCTCTGAAGATGAAAGGGGTTTGAAAGCTTCACATAACTTGTGCAACACATGTACAGCTTACATGTCCAGGAAGAAATGAACAAAACAGGATGACTACGAGCCTGGACTTATAGTAGGGTTTCCTGAACTGCCAACATCATTCCTCTCTAGCACTGTACAGGAAATATACCAGTGACAGGAAACAAAAAAATAGCAAAGATGCCACCCAGACTAAGAACTGAAATGGCCAGCATGCTAGGATTCAAACACCGCATATTGTGTTGGAAACTGGCCGGTATAATATATAGCTGAATTGCTTAAATATGTTTATCTGAAAATTCAAGGGCATTTCTTAAGCATTACAATTTTTTTTTTTTTTTTTTTTTTTAGGAACGTCATACTTCTAAATCAACATGTTTTAGCAAAACAATTCCAAGGTCTAAGGTTATAGACAAACTGTACATAAAGTTAACAAAAATAATAGTTCACTGAATTAGAGCTTAGAGACTGCAAGAAAATCCTGCAAGTAGTGTATTTGGTACAAGGAAGTTTGACCCATTTTGAACTGCAGTCTTGCAAAAATTATCCTACTACACTGAAATAGGAAAATTTATGTATTACACCAGAATGATATTAAATTGTCACAGTCTAAAAGTCAGTAACACTTTTCTCTCCCTTTACACAGTAACTCGTATAAAACCCATGTTTGTAATTTTGAAAGTTGATATTTATCATAAGAAGTTTAAATACCAATAAAGTACACAACTAGTCTAATAACTGACATGGAGAAAGAAGGCAGAGTCAGGAGAATTGAAGCACATCCAAAGAGCAGTTTTGGACTGTGTGTGTAAATAAACAAAGTCATATAACTAATGGTACCATGATGCAGTCAAAACTTGTAATTATACACATGAATGAATGCTTGAAATTAAAAGGCAGCATTGCAGCTGTAGTTCCCAAACCTAGCTTAGCCTTTCTATTCGTATTTCTTTGTAACTGTAATAATACATTACTCATCATACTGTTACAGTATTTTAGTAATTTCACACCCAGACACAAAAAAAAGAAAAAAAGGAAATTAATACAAGTATTTATTTCTTTTATCCTTATATTTTTGTTCTACAGTCATATTTCATATAAAAGATGAAAAAGAATCTTCTCAACACATTTGACCCTTTTTCTTTGCAAAAACAACATTTCTTAAGAGATTCAGAGATTATGCCAAATTTCCTTCCTTATTTTGGAGAGCCTTTAGTTGCCATGTTAAGTTAACCATACACTCACACTCAAGATGTCTCACTATACTACTAATAAAAGCAAAAAGAAAAAAAAAAAGAAAAACCACACAAACAAGCCACAACTCTGAACAGTTTTCCAGTGAAAGTAAGTATTTTTTTGTAGTTTTTCCACAAGTTCCAGATTACCGGGCATGCATCAACACTGTCATTAAGATTCCCAGCACACAGCATATGTGATGTAACAAGGTCATCATACAGCATGTTGAAAACACTTTGGTTAATTATTCTCACGCAAGTTTCCTGCAGTGTTTTGGCAAAATGACCTAGAAAAGAAATACAAATGGTATTGCAGAGGTTAAGGTGGTACAAATTTCTAATAGAGATATCACGTACAAAACAAAAGAGAATTGCTTCAAGCTCTAAATCCACCAAGCTAATGACAGCAGAATATTTTCCTTCCCTTCAAATGGTGCTGCCCTCAACTTTTGAAAGTTGTTGTCCACACTATCCTCTAGACATAGAGGTCCCAATGCACCATCTGTCCATTTCCTTAGTCTTTACCCTTATGAGCTTGTTCTGCCAGTAAGTAGTAAAATTACCATGCAAATTATAAGCTAACATTCCACACAGGGTGACTAACTGTGAATGCCATTTCAAATTATGTCCAAGGACACTATGCTATTATTTACACTATGCTTGTGCTCCAAAAAATGTCCAAGTCCTACTAAATGAAATTTATATGTTGTTTTCAATACTCTTACATCTAGAGAAAACACCTGAGAAATAAAGCCGAAGGGGGAAAACTAAATAATTAAATAAACCCCAGAAAATAGCCTGCAAGTCACACATGATGCTAAGAGCTTATTTCTGTACTATAATATTGACATAAGATGTCATTGTGAACTAAATGTCCTGAGTTATGTTTTGGCCCAATAGTGTACAGAACCTTTTCAATACCTGGATGATCAGAGGAAGTACAGGGGTTTGGTTTGTTTGCTTATTCAGCTTTGAGGGTGGGTTTAGAATGAAACAGATAAGATGGAAAAATGTTTCTAATATTGAATTTGAATATTACCCATTCATTTTGATAAAAAGCAAGATGTTCTATCAAGGCATCATTTGTAAAGCTGTCTGCACTTCATTAGGTTATTATTATTAATGAGATTTTCTTTTCTGCCTCCCTACTGCAGCACAATACTTCAAACTACAGAGGCAAAACCCTTCATGGTGCATGCATTAAACTGCCTTTGGTTAAGACAGTGAAAAAAAAAAATCCTCCACGATATTTTTGCAATTACTGCTGTTCATGGCCCCATATTGTTACAAAAGTAGTCTTAGAGACAAATTCTTTCTCTGCAATAGTTGCAAGGCACTGTTTACTTCATGTGCAAGATAGCTATTTACCAGGAAAAAATGAGTCATGAGCATGGGCATATTTTTGTAAATCTATGATCATTTGCTTTTTGATGATCTGTGACACTTGAGTGTGCATTTTGCCACTTATCACCTGCCACATAAGCAAACATCCAGAGTTCACAGACTATAGCTAAGGAGATCTTTACTAACTTTTTCTAGACCCACTAAGTAAACTACAGGGTTTTGGGTTTTTTTTGCTTACAAGTATAAGTAACTCATTGTTAGAGTTTAAAACTAAGCAAAACTTACTAGAAATATATCCAAGAAATGAACATACTATTTTCTTTTATGGCTCCCCAGCCAGTTACATAGCAGACAGTTCCATAAAGAAATACTCTAGAGGTGTTGGCTAAACAAGTGGGCTGTACCAGCTCACTGAAGAATACAGGTGTCTCCATTTCCAATAGGGCAATGTCATAGTCTGAGACAGATTGGTCATAATTTGGGTGGACAATAATCCTTTTTACTGATCTCATAGCTACACAATTGCTCTTTCCACTAATAACATGTAAGCCCATATGTGCTTTTCTTCCCAAAGGAATGGAGTATCTGTAAAGAGGATGTTTCTAGAACATCCCATGGAAAGTAATGTAGTGTTAGTTCAGTCCATTTTAACTACTTTTCAGTATTAAAGGAGATTCATCAAAACCAAAGTGAATAGAGTAAAATACTACTTTAGGTGATAGATGCACTGGAGTCTCTGTCTCCTAAAACATTAAATAATGTTTTTACTTGCTGTTTTTAAAAACATTAATTTCCTGGAGCTCTAAGGTCAATTTCTGGCAAATAACCATGCTTTGGGAGTCAGAAAAGCTTATTATCAACATCTCTTTCCGCCTTGCCACATGTAGAAGGTATGCCTTTTCAATTTGCACTACCTAAACTGAAAATCAGTGAGTTTTACACTCCATTTATCAATAAATAGAATCTTTTCTGGGGAGAAAAGGCAGTTGCTTCTATTCACAAAATCCCTGCCTTATGAAAGAAAAAAAAAAGGAAAAAAAAAGGGAAAAAATATTTTTTAAAAAGGGAGTTTACCCTAACTCTAACAAAACAGTGTTTTATCATGCAGGATTCACTGGCAATAGAAGCAAAAGAATAACTTAAGTATTTCAGACCTTTGAAGCCAGCAGAATACAATATTGAGTGTTCATGTAGTGATATATCACAGTTATAACCTGAATCAACTTTTCTAGACAAGGAATAGCTACTGCAGACTTTTGAAAGCAACACTATAAGGTTATTAAACTGTACATACTCTGAGACAATATAATTTCTTCATACCTCACAGACTTAGAATCCAGGAAGCAGTGGGCAGCAGATATGAGCTACCTGTTGGAGATAACAGAGGCGCCACATACATGACCTTGTGCTCCCATTTATAAACTTGCTTGCCAAGGCCACCTTCCAGTTCTTGCATCTTCACCTCCAATGATCCTGTTTTTCTTAATCAGGTGTCTTCCACAAGCTAATAGAAATTACTGAATTACAGTAGTAACAAAGCTCACAAAGTCATTTCACTTTGCCATGCTTGATGCAAACTTTATCCCTAGACCACAAAGATGTTGGAAAAAAAAGTATTTTCTTACTGTGCATTTTGTAAAGAGGTACGTACCTGTCCATTCTCACTCAGTGGGCAGATGAGATATAAGCCAATACTTGCCTATTCTCCCTTGTTTTCTAAATAGGTTAAAAATGCAAAAAGACATTTAAGCACAATTCTAAGTTGGGCTGTTTCCAAAAGTTCACTTGAATACATTCTCACATTTTTCCCTCCTTCCAAATACGGTTCTTTGACCGCATTTCATTCAGCTCCAACAAGCACTAAGACCTTCCCACTTACCCTGGAAGTGTGCATTACTTGAAATAGGTCATCACACACAGAATGAATGAGTGGATTTAAAAGAAAGTGCAAAATTCAAGACAGATATTTTCACATAGATGCTACTGGGATTTTTTTTTTAACTGATATTTGATTTAATCAATTCTTAATCCAGTAGTGCATGACTGTAACAAATTCATGACTCAGTTTCCCAAGTCATAAACTAATTTTTACATAAACGTTACCACACGACAGTTTATTTCATCAGATCCATCTGCACAGTCTGTCTTCCCATCACACTCAGGATTTGGTTTTAGCAAGCACTTTCCATTGAGGCATTTGTATGCATAACGAGAACAATATTTGTAGGCTGAAAGAAATGAGAGAAGATAATGCCACATGTTTCAAATTATTAAAAAAACTCTTGCACATTCAACAAGTTGTTCAAACCTACACATTCCAGTATGCTTGAAGCCATAGTCTGTACTGGTGTAAACTGGTGCCTCTACAGAGAAGGCACAGGGAAATGTTTTACTCTAATTAATGATCATACTAATTTCAGTCTTCACTATCCATGAGGAAAAAGAAAAGCATCCAACTGTTTTTGCCACCATTTTACTTAGCTCTAAACTGAGTAAGCTAGGCTTGTCAGATCTGTTCTTTTACCTTCACCAGCACTAATGGCATTATGAATCTTCACAGCACCTTTGCATTTTTAAGTGAAATTGAAAAAATTGTGGAAGAACTTTATACCTCTCTCCAATAAATTTTTTCTAAGGACTATCAAAGTTTGCTATGTGAGAATGCTGACTTATCTCAGCAATAAGCTTCCACTGCTGTTGTTCTTATCACCAGTTGTTTGCCTTGACCTCTAAACAGAGGGAGGAAGGTTTTTTTCAAAAAAGACATACTCCTGGCTACCTCAAGGACCTAAGATTCAAAGTAAGACAAGAATTATGAAGGCAAAATGTAGCAAGTCACTAGGGAGACTGGCAATGTCCGTAAACATTGTGAACCTACACTAAAAAAACCATAAATGTGGCATAAGTCCCCAACCTACTATATTTCTCTCTGTTACATTATTTTGTACCTATTGAAGCCAAGCTAAAGCTTCAAGGGTTAAAAATTAGCTTAAAACACTAACACTGTTAACTGTCTATGAGTAATGCTTAGTTAGAAACAAAATTAAG
>JAWWEW010000001.1:20488378-20527313 GCA_035583185.1 Anabacerthia variegaticeps | reverse complement strand
ACTTAATTTTTGAACCTGCACCTGTTCTTTTGATCTTTCGACTTCAGCAAAATTTCTACTAGTGACTTATAACACACCTAACCCCATCAATTTCTAAGCAGTTTATCACATTTACTGGACCCTAGAGACTTCTCTTGAATTTGTATTACAAAGATTTTTAGTGACAGCTTGTAGCCAGGCAATGGTGCCCAAAAATCAAAGGATAAATGTCCTGATACACATATTCACAAAGTGAAAAAAGCCTGTGCTTCCAAGATGGGAAATCTTGGTTCAGTTATTATCAGATTGAAAGCACTGCATTTCTACTGTGCAAACTAGTGCCTTTGAAGAACCAAAAAACTTTGCTAATTTAAAAATCTATATAAATCTTATTAGACCTAACTTTGGCCATATTGTGCTAGATAAACGAGTTGCAAGCATTTCTGCAGTCAGCACAAAGCACTACATCAGAAGTTCATGCTCTGTTTGTACTGCCACGTGTTCCCATTCCTCTCTGGCATAGAGATGAGAATTTTGTGGTACAAGCTGCTAATAATTTTCATTGAGCGCATTAAAGGTAGAGACTGTTACCAAGTCATATATGTGAAAAGCTTCATTTGCCAGGGAAAGTAAAAAAGTACTTAAATGCTTAATGGAGCAACAGACAAACACACTGGGGAATTGGTGGAAATCATGAGTAGATTCTAAGCCCTGCCAAAGGACTTGCTGAAAATTCAGGCCTAAACTTCTGACCCAGAGAAGGTCCTATTTCTGCACAATTCAGGGAAATACAGTGAAGTATTCATCGTATGAGTCTTGATTTATATTGCCATTTTTTCTTTCTGATATAGAAGAAAGGTGCCAATTATTACTGATTTTTTCTAACTGCTAGGAGTTGTCATCTTACCCACTAACTTGTTTCTGTCATGGGTAATACTCAAACTTCTGGAAGGTGGCAATGTTTCCCTCCCATAGCTGGCACCTGTGCATAAGGCAGGAAAGAAATTGGTGCCTGAAAAGAAGTCAGGTGCAGTAGTCTCACTAGGTTTTCTCTGTTTCACCCACATCAAAAGTAATTTTTCCCAATTTTTTGTCTAATTAACATAAAACAAAGTCATCAGTACTCAGAAGAGTTCCCAGAACTTACTCTGATGATCCAGCTACAGTCAGTGTTTGGCAGGTAGCAACTTGGGTAATATGGGGAACAGAGTGTCCCATTCCACGAAATATAATGACCACCACACACTGGGAGAGAAATATATCAGCAAGGAACAGTTATCTCAGCTGGATTAAAGTGTGGAGACTACTTCACTTGCTAGGACCCTTCTCTATCTACAGAGCTAGAAGAATGAGTTGTGACAGTATTAAACTCACATTTTGACTGGGTTAACAGAAAATCAATTAAACCACCTGCCCATCACACTGAATTTCTCTTATTAAATTGCAGCTAAAGGTAAGTACAAAACACCTCTGACTGAAGTTTTTAAAAAATGTTCTTTTATGGCAAATGGAAGAAGCAACTAAATGTACATGCAACAAACCTCCTCTTTCCAATTTACTTCTGACCTTTCTGTAGACATTCTCAAAAATTCAAAAGCAATCAGCCCAATGAAGTGAAACCCTGTTTAATTTTACATGAACCAGGAAGTTTGTGTGTCAGTTCTCAGTCTGAAAATTTATGCCGCATTTGAACAATATTTTTGAGATTTTATTTTTCTAGGAAACACTCCCCTAGATATCCAGTCCTTAGTGCTTTTGGTTCCCTTTAAGTTACATCATGAATGCAAACATGAATATAAAAGAAATTAAGACAATTTTGAAAGTAGCAATGTTTTGTGGCAAAACCTGGAATGCCCATCTTCAGAAAAATTATGCCATTCTAATTAGTAATGTGCATGGGACAAGTATTTGCCTAAGCAGCATCCACAGAGACATAAGCTGAAGTCTGTAAGCTTTATAGAGGTTTATCCCCTGTGATTTGCTCCACAAGTTAAAAAAAAAGTTGCTTAATTGTTAAAATTCTTTCACTTAGGCCCTACCAAACAACTGTTGCTAAACTTGACCTTGTGAAGCCTTTATCTCATCTAAAATACTACAGTTTATTGTTACTCAAAATACTTCACTAATCACCCAAACTCATGCAAAATTCATAGTACCCCATAGGTTTGGAATATATTTCTTAGGTCTAGAAACACTTATACATTTAACTACACCAAACAGTGCTTTCAGTAAAGGAACAAAGACATACTGTGCGTTCTTGTTTTCCATTTTCTTGAAACACACATTCTACAAGCTGGGGATAAATTGCCAAAACTGATCAAAGTGCTGATGTGTGAGTGGGACTGTAGCCTTGCCTAGACATAAAGCGCCTGCAGTGCAATCTGGCTGGCTGCCCTGCTACCACTGCTCAATGTTACCCAGGTAGTAAAGCAATGCCTGGCAAGTGTGGTTTGAGAAGTTAAGAGAAAGACAAGTCTCCCAGACCAAAGGAGGTTTTCTATTCTTTGTTCAGTTCTCAGACTCTTTAAAAATTGGATTAGAATGATGATGCCCTGATTTATATGCTAACATTCCTTTCCACAAATATGTTCAAAGAAATATCAACCTCTTTAGAGGCAAAACCAGGAATAAGTGTGCTTACATCTGATGGCTGTTTCTATTAATTACTTACTGATTTTAGGAATGGCTTGAAAATGAGCTTCTAATACACTTGTTTCCTCTCTTTGCTCCAGTGAGAAGGTAAGCAACGTTATGTTACTAGATGAAGTTAAAGGTACAACAGAAGGAGTCCAGACCCCAGGTCCACCCCACCCAAAAAATGCACTAAAAATCCTAAAATCTTTCTCATATTTCAGTCGTCTTTGCTGAGAAACCAGGCAGACGTAACATTGATTGGTCACCCGTGTTTCAAAAGCATTCCTTTGGCTACTGCTTCCCTTCTATTCTTCCACCCAGCTGATAGGACACAAGACACTGGAGTTTCCCATCATTGAGGCTGAGTCACTAAGGGTGAAAATCACCCTTTTTCTTGCTTAGCAAGTGCCCTGGAGTTTTCAGACCTGCAGAAGCATCAGAGAGAGAGTGCCAGATTATGTTACTTGAGTAGCAATAGTGGCCCTGAGTAGAAGAGGTTAAGTCTGAAATGGCAACAAGTGCTAGTGCAGCAGTGTTGTGAAGCATCTATGCAACAGGTAAGCCCAAACATTTCCAATCTATTAACACTCACTTTGGTTTCATGTAACAAAAGCTATCACACAAAATGTGAAGCTGTAAGCATGGAGACTATTACGTCTTATTGTTCTTCTACTTAAATTATAAGTTAATTTATATCCTGATGCTAAAAAATTACTTCCACTTGTAATTTGAGATGCTGTATCTTGCTTCCATAAATTCACTCATGTTTATTCCCTTTTGAGACCCACAGCATATTCTGGATTTCTTTTCATTCATTGCTAAATCTGTGTGTTAAAAAATTTGAGCAGTTTTCTCTTTTTCTACACACAGCAAATGAAAACAATTAAGACAAGACCTCACAGTAACAGAATATTTCCATTACGGCCCTATCACTATCACTGAGATCCAGACTGGCAGCATTAAAATAAAATTTTTGAACTTTAAACTGAAAGTAGTTGCCTTGTGCATTAGAACAGGCTATTCTTTGCTCCCATTTCATGTGAGACACTAGAGAATGAATAAGTGGTTTGTCTCTCTCACAGACATTATTAAACCCTTTTTATCATAATAGAAGAAAAAACCTTTATAAAACAACTATTTGAGCCCTATCTGCATTGCCACATGGAATTCTCTCAGCCTCTTGATCAACCCAGCTGATAACCTGACTTATCTTCTAGCTCTATCTTTTGTCACAGTATCATCAGAATAGCAGGGCAAGCCATGAGAAGAGCTGTCCGTATGAGGTGCTTATTCTTACACTACATCTCACCATCACAGCTTGCTCAGTCTTTAGCATTTGCCCCTCTCCATGCAAAGAGAACATGAAGTACACAAAGCCAATCTCAAGGTGTGCTTGTTATGGAGAAATCAGGCAAAGTGAATTATAGCCAAAACTATCTAATCATAAGTAAATTATATATAATTTTGTAGAGCTGGTTTCTTGAAGATGCCAAGAATAGGAGCCACAGCTTATTGCAATTCAGTGAGAACTATTAAACTTCAACCGTTTTAGTCAGAACATCAGGATAAAAGCTGTAAGGTATTTTCATCCAGCCTTTATTTGGAACACAAGCCAGGGTGATCCCTAGTCTGGTTTAGTTCATAGGCCCTACACATATATGAGAACTGCCATTTTCCTGTTAAAGGATTTCACCCCACCCCACCCCCAAATGGTACCAGTTGGGATTGAAACATAATTACCTGATTTTAGCATCACATCATATCCTGTGGAATCTGAAACTGAAATTTAATAACTAGCAGCTACACAAGCCAAAGACACAAACAGGAGAAAGAAATAGACAGAATAGCTATTAAATGACAGGTACATTGCTACCAAAAATCTCCATTGTAACAAGATAAAAATCTTTCTCCCCAGAAGAATTGAACAAGCGATTTGCTTGTTTACTACAGATTTCTTTTTGATTTAGTGGGGTTAATTTCTTAAGAGAAGCAAACATATCTTGTGGTGCCCAGAATGTATTCCATTAGTAAGCTTGAAGTCCAAATTTCCATTCACTGTGAAAGGAAAAAAAATACATCATAAATACACTCTAATTACTATTTTGGACATGATTTCCACTGGTCTACACATTTGCCCGGCAAAGGTTCATAGCCAGTTGAACTCCTGTGCAAAGAGTTGCAGATGAATATGAGGGTAGAAAGCTCTCTTCTTTAACAATTTGCTTTGCAATACAGTAGAAATACTTTGAAAATATGCTGCTTAAAAAGTTACACCCTGAGACTGAAAACTACCCTTCACAAAATCCTTGCAATAATTTTTACAGAATTTGATTTTTCTATTTCTGCTCTCTAATTATACACTTTTTAAGATCATGTTACAACTTCATTGTACTTCTTATTTATTTCATTGAGGTTAGCACCATATGGCAACACAATTTTATGCCCATACCCTGATACAGCATTTCACAGAATTGTTGTTGAAAGAAACAATCTTTTTGTGTATATATGGAAAATATTACTACAGTGATTCAAAGAGGTAATTCATCACACTCCTTTCAAAATGGCCTGTGGACTGACCTTTCAGAGTTTTCAGAAACTACAAGGGTGGTAGTAGCCATCTGCTCAATATATTTACGTATCTCACCAGGAGCTTAAGTGGAATGTCTTGCCCAAAGTTATACATTTAATTCTTATTTTGATGGGTTAAAAAGGAACTTAATTTGAATAGACAAAACCAAAATAAGATTCTGCAAGTGCTGAATTGTTATTTCCAAAGTTGGAAGTAGATGAATAGGCTACAAAGCAATCCATAAAACAAGGAACAATTAATCAGACTTGATTTCTCTCACCGATTCTACAGGGCAAGACAGAAATCACTCTATTAGCTTAGCTCATATACTTAAGTTCATTTCTGCTTTTTTAATTCTCTTATGGAGATCTGCATGTTCTTCCAGATAACTGAAAGAATACCTACCTGAAAGCAGCCACTACGGACTTCAAGTAGTACTTTCCCAAGAAGGAAGACTCATATGTTTCTGCCAACTGATGATTAAATAGTGGTAAAAGAAAATGCAAAGCATTATATTTTAGTGCCAATATAATCTCTTATGCTATAAAGCATTTGTCTTTTTCTTCCTTTCCTCTTCCTTACACCCCCCCCCATCACAAGCATTATTCATCACTTCCACAAAATGTATCAAATAAGGATCATAAATGTGCATTAAATGCCACTAAAATAAAAAAGTGCATCTAAGTTACATCACATTTCAAGACTATTGAGATAGCTCTTGATAATTAGCCTTTATTAATACATTTATATTTTTGTTTCAGTCTTTAAGTTTCCGGTACATAATCTGGGCATGACCAACTTGTATTGGCTGTGCACAAAGCAGCTTTGAGACACTAGATTAGCTCTTTTGGGAAATACAGGCTAACAGAAAACTGCTTTGTCTTTAAGACTGCTGTTCACATGTACCTAGGAAACAGTATTGAGCTCAGAAATAGAAACTCATAAGAAGTGCAAGAAAGCAAGCATTGGTGTGAGTGATAAAGGAAAACAAAAGTTTAAGCATTGAACTGGAGATATTATTAAAAAAAATAAAGAGAAAAATGTAGAAGGAAGAGATTTTGAATAAAGTAAACCAAAACCACTCTATTTCCTTCAAGATAAGTAATTTTTCTATAACCTTGAAACCCACAGGTTTATTGTCTAGAAAACATTGACCTTACTATAACACACACAGCCCTATCTGTCTAGCTACATTCCTAAATCTGAAAACTGCCAAGGCTCTTGCTAGCTTTAAGATTACTATTTCAAAGGGGAAAAAAAAGGGTTATGACTATCTGGAATCCTCTCCTCATTACCAGTCTGATTCTGTAAAAATATTTATAAATAATTGCTCTATTTATGTGGGAACTTACATAACTTTGGATTGCTTCTGCTTGCATGAGGAATTTCTGTGATGTTGGATCATTGACGTCATTTGTGTAAGTCAAATTAGGAATTTCTACACTTCCACCAATATAAATAAAGGAGAAAGCTGGAGCTGAGAAAAAAAATAACCCTTAGAAATGACACCCCCTCTCCAAAAGAAAAACAAACAAAAAAATACAAGATAAAAAAATTAGCACATCTAATAATGTTACAGAAAATCTTCCAGTACAAGAGGCTTGCAGAAGGATGTATTTGTCCTTTGCATCTGTAGGTATTAGTTCTTAGGAGAAACATGCAGTAATAGCCAGAGCACTGAGTCAGTCTCACTGAGAGAGTAGGGCCCAGCAGGTAAGGAGAGGAATGAGGTATAGGTTCAGACAGGCATTTTCACTAGGAAGATTTAATTGTTAAGCTTCTGGTTTTTTGCTGTGCTGTCCTCCTGAAGAGGCATGGATTTAATGGCTATGTGCTGAGATTTGGGAAGGTATATACATAAGTCAGGCACACATTCTGTTTTTTTTAAAAAGGGGAATAGAAGATAAACAACTAATTCCTGTAGGTTCTTGAGAAAGATGACAGTTATAATAGTTATGATAATGAGAGTAGAAAAAAAAGATATAAAATGCATACCTTCAATATTCTTGTGCAACTATTAACTGCTAAGTGTGTTGCATTTTGTTGCTTTAGCAAAGACAATAAGGAGAAGGGAAAGTCAAAAGTCTAGATGCACACTATGTGCTCAGCTGCTTTGTGCAGAGCTTTTCACAGTGCAAAATAATCCCTGGTGTGGTCTGGATAGGATGGGTAACACAGAATCAATAGTGCAGGACTAGCAGAATTCCTGTAACTGTTAAAGAAACACCAGGCAACATGCCCAGGGGCCACCTCCTCCAGAAACACAACTTCATCCATTTGAAGAAATTATACTTTTGACATAAGCCATCCTGGTATGATGGGTAGTAGCAAATATGCAGACTTTCCTAGAGAATGACACAGGAAGGCATCAATTAGTAAGACAACAAATAAGAACTATTGTACCACGTTTTAGTATATTTAGTATTTTAGTTTTAAAGAGGTTACAATTGAGGTTATATCTTTTGTGTTATCAGCTACCTCACGTATGAAACCCACATCTTGCTTGACTGCTTGCTTGCTGCATGCATTTCAATCTATGGAAGCAGGGGGGAAAATTATTATCAGTTTGGTTAGGAGCAATTTATAAAGAACAGAGGTCAATGCACACCAGAGTGGACAGGGAGATCATTTACTGTGTTTCTGCAGTAAAACTTAAGTGATGCCTCTTACCTGCCCTGCAGTGCGCTCAGTGTCTGGAGCTGGTATACTGTACACAGAAGTCCTGCTGGAGGGTAAAGCCCATATCATGATGCTGTGACACAAATGCCTTTTGGCAAACCTAGTAACAAACCCTTAAGTGAGCCTCATTTCTTATAACTCAGAATAGCACACTCCTCTCCCCAGCACCCACACTGGGATTATTTCCCCTTTGCCATACTGCTTGAAGTTGGAGTCAGCTGATCTGCAATCAAAGAAGGTGGGGTGGAAAAGTTACCATCACTGTAACTTTTTGTTTTCCTACCTGGCTAGGTAGGATATGGATCCCATAATTTCAAAACAGATCATGTCTTTCAGGAAAAATAGAGTACAGAAATAATTTATCACACAATGCAAAGGTCACGCAAGCAATTTACAAAGTCCCAGAGCAACATATATGAGACAACTTCTAATAAACTCCCGGTGGAGTCCACAGAATGTTGATGAGAGAGAAGAAATGCTCAATTCCACAGACCACCCAAATTTTCCAGTCTCGAGGTGGTAAATGTAACTGCAAAGTAATTCATGTTCACATTTGTCGTTTGAAAGAAAAACTAGTTTTAAGTCAGCAAATCAACAAGTTGAGCCTATTTTGCTTGTAAAATAGGAAAAATCAAGGAAGCTTGTGGGGTAAAAACATATTTTGTACGTGTTGAGAAAGACAGCACAAAGAACAAAATCTAGAATACTAAAACAGGCCCAAGAAACCTCACGCCATAAAAAACCCTCAAAACAAACAAACAAAAAACCCTCAAAAAACCACAAAGGGAACAAACAAACCCCAGCACAGACTGCAAAAAGGATTAATTGGAAGGCAATCCTCACAGCTCAGAAATTCAAGCTACAACTGCAGGCAGATGGCTTTGTTCAAGTCCTCCTTTCCTCAACAGCCTCTCTGCTCCACACACAACCTGCTGATTGATACCTTGCCCCTTCCTTTATGGAAACAAAAAAAAAAACCAAACCACAGAAAAAGCCTAGATAAAACCAAACCACTTTTGCCTAAAAATTGTATCAGGATCTTTCAGAAACATCAGTTTTAATTGGGCAAGGAACAGATCATTGCCAAAACTCACATCATTATATTTACTCATCTTGTTTAGGTTGCCTGAAGTTAAAGAATTCAAATTCTTAGGTGGACGAACTTGAATATAAAGAAATGAAGGCAGGAAATAAAAGAGTTAGTAGCTCCAAATCATGCAGTTAATTAAAGCTGGAGAAGGAATAAGCATGGAACAAATCACTACTCATAAATCTTCAATAATTAGGGCCCTATGAATTTGAAAGGAAAGAGTTCATCTTCTGCAATCTCTCCTCTCCCCTTCTGCCTGTCAGCTATTCCTGGTGAACGAGACAGAGAAAGTAGTATTTGCAAGAGTGCAAATCATTGATTGCTGCTCCACAGTGACTTCTGTATTGACCATACACATTCAGAAGAAAGGACTGAGTAAGCCTTAAGCTCTCTGTGTGGTCAGTTGTATCTTCAGCTTCCTGACAGGATCGAACCTGCACTTATGCGCCACTTGGAAAAGGAATACAAAGTGCCAGAACTTAATTATTGTGGCTCCTCCCGTGACTCCAGACATCTGCACAGAACAACCATCACAAGGAACAGCCTCTCCCTTATTCACTGAGGTTTGAGAAAAGGGTAGTTATTACTCCCATATGTGAATTCCAGAATCAGCAAGAGACATGCAAAGAAATTCCACCACTGAACAGTTTTTCCAAGTATGATTTTTAATGAAGATATCCAGGACATATTTTATTCCACAAAAGCATTTTTCAAGCTACAAGACTGAAGGCACATATTTGTGAATCCATGGTGCAAAATTTGACACTCTTGTGTAGACACCTGGGAAATTTGGTCTTCCACATCCATAACCCCAGCTCACAATGCCAGTCAAAAACCATTTTCCGCCTCCATTGCTTTGACACGACAGTGGTCCACCAGAATCACCCTGAAAGTAACAGATTGAGTTGTGTGTGTTTACAACAAAATATAAAAATGGGGAAAATCCACAGGAGATATTTTGTCTGAGTAATTTCAACAGTGATTACATTTTCATATTCACATAGTTCAAACCATTAATAGTTTGGTTTTTTAAAAGCAGATAAGACTGCACAGTTGTACCAACGCTTTCTCTTTCACAAGAAAGAAGGCTAGGTTTCATTCTTTAGAGACACTAATAAAGATATCACTTTTCACGGACTAGATTTGAGATTTTTTTTTTTCCTGGCCTCAAACTTACAGCTAAACTCCAAATCTGCTACTTACCGTGTATGTACATTCATAGTTTACACAGTAATAACTCAAAAAATTAGTAAGATTTAAAAAAAAAATAAATGCAATAAATAAAATATTTAATAATTATATAACCTTTTTCAAAATAAGGTAAATGGAAACAGATGGAATTGCTCAATTGTTTTGTGTGTTTTTTTAGTTTAAAGAAGGCAAAATAGTCTAAGTGTTCTCCTCTAGTAGATACAAATCAGCATGTAATGTTTAGGCATATGTAGTGTCTTTGTAATTAAATCAGTTAAAATGAAGTCTGTAATAGACTTCAAAGTTTTATACAGTACGTCATAATGCCATAATACAGGACAAAACAACTAGGACGCTTTCTTTATAGGTTGTTCTTGTACAAATACATTGGCAAGTCAAATTTTTGATTTTTTCCCCCTCTAATTTCTAGGACAAAAGGAAAATGCACTAGCATTTTTCATAAAACAGGAATACCACCTTTTGATCAGCTCTAACTGCAGACACAGCCATGAATCATTTGTTCTTACAAAAACCCAGCCAGAAGACCTGTAAATTATGCTTTTCCTTGGCTATGTTTTGAGTGACCATACAGATAACTGCAGAAACAAATTCTCCTGTTAGTGAAAACAATGCTTAATATCACTGGTCTCGCTAACCTCTAAAAAGCAGCTGGTGCATTATTCTCCCTCAAAGCCCTCAGGCCCATTGTAGTCTCTCTTTTGTGTAGATCAATGAAAGCTAGAACATTCCAGGTCTCCATCAAAAAAACATGAGTTTATTATTATTTTAGCAAAAAATTTACTATTGTTTTAGTAGTAGGTTTATATAGGTTCAATATAATAGAATATGGCATATAACATCTCTAATATAAAATATTATATAACTACATGTTGTGTGTGTGCATATATATACACACATGCACAGTTATACTACTGTTCACTAGAAGTAAATTCAGAACTTCACATTTATTATCTTTCAGCTTTTCCAGATCAGAAATATTGGACATTTGAAAATTTATGCCTAATTGTCATTGTCTCAATATACAGTCCAAGTTGGAAGGGAGGGATCCTGAAAAGAGACAAGCTAGTTCCTCAGTTGTTTCTTCAACCCAGAGCCTCTTATACAAAAAATTGCTGGATTTCAACTTGTAATTGGAACTTGCAAATTGATTGGCTCTTGACCTGCAACTGAAATTAGTGATGCTACCCATGCACATAAACCAGCAGAACTCTGAAAACACCCAGAGGAAAGATTTGCTGACAGACAGCTCTTACTCTTTTGCAGAACTGAAACACACTGACCACAAAGGGCCTGCCAGTCAGTTCTTACACCTCATCATGCAACAGTGAAAGACAAGACATTCTCTATGCAAAGTGTGCTGAGATACATACTTTACACCCATCTCTTTTCCCAGATAATAGCCCAGCACAAAACATCCTAGCTGTGATAATCCCATATGTGGAATGACATAGTGTCTGGTCAATAATTTCTACCTCTGCTTTCTGAAGAACTGCTGAACCTTCATCATCTGGAAAACAAATTCAAAGAGAGGTGATTCAAGAGAGGTTAGCATTTTACTCATCTATTGAAATACAAAACAAGAAGTCTTCAGAAAATATCCACAGATACTTTAGGCCACTGAGTTTATTCCAGATTCCAAACAACTGCAACAGAGTAGAAAGCTTCTTCTAAAAGGCAATTGTATAATGTGGTCTTGGTCCTTTAGGCACACTAAATACAATGGCATAATCACTAGGGTTGGGCAAGGAGTTTTTTTCTTTGCTTTTTCAAGATGTCTCAAGACTTCTTCATTTGTTTGTTGGTTTTTTTTTTATTTTTAGAAGGAAACAGGATTTTACAAAGACATTTGGATCATCACGTGACAGATTTGCAGTTAAGGCAGTATATCTGAAGGAGCCAAATTCAAGATTATGAGTCAGAGCTTCAGAATGTAAGTTTTGGCAGCATAAAGAACTTGGGCATTTTTCAAAATTAGGTTCCCCCTGTCTGAAAGATTTGGTAAAACACCTCTTTTACTGTAAGCTATGTATTTTCAGAAAAACAGAATTAAACTGAATTGTCCTCTCTTTTTAATAGAAAAGGTCCAATCTCAACACCACATGATCCTCTCAAAATCTGTGTGTAGCCAAAGAAACCCCACCTATATTCAATTATGCAAGTGCTGTTTATATCACAACACTGTTTCAGTATTTGATAAAGCTAGTATGTAATAAAGTATATTTTAGAATTACTTAAAAGACTGATTTGGCACTTGTATTGTGTAGAATGATGAAGGGAATAGAGGAAAACAGGGAAAAATAAATCCTTTTCCTTTTTTTTTTTGGCATTGCATTTATTTTTCAAGTAACCAGCTTTTAAATTTCACATATGACTAATCAGCAGCCCAAAGAGAGAAGCCATACCATGTGTCCTATCTCAATCAGGTGATTGCCATTGGTTTTCAACGATATATTCTCTCACATCTATTTACAGAGAGGCTGAATGTAGATAAGCATGTGGGAGTCCTGGCTGTGAAGTTAACCTGAAGGTTAATTACCCACTGCTGCCACCTTGCACCCTGCACTTGCCTCTCCTACAACCTGCCAAGAGCAGTGGGGTGGCTGGGCCAGCAGAGTGCCAGCAGCCCCAAGAGGGCAGGTGAAGGGTGGCCCTGGGCAGGTGCAGACAAACCAGCTGGACCATGTTCCTGCAGGCAGAACAAGGGAAACCATCACACCTACACTGGAAGGGCTTTAGGAAGGTGGCCATGGGAGGGCAGAAGGTACCACCATTCACACAAGGGAAGAGATAGCTCAGGACAAGCTGATGGGATGGCCAGACCTACCCCTGCCTTGGGGCAGTCCACAATTACAGTGTGGCCATTCTGTCAAGCCACATTCCAAGGATGGAGCTGGCACCTCACAACCAGGATTGGCACTACAGGGCTGTTCAGCATGCTGAGGCTGAAGGTGGGGGAAGGGAGACTTAGCAACTTCATCCCCCTGCAGCAAGTAGCAAAGTCTCCATTTAGGCATGCTAACACACCTCCAAGGGTAACAAAGGCAAAAAACAAGACCGTGTTAATTCAGATTAAGTGTAGATCCCTGCAAGTCTTAGCTAAAAACATGAGCCAGAAGACTTTCATATCTATGGGACCAGTAGTCAATTTTCCTGAATGTATGAAGGTACATGCACAAGGCAACTACTTACATAGGACAGAAAACTCAAAACACAATTATTTTCTGCATGCCTTAGCAATGCACAAAAGCTGGTGTCTGGCATGCACACATACACACACACACACACACAAAGCTGTGAAGGCTGCTGTTTACCTGGGAAAAACAATTAGCTCAACTGAAGGGATAAAACTCACGTGTTTCCTGCTTTTGGCCCCAACCTGTTATCCAGCACTTGTCACCACTGCGGACTTTATGGGAGAAGGGAGGCACACAGATTGGCTGGATGACATGGCTCATTGTGTCCGGCCATGGCTTGCTCAGCTGCAGCAGTGCAATATCGTAGTCATAGTTCCTGCTGTTGTAGTATTCATGGACTATGATCCGTCTCACTGCAGATACAAACTTCGCATGGCCTTGCATTTGCATCCCCAGGTGGGCGCTCCATGATCTGGGGTCTGCCAGCCTGCTTGGGAGCAAACAGTGAAGGTATTTCTTTAAAAAGTACCCCAAAACATCTGCTGACAGCAGGGCAGGTGAAAGAGAGTGGCAGTACCTCCATGAAGTTCAAACTCTAGGATCTAAAGGCATTTGTGGATGCTGGTCATGTTTGGAACAGAGGTAGAGGGAAGACTGCTTACTTGCTCCCTTGAAAGCAGTGAGCTGCAGACACAAGCCATTCTTTTGATATCACTGATGCTCCACAGTAAGCAGCTCCCACAAAATGAAGGCTGACTTGCCAGGGCCATTCACCTTCCTCAGTGTTTGAGCCACCTACAATCCGAGAGATGAGACTGCTGATCTTGCTACTGCCACAACCTGCAAGGGACATTTCAGGTTATAAACCCCATCTCCAAGTGCTCCTCCAAGACCTCCAAGAGGTCTTCCCACACAGGGCATCAAGGAACCTTGCAGTTTGACATGTTTTGAAATCTATTTCCTTGCCCTGTTCCAATCAGAAAACTTCTCTGTTTGGCTACTCTATTACTGAAATAAGAGGTGACTCCAAGTCAAAAAAAGGCACTGGCCTGGAAAATTTACCAAGTTCCTTTTCTAGCTTTGCTAGAGGAATTAACCTCTGAGTATTTCTTATGTCAGCAATGTCAGAGGATTTAATAAGCATTGCAATGAATATATAAAAATAGACAATACCTCATATCTCTTTTTGATACTGTCAGCCCTGGCCTGAAAGGACACCATCAGTAAGGAAGTTCAGCATCATCAGAACACTTATTTCTTGCCAAAACAGGGCAATGATACAAGAATAATATTTGTGGAGGTTGGACGCTTATTACTTCAGAAATAAGGTGGTCTGATCATTAATTTGTATGGAAATAAGTGACAGTCTGACAATGCTGTATATTACTAACAGGTGAAGAAGTCATACCTCAGCAGAAAAAGCTGTACTCTGAAAAGCAAGAAAGGCCCTTCTGTAGGGCCTCATGTCCATCCCCAGTGCCTGCACATAAAGCTTCTGCTCAAGAGTTTTAGTCCCACACTCCCACACAGAGGTGTTAATATTTCCAAACACTTTCCTGCACACCACCAAAAAGTCAAATACACCATTAATGTTTCCAAACAGAAGTAGTCATATGGTTAGTCTTTTAAGATATCGTACTTGATCCAAGGCAGATACTAGCAGATTAGACATACAGATAGCATGCCAGAAGCAGCTGAGGGCCAGGGAAAATCATAAAATCATAGAATGGTCTTGGTTGGAAGGGACCTTAAAGATCACCTAGTTCCAACCTCCCTGCCATGTTCAGGGACACCTTCCACTAGACCACGTTGCTCAAGGCTCCATCCAACCTGGCTTGAACACTTCCAGTGATGAGGCATCCACTTCTCCAGGCAACCTGTTCCTCAGGACTCTGACAGTGAAGATTTTTTTCTGGATATCTAACCTAAATCTACCATTTGTCAATATAAAGCCATTCCTCCTTGCCCTGTCACTACATGCCCTTGTGAAAAGTCCTTCTCCAGCTCTCTTGTAGGTTCCCTTCAGGTACTGGAAAGTGCTAAAAGGTCTCCCCAGAGCCTTCTCTTCTTGCTGAAACACCCCAGCTCTCAGCCTGTCTTCATAGAAGAGGTGCTCCAGGCTTCAGATCATCTTTGTGGACCTCCTTTGGACTTGCTTCAACAGGTCTACATTATATACCTCAAATACCTGAAAGCATTCAGTTTAAGCAACTAATTCTAATGCCTCTTTTATTGCTACTGCAGTAACAATCATCTGTTCACTTTAGAGGAAAGCAAACTGGAAAGGTTGTACAGGGGTTACTTCAGGAAGATTTAAAACTAGAACCTAGCTTGATCCTATGAAATATTGGGGTCTTGACCATCAGGAAGAGTCAGAGGAAGTAAAAAGTTTGTGGGTTTTATCTCAGTGCAGTTGTATCACACCAAAAGTGCAAATACAGTCTGCCTTCAACAGAAGGACCTGACATCACGGCAGGCAACAAAAATGCTGCCTCACCAGCTAGCCAAGTTCACCCTGCAATTAACCCTGCTTCCCTAATCTTTAACACAGCTTACAATAAGCAGCTGTCTAAGACTCCCCATAACTATAAGCTCACCCTCCCGCAAGAACTTAGGAAATTCTGCAACCAGACCTGAAATAAACTGATAGCTGATCATTACCCCACTATTACAGACAGAATGCAATAAAAACTCAGTACCTGCAGCATGAGTTGTACCCACTCCAAAACAGGAAGAAATAAATGGTTTTACTGTACAAAAAGTTCAGAGTTCAAGAAGATGAATGTTTGAGAGGAACTTACTGCAGCTGCTTTCATCACTTCCATCAACACAGTCGACAGTCCCATCACACTTTGGGTATTGTTTCCTAATGCAAATGTTATTTTTGCACTTAAATGTGTGGTTTGTGCAAGGAACACCTGCAATAATTGTGGAGAGAAAAAAAAGAATAGCTGAGCTTGAGCTTAACACATGAAGAAATGTCTGCACAGATAAAGGATTCATACATGTATTAATAGATAGGAGGGAACACAGCCAAAAAAAGCATTTTCACTGGGATGGCTTAAATCAACCTCTAATTAAAATAAACTATTCAAGTAGAACTGCATCTATACCAAGGTGTGTATCAAGCTGTTCAAACTTGAACAAAGATTTCCTCCCATCCTTTCCCACAACACTAATGAACACGGATACAGTAGCAAAAATTTAGACATAGAGTGTTAGGCTAGAAAGAGAAAACATGCAGGATTCTGGAGAGAAGCTTTCCTTTATATTTCAGCATTAAATGTGAAATGAAAGATTGTAGTGAAAGCAGTCTTATTAACTGTATTCAGTAAAACTGCAAACCCTAACCTTGGCATTTTCGTATTTCCCTCTGGCTTGCAATAAATGAGTCTGCTCAAACCCAACCTATTTTTCTTGTCAACACACAGAAGTATCCACTATCCATTTCCACAGACTGTCTAGTCAGACAGGTCAAAAAAGTCACTTGCAGCATTTATCAGTTGTGCTCCTTTTCATGTCGCAGTGTTCCTTTATTATATGAAGTCAAAGAATGGTCTGATTCAAAACTTTCATGGGACTACTGCTAGAATAATAGCTTCCATAGCATTTTAAACACATTAATGTTATAACCCTGAAAACTGCTCCAGAGAAACTATCATTTTTATAGCTATTTTACAGATGGTAAAAGAGATCCAGGAATTAATTTGCACAGCTTATGCTTTAAAGAGATAAAAGCAGGGATTCAAGCTTCAAATTCCTAGATCCCCATCCTGCACCCAAAGTAATTAATTATTCTGCCAGTATTTTGTTGAAACAAGTGTTCATGAGCTCATTAAAAAAAAAAAAAAAAAAGAAAGAAATAGCTTTAAATCAATAAAGGCTTGTTTCTAAGCATTTTAGAAAACTGAACAGAATTACATAGCCTGAGTGACATTTGATAGTGCCTCTTAACTATTTGAATGCAGCATCCAGTATTCAAGTCAGGAGTAGACAGATAATAGAAGAGAGAAAAAAAAATATTCAAGAGAGCAGCCTTACTGTGGTTGCAGTTCTGCTCATCTTTTCCATTCTCACAATCACTTACTCCATTGCAGGCAAGCAAGTTACCCTGTATTGCGAAGCTGGAGTTACAGTTCCACTCAGGGACAACTTTAAAAACATAAGTCAAGTCAGGTATAGAAGCATGTTTGTAAATGCTAACACTACCCTTCTGACTATGTCTGGGTACCACATTCTTACCTTAACTGCACAGTAGAAGGATGGGTGTGAATGCCACATTATGTGTGCAGGAAATAAAGTGCAAAGGAGTTCAGTGATCTCCCCAATATGCACAAGTGCACCAGGCAGAGTGGCCCAAGTTCTAATCTGCTTTCACCATGGATGTCTAGCATCACTTTCTTCTATTCTATTCACCCCCATTTGTCATTCCCACACAAAAATAAAATCTCAAAATGGAACAGAACTTTACTAATAACTGCCAGTGTTCATGACATGAGAAAAAACTAAAATATAGTCTATTACAGCTGGTTTTGCACACCTAAATATCTTCCCTATGGTCTCTAGTGCCATACCTTCTTCATTCTTGGTTTTGTCCCTTGCCAATTAGCTATTAAGTAAGCACTGGGGACTGACTAATAGTCTGCACCTGGACATACAAAGGAAGCTGAAAGCAATTTTTTCCCCCCTAAAAAATTTCACCTTGTTTCAGCTGCCTTCTAAGACAAGAGAATTCATTCACTGGGGTTTCCAGTCAAGATATCTAATAAGTGAATACAAACCACAAAAGAGTTCATCACTTTCATCAAAGCAGTTGTTTACACCATCACAGCGCTGCAGCTGCTGGATGCACAAGCCAGTAGAACACTTGAAATATCCAGGTGGACATGCTGGAAGTTGAGAAAAGAAAAAAAAATTCAGAATTTTCTTTTTCCAAATATTGCCAGCTCATTTCAATTTACAGCCACTAAGCTATTACAAGGAATGATAAAGTTGGTCTAAATGTCATAGCCTGTATACATTGCCAGCACTTAAACTGAATTCAGATGTTGGAAACTGGGATTTAAAAAGTGGAAATACATCCTTAAAGTTCCAATGCAGCTATTCTTGGAATACGTACCACAGGCTCAGTAGGGCTGGACTGAATCACCTGGTGTCTTATGACACAGCACGAGACCATGCAGTGTCATGTTCTTCTAATGAACAGTTTCACTTCCAATAACTAAAATTTGCAGCACTTCACGACTTTGGTAAATAACCAGCATAGAGCTGATGTATGAACTACATAAATGTTGCCTTTCAAAATAAACATGAAATAAGCAGTTGATTATTTGGTACTCTCTGTTCATTACCTAGAAGCTTTTGCAGTAATAGAAACATTACAAACAAAATCTTGGGGATGAAAACAAACAGGAACAGCAGACTTCAATTGACTGCACTTGGTCATAGCCACAGAGGAAACTTTAAAGACTGTGCAGAAAATTACAGAATGTACATGCAGGACACCAGAGCATGTTGCACATGCCCACAAACCTTAGTCTCACAGCCTTGATGAGCTACAAAAAGCTCTTTGCTAGCCATGAGATGTAGTAAGATTAAAAAAGAAAATTAACTATAACCCAATACATAACTTTCTTAATTAAATCCTAGCAGATCAAAAAAACCTGCTGCTTCCAAGGTCTGAAATGCCAAGTGGGGTTGAAAAGATAAAATTCCTCTTACGCTGGCTGATGTTATAGCTGCCATACTCCACCAGAAGTGGTTTCTCGGAGACCTTCGAACTGCACTGGAGCTCCACATTGACAGCAGAACTTGTAATGTGGAAGACTGTTTGGTGATCAATATAGTGACCGCAATACCTGAAAGTGTTCAGTGGAGTTCTAGAGCAGCCTTCACATGAAAACTGCCTTACATACAAGTTAAACATCAACAGCACTGAAATTCAGCAGGACAGTTGGCTGCCATACTTTAAGAATCAAAACCTGAAGCAGTACCCAAATTCCCCCAAATGCTGGTCATAATCCTTCATGACCACACACATGCAAGCACAAAATTTTGCCAGAAAGTCTAGAGGAACTAAGATGTAACAAAGAAATGTATCAAGACAAACTTGGGTACTTTTGTAACCACTTCTGATATCTGTTTTCAAAGGATTTGGATTTTTTGAAAGACTCAAGTAAGTTTGGTGGGAGGGTAAATGTCAGTGCAGGGGGAGAGAAAATTTAGCTTCTCTGATTTTGAGGACTGCTCCCAAAGAACAGTGCAGAAAGACACTGGCACAAAATTGGTCCCACTTCATTGAAAGCAGAGGGGGAACAGATGTAGAGAAACTGAAAATATTCTTAAGTAGTCACCACCCAGCCTTTCTCCACCATTAACATTCTGGAAAATTACCTTTGAAAGTTACACCTTCAAACAACTAGTCTTAAAAATAATCCCTTGGGTGCACATCTACTTAAAGCTGCCATTTTGGGAAAGAGATTCCTTGGACTTCAGCCTCAATGCCACCTGGTTCAGAGAAACCTAAATGTTCCCTGATACTAGCAAACCCTTAATTCATATGTTGCTAATGAATTTCTAATGTTCCTTTCTTCAAAGATGTTGCAACTGGCATTTAGATGCAACTCTGAATGGGCAGACACAAAAAGAAACTCCAAAATAAACCAAAAACCCCATTAAACCCCCACAAACAAAACCATAGACAAACAAAGCCCAAGCCAAAAACAAACAAACAAACAAACAAAGCCTCTGTAACAAGGAAAAGATTGCTGGATCATTATTTAAAAACTGGAGACAGTTTTAAATGCAGTAAACCAATGAATCTTGACAGCATGGGTTCTAGAAGAAGAAAGAAGGACCCTCTCCTCTGTTCAACAAATCACCTCAAAAATACAGCAGTTATGATAAAACCACCTGGCTTCCAGATTCCTGCAAAAAACCCCAAAAAAGTACTTATGAGTCCAAACAGATATAAGAGCAGAAGCAGCTGTATTGATTTTTTGCACACCTGGCCCACACAGTTTATTGACAGCAGTGCAAGGACACATGCTGCCACTAGAAGGAACACAAAGAGTATGGAAATGGATTCTTTTATTGTTAAATGGCCTAGTGGACTATCATCTAGATGCAAATATTTCCCTTGTGTACTTTAGCCACATCAGACATCGCACCAGGACTAGTCTTCAGGTTAATGAATGCAGAGAAGTTGGTCAGTGATTTCCATGTGAATAGGTGTTGCCTCCGTGTCCCGTTCATCCCACTGAAATATGCCACAGAGAATGGGGACATGCTCATTCATATATTTCCTCATATGCTTTATTTCACTCTACAGAAATGAAACATCCTATTAACAGATCTAGGAGATTCTGTTCCAACAATGCAAAAAATAAAGGAAGAAAACAATTAAACAAATAGAGTCCTCTTAGACATCCTGAATACAGATGCAAAAAACCCAGTTAATTTTACAGCTTTCCACTATAGAAAAATAAATAGTAAAAAATCCCTAAAAAACCAAAAAAAACCCCCACAACCCACAAACAAACAAACAAAACCCAAACAAAACCAAACAAGCAAACAAGAAAAACAACCCCAAAAACAAATGAACAAAAAACCACAGCCAAAACACAGAGAAGAAGGGAAGAAGAATCACAGAATATTCCAAGCTGGAAAGGACCCACAAGGATCACCAGGTCTGAGTTTTCAGTCAATGGCCCACACAGAGATCAAACCCACAAACTTGGTGTTATTAGCATCATGCTCTGACCAACTAAGCAATGTAAGAGTGGAGACTTCCTGCTACAGGAAGTCTAATTCTTACTCTTTTAGTGTCCATCACCAATGCTCCAATCTAAAACAGCTTGTGAAAATGCATAGCAAAATATCACCTACTCTCTGATTCCCCTCAATTAGACCACAGACATTTTCTGCATATCTCCTTTTGTCAATGACACAGACGTCTTCCCTCCAACAAACCTTAGCACCATTTAAAAAAAAATATCTAGTCTGTACTGACCACTGGTCAGCCACATAAAAAACCATCATCTTGCTGGAAGCAGATGATATCCCTGCCCATCTGTGAAGGAGCTGAAACAGGTACAATCAAGGGAGCTGTTTCCTATGCACAGTGAGCAATGTCATATGCTCATGGGCAAACAGAAGCTACAGACCCTCAGGGGACTTCTGGTATTTTACTAGTCCTATCTCCAGGTCCAAGGCAAATGGAGTTTGCAAGGCACCCTCTGTAACTGTGCCACTGCTACAGAAACTAATTCAGAGGATCCTGTCCTGGATGTTGAAGGAGGGAGCGGGATACTTTTTCAGGGGATGAGCAGATATATATGTCCTGTAGCAGAAACAATGGGATGTTGCATCAACAGTTTTAAGAAAAATAAAGCACTGTCAACATCTATGTTCACCTAAACCTCTAATGATCTGCTTAAAGAGACTCAATATTTCTGCCCCTGAGAATTTCAGCAAAAGCAGTTCATGAGCTGTAACTTCTTTGACTAGGTAGTGGAACATTTGTATGTCCACTGGAACAAAGATGAGGAAGAACTGCATGGTTGTGTTTGGTGTCTCTGGGTAGATAAAGCTTCCTGGAAGTCTGAAGGAACCTTATTTGCACCACCTTCTTGGTAACAATCTTTACTAATATCAGTATTCTGAAGCTTCTTAACCATCTTTACATAAGATAACAGAACATGCATCCTATAAGCAGCAATTGCAGGAGGCTGGAAGGTGGGTTTCCCACCCATGCTCAACCTCTGCACCCCTCCATTTCATTAGCCATAAAACTGGAGGGAAAAAAAAATAAAATATCATGATGTTTCATGCTTTAAATTGTATTATTCCTTGAGAAGTAAACATAGAACAGAAAATCAGCAATCCAACCACCTTATTTTCTGTTAAAAAGACACTTTCAAAGGAAAGTTCGTCTTGGTCTGCATCTATCATCAGCAACTTACACTAGAAATCAGGAGCATGTGTTCTTGTGCAGTACTTCTGAAAGTAACTCTGAGTGCACTTTTAAGGGTCATACTCTCATATTTGATTCTGTGGAATGTATAAGTCGTAGATTTATTGGAAAACTTCTCTTTTAGATAGAGAATCCTTACAATATGAACCCATTATCATTTTTTCCTCCAGATTTTGCCTTTATTTGATATCTCAGCCATCCCAAATATCCCAAATCCTTCCAATTCTGTCATAAAAAGACCATCAAAAAACCCCACAAACACACCAAATGTGGTGTGTTTTGACTGGTGTTTTTGTGTACCTATCTAGTCCAGCAACATATTTACAAGAAGACACAATTTTAGGAGCTTCAAACTGAATTTTCTGTATGTAATTGCAACATGGTATCAAAGAATAGAGAAAGTTTTTCTCCTCTTTGTAATTCTTTCAGTTACACTCAGAGGCCTAATTGACTTCACTTAGTTTCAGTAGTGAGTTGAGAAACTCAGTTTCAAGAATAACCTTACTGAGGTTCTCATTTGAACAAAGTTTTTTAAAAAAAAAATAAAAAATTCGCATGTCCTAAACCTAACCTTGCCTCATGATCCACCATTTGAGAGATGTTCTAAAAATTAAGGGAATAATGGGTGAACAATATGGTGGGAAAGCAGTGGTTTCTTATTTTAAAAAATAGCAGCAATATTTAAATTAAAAAAAACACTTCAGAATTATAGTGGTACCTTGGAAGATACTGTGCAGTTTCTCTTTCGAGAACCAGTTACTGGAATGTGGAAGTAGTTACTTCTGTATTCCCAACCATCTCATTGCAACAGCTTTCACCAAGAAGTTAATTAGATTCGCTGTCCTCTTGCACAATCATAGAATAAAGTTACACTTAAAAAGTCTGTGACAGACCTTGCTCAACGACCCCAGAAAACCCAGAATTATTTTAGGGTTCAGAGGACATCCATCTTCACCCAACGTTTTCTATTTATCTCTCTCCAAAGAGTACCAAAGGCTCTTGTTTTCAGATTTTTGGTACTTTTCAATAGAAATATATATGTGTGTGTCTATATATATATATATATGTATATATATAATAGAGATTCTGTTACATCATCAGCTAAAATGAAAGAATGCTGGGAGAACCAAATGAGTTATCTCTGTCCTATGGAAACTCTCTGAGAGTTGCAGTAGCAATGGAAAGGTTTACTTCTGCATGGATTATTAATGTAACACTACCAAAATACTTACATGTGTTCATTAATTTTCCACCACCCTCGCTCACATCCTTTAATGTTCTTCTCACTGATGGTATAGTTATAAAACTTCAGAGCTATACCAAGACTCTTCTGTGGAGTCTGTCAGGAGCAAGAAAGAAAGTGCAAGCAATCTTTTTCATTTTGTGGACACAGAACACAGAAGTCTATAAACTTAACTGAGCAATTACAGAGCTTGGCAATGTCACACTCTGGGAGGTCTGAGCCAGCTCAGCAGCCAGCACTTATGACACTTGCCAGCTATTCAGTCTTGAGTAAAAGCAAAGGTTGGCACAGCCTCACCACAGCTGCAGGCTTTCTCCCTCTCTAGCCAATAGCCTTTTCATCTTCAGAATGCCACTGGCCAAAAAAAGTAGCATTTCTATCAAGATCAAAACTCTCAAATACATACTAATTTACTTGTGTAGGGACACAGAGCCCCAGTGGACTTTTAGAGTTAAGATACTGCACGGAATAACTGTGTCATGTTATTTCTACCACAATACTGTAATCTTCTGCTAGTACCTGTTCAGCCAAGCATTCTTTAGTATTTTACAAAACATTTTGAAGCCCAGCACTATCATGAGTGTTCATGATTAATTAGAAGTTACTTTATTAAAAGTAACAGAACCTTTCTGCAAGACAAGCAATGTTCATTTAAAAACAAGGGCTCATTCAGGGCAAAATCCAGAAAAGAAATTTTTTCTCCTTCTCTCTGACAGAAAACATAATTTGGCAAATGAGGGAATTTTCATTATTGAATGACTGCAAAATTAAACTGGTTTGAGCAACAAATCTTGGGAGTTGCCCATGTTGGGTGCCTATAAACCTCTCCCTTAGAAGTCCAGAGTGAATTGAAGACCTTAAATTTAGCAAAAAAACCAAAACAAAACACCTTATCATTCTAGAAAAGGAGGAGGCTGTAAGTCATGGCTAGCTGAACTTGATTCTATTGCTGTGATTCAATATGGGCAACCACTAGCTTAATGAGTCATGAGTAAAATAAGCAGAAAGATGGGTAAACAGTAGACATCATCATAATACATTGTCATATTCCTTAGACAAGAAAACATTGAAGGACAAGCCCTAAGTCAAAGATTATATTTTAGCAGCACTTAGAGAGAAATACTCATGTCAAAGAAGGCATGACAAAACTTTTTCAGACTGATGTAAATTTCAGCAATTTATGTTCAGAAAAGTACCTGAAAATGTGCAGAAGAAAGGACACCAGGTTAAAAAAAGTCTGTGAGATTGTGCTGATAGGACAGACTATCCCGAAGACAAATTAACTACATTTGGCATATGAGAAGATATCAGAAAAGTGGCAGTAATAACTAGGTTAGAGGAGTCTTTGGTACATATGTTTCATCCAAATTTCTGAGGGTGGAAAGAGGGGAGTTAAAACCAGCCAAGTCTTATATTTCCTGATGTGAAGTAATTCTGTAGGCTAAATATCAAAACTTACCTCAGCTCTTCACCTTTATAATAGGACAGCTAGGAACTGCATGCCCTTCCTTAAGAATGACTGCACAGAAGAAGAAAAAACTGAACCAAAACCCTTAAGCATCCAGATATTCAGCTATGCCATTTCTATAAACTGCTGCACCTGTAAGGATGCAGGCTACTGCCTACTCAATTGCTTCTGCTTTAAGATCCATATGCCCACAACACACAGCAGTATCTGAGAGAGAGAGATTCATGTTACCTGAAAGTTCCATGCACAGAGACATTTTGGAGGATAATAGCTTGGGTAATAGGGACTTGTGATTCTCCCTTCATAGCCAATTTTCTCTTTTGTCACTATTGCTTTTCCACAACCTTCAGGGGGAAAGATAGAAAAAAAGAAAAGGAGGTAAAATTTGTCAAAATTTACTTTCAGTAAAACTACTCAGTGGGCTAAAGCATTCAAATTTATCTTTCGTTGCAAAACAGAGCATGTTAGGAGTTATATTTTTTTGGGTTCAACTTGTAAAAAGATACCATTTCCAATTATGCACATAGAAGACAAGGAATTTAAAAATCCAGGGGTGCTTGCCGGGCTCTACAAGACCAGGAAAAAATTATTATGAAGTTTTATATTTGTTATTTTGCTGAAGGCAGATTTGCAAACGTGTATCAATACATCCACACTGCAGTAGTACACAAAGATCTATAATCTTAAAATGCAGCCAGTTAGAAGAGAAATGAACAATATACTAAACTAATCAGCCTCCTGGAAGTCAAAATTTCCTTTTATGGATTTACAGAATCCATTAAAAACAAAACATATGGAGAGAAACCAACGAAACCAAAGAAAACTCAGATCTGAATTTCAACAAACAAAAGCCAAACAAAAACAAACAAAAAAACCCCAACCCACTCAGCCCTGAATTTGAAGTTAGTTAAGATGGAGATTTTATCACACGTTTTTATGATGGCGTTTTAATGCTTAATTACAGTCAACATGGAAAATATACAGCATCTTGTTTAGCCACTTGAATTTCCTGGCATTGGATTGTGTTAGATTTTTCTCCTTGTGCTACTAGCATATTTCCTGCACTATTTGTCATTAGGATCTAACCACTTCTTAAAGATTAAGGCAATAAAGAGCAAGTGATGGACTTGACACACAAACATAACTGACTCCTTTGTGTTCATGAGGAGTCAGGGACCGACACCAAAATGCAAACAAGGCTACTGAAGGTTTATTTTCTGAGAGCAGTTTTTAGTGCTGAACTCCTTCCACCTTCAACGTGATCCCGGAGTCCGAAGCCAGGAGAGAGGACAGTGCGACACTTGAAATAACAGCTCCATCTACTGGCACATTGCCGTGCTCGCCAAGTGAATTCAGGGCTGGCTTCTGCCTTTTACCTTCATTTTTCAGTTCACTGGTAGTCTGCTCAGGTTAAATTACTCAAGAGGAAGGGAGACACTCAGTAATGCAGGGGAGATGAAGAAGAGAGACATGTATTTATAAAAAAATTGGATATGAAATACAGGAGTTATTTATCTATAGTCAGAAACATGACAGCCTCTTCAGGATCATAGACAGAAGCAATACAATAAACACATTTCCAAACACAGAACAAACCTACTTTCTTGTGTAATGACCTCAAAATAGCCGTGGAATTCCTTATGCTCCTTTGCTTGTGCTGCCTTAAACATTACAAGCATGAGATTATTTGTGGACACAAGTGACACCAATGAATCAGCTGGTTCACAAGCTCTGACGGGGAAGAAAAGAGTACATACATAAGCAATAAGCTAAAAAGTAAAAGGCCTAACATGTTACTCTCATTCTATGCATAAGTTTTCCACTAGTTCAAATCTTACCTACTTCAAAGTCTAGTAAAATCTCTGTGTTCTTAAATACAAAAGTACCTGTTACAAGGCCAGTTTGAAACCCAACACTGGAAATCACTTCTTACAAAAAAAAAAAAAAAAAAAAAGAAAAAAAAAGAAAGAAATTTTAAACATGAAAACTAATATGGAATGGTTTGCTCTAGGAGATAATGAGTTTCAGCCTTCACTCCAAATAAAAATTAATGAAGCCAATATTAAAGAAAGAGTTGTAGAAAGAGAAAACTTATTTTACTATTATTTTACTAGACCAACAGATTTAGCCACTTGTTGTGGAGTGGGAAAGACAAGAAAGTCATTCTTCAAGTCAGAAATTAACAACCTGAGCCAAACAACTTGTGTCAATTAAAAAAAAGTTACTTTCCATATACCTATATGCATTACCTAGCAGATATCTTCACTCCTTTACAGATACTGACATGTAAGTGAACACCATCTGCTATATTATAGACAAGTCAATTGGTGATAGAGATTAGTAGAGGACAGCTCTCAAAGAGGACTGAAAAACCAATGCTCTGGTTTTGAGACTTATACACAGACTGACAGGCCACAGAAAAGGATTTCAAGGGTGAAAACACTAAGCTCTTCATCTACTTCATGGAAATGCTGTCTTCTCCTTTTGGATGGACATAGCCCTATGGAATTAGTTATCAGGAATTTCAAACAAAAAGTCCCTAAACAAGCACACTGGATCATTAAAGAGACAGAAGGAAAAGAAAAAAAATAATAGTTCAGATCCCTCAACCCATCACAGCTTTAACTCTAGGTTTTAATAACTCTCCAAACAAATAGAGCAGATGAAAAAACCACTGAAGTAGTGAGTCCCAGTAAAAAAAATCATGAGACTTAGTTTTAGAACTTCAGTCTTCATATGAAGAGCACTATTCTTCATCTAGAAGAAGAGTTTGCTTACAGAAGGAAATTTTGACATTCACTTTCAGTTAACATCTGTTTCCTAATAAGAAACATAAAATTCCACCCACTAATGCGTAACGTTCTCATAATTGTGTAGCTGGGTGAAGATGCACTCTAGCTGAAGAATAAAGAAAAATTTGAAGAATATTTTACCATTTCTTCTATTAGCAATGTCAACTTTTCCACTTAATAAGAAACTTAAAATTGCCAGGTGTTTTGTGAGTAATATATGAAGGTCAGAATAATTGTAACGAAACAAAAACTACCAAAAATGCAGATGACAAATCTTCAGGGAAAAAAAGAAATTACCAATGAAATCTCAATGAAAATTTATACTCACCGGTACAGTATCTTGTCTTTGATTGGCATCAGAGAGTCATAAATGGTTAGTGAGTCAGTGATGCAGTTATCTGCTTCAATCTGGAGGGATACTATTGAAAGGCGAATAAGGTGGCCCACAGATGCAATAAGCTTAAAATAGCAGATCGTTCCCTCTGAGGCAGCTTGCATATCCAGAGGAAAGTGCTCATGTAAACGATCACCATACAGATCATACATACAATTTTTTCCTGTGAAAACACCACATTTTCAATGCTGGACACACTCACTCCAAGAAGCTTAAATCCACATGGCATTAAAAAAAATTAAAATCCTAAAACATGTTAAAATAAAACAACATATGAAAGCATATCTAACTTAGAAAATGAAGTAATAAGCAGAAGTGGTTGGGGTTATAAGTGATCATCTAGTTCCAAATCCCCTGCCAGGGAGGGGGGATACCTTCCACTCTCTCAGGTTGCTCAGAGCCCCTTCTAATCCAGTCTTGGTCTCTTCCACCAGAGAGGTTTGCAGCCTCTCTGGGCAACCTGTTCTGTTGCCTTATCACCTCCACAGTAAAGAATTCTTCTTATCCTAAAGCCAAACCTACCCTTTTCCAGATTAAAACCATTCCCCCTTTTCCTTGGACTCTCACTTTCTGCACCATTCACTCTTTACACCATAGTTACAAGTCTGCTGTCAAGGAAAAGTCTATCCATGAAAGTACAGAACATGGCCAACGGTGCTGTAATTCAGTCCTTGCAGTGTATTTGCATAAAAGCAATGTCATTTTGTACAATTTGCAGCTAACAAAGTTCTGCAGACTCTCCATAGGATAAATTGCATAAATAATTGTTTGCTGGGAAACGTTCATCTACTTTCAAGGCATAAATCGTTTGCCTCTACAAACATTAGGATATCTGTAATCAATAAAATAAAAGCAAAATAAAAATACAGTATCACTCCAGCATTTTTATCATTCAAATCTCAGGGTTCTCAGGTTTTATCATTACATGAGCTGTAAGTGCTACCAACAAATTCAGATTCACCGATTCCTTCAGTTTAGAAGAAATTCTAGGACTTTTCTTGTTCAACATCCTGCTTAAGGCAGAGTCAGAATTAATTCAGACCAGGACTTTGTCCTGTCAAGTCTTGAAAACTTTTGCAGCATTAGAAATCACTGTTAGAAATGGAAGGGTTGCAAAACACAAATGACGCAACCTAGCCTACACAACACTTACACTAAATAAAACAAGGTAAAAAGTTTTGTCATACTTCAGATAAGGATAACCAGGAAATTATGGTACTTGCATACAATTTTCCAATTAATCTGAAACACTTGTAACTTCCAAGTCAGATACGTTGAGGTCTTTATTTCAATTCAATATTGCAGCCCACAGTAAGCAAAAATCTGAGGGATTTTTTGGTTTGGTCATTTCTAAAACTCTGGACACAGCTCTTTGAAATGTGAGAGGGAGGCAAAATGCAAATTGGGGAGAAAAACATCCAAAGTAAATATTTGCATCAATTTCTGCCTATTAAGAAGACAAGTCTCTGAAATAGTTATTATCATGAAACATCAATTCGAACACTGTGAATGTTTCCTACCAATTGTTGACTGAAATTAGATGTTGGCCTTTTAACTAGCAGCTAATCAAGATAGGAAATGGCAGGCTTTGTCTTACTTCCACTTCTAATTTACACTCTTGAAACTAATACTATGAATGTTTATGAGCAATCTATAAGGGTCACATACCATTCAACTGAATTACGGTTATAACTATTGAAAGCTTTGGTTGGGCCATTGTTCTTTCTTATTCTTTGTTCTCCTCTCTTCCCAATGACATTCTTTTTATGATAGTTACTTGTGCTTATTTAATCACCCTTAACAAAGCCAGCTTTGATCATAATCTCTAGAATTACGTGACTACCATTATTTCTACTAAGTAGTTAATAATGGGACGAGCCCTCTGCTAGTATGGAGCAGGATGCAGAAAATTCAGAGCTAGTTCTGGAACTACAATTAGTGCAAGCATGCCAACTTGAAAACAGAGCTGTATAAAGTCTCTACCCAAGCAAACCCTGCATATACCATGGCAATACAAGTCACTTGCATCAGCTAAATCTCTAAAAGTCTCTTCTCCAAGAAATCTGCACTACAGTGCTGTGCCTGAACCAATGACTAGGTGCTTCTTCATACCAAAACTAACTCCATTGCTCTCAAAATACAACAAGGCAATGCACATTCCTCGTGTGCTGCTGTATGAGCACTTTCACCTATTCTATATTCACCATATTCTATAGTCCTAAGCAGACATGGTTAAAGGACCCCAACAAACTAAGCTGCACCAGTATAAGACTTTCTCAGCTACTGTGACCATCCATGTTGTCATTCCCCAGCAACTTCAGGCATACCAGTTCTATTCTTCCCACAGATACCAGCTGACACCTGTGGGTGGCTACAGAAAGTCTCTGAAAGTTGCCTAGATTATGGCAGGACATCCTTCTCCCTTTGTGTGCAAGATACCACATGAGTCTTAAAAAAGCCTTAGCATCAGTTTTGCCTTGACTCTTCTTAATTTCTTCTGTTTCAGAAACTGCACTTTGGAGTAAGTTGAAACATAAACTTTGAATGTACTAATTCCTCTGCACTGGAACACTGAACCCAGAAATGAAATCACTATGCAACTAAACACAATATGCAAAATTCTTTTGTATAAATAAAATGCATGTCATGAGATGTGATAAACATCAATATCGTTACGCTTTGCAGTTCAGTCTAGGGAAGTATTTGAACAATAGAGAATGCTGTAGCAAACTTGACTTGAGTTTTGAGAAGTTATGGGCCAATAGCAATCTAAACATTGCAAACCATGGCCCAGGGCATGCGACTTAAAGTCCACCTGTGGACCACAGAACTAGGAGACCTTGGCTTGGTTTCACTGGCTAAAGTAGTTGTTGAATTCTAGAAAAGTATGCAAGCTAAAACACTGGGAGATATCAGAAGTGAAAAATCACAAACAGAAGCATAACAAATCAATGTCTCAGAAAAGAAAAATACAATCATAGGTATAAAGCCCTCAAAAAACTGAAACAGTGCAACTTCTCAAGATGAAGAGTCAGTATGTGTCAAAGAGCATGGGAAGCAAACAGACTGAGCTGATTGACAACTGCTGGCCCAACAGAGACTCTATCAGGTGTCTTTATCAAAGGTGGTCAGTACACTATGGTTTAGCCTAGTAGCACACTTCTTCTAGGTACCTAGTTGTTATACTTCCAATGTGCTGTCATTTTGAACTGATTGTAAAGTTTCTGCACACTGGCAGAAAGCCCTGCTGGGAGGTTTAGAAAATGAAATCAAGCAGGTATACAAGTAGTGTCTTCCACAACCCTGGCAAAACTCAACTGCTGACACTAATTACTGTTAGGAAATTCAAAAGAAAAACTCATCATTAACCTTGGAGAAAAGGGAACTAAGGAGGATAAACGATGGACAAAAGCATTGTTCAGCATATTAAATTTGTTAGTGTCCACTTTAGAAAATGTTAATCCTCTCTGCAACACAGTGAATAGCAAACAATATTTTTCTGCCATGCCACCAGGTACATCTAAAAAATTTACCAGGCAGATTAAGGGTAGAAAGTTTCCATATCTCTCATGTGCAAGACTCATTCTATAGCAAATCATGATTTAAATACCAAGGCTGAAATTAACACTGAAGAGTGTCTTTGAGTCTAAGTCACGAACTAAAAACTTTGTTCTCCACATCTCTGTTGCCAGGAAGCTGCCAAAATGGTGAGTTACCTGTTCCTGTTGTTGACCAATAATCTGACCGGAGACCTGCTGCATAGAAAAAGAGTTGTGTAAATCTTCTTGTTCGCCTGAAATCCAGAATTCAGGGTTTAATTCAATCACACTTCAGTCCTAACACTAAACACACAGGACAAAACAGGTATCTAAGTGAGGAGGGGACTACAAAAGCCCCCTTCATTTCTGCAAATTCTGCAAGCAGCTTTGGAGGTATCATGTCCCCAGACATCTAAGTGCCTGAGGCAAGAAGAGACTGCATGTCAATTAAGCAGTCATATTCAATTAAAGGACTAAGACAGAGGTACCCAGGGGGTCATTTCCTCACCCTTGGCCACAAAGGTGAAATCAGCTTTCATTTGGACAGTTGTTCCATCCTATGTTCATAGAACTGAAAATCATAAAACATTTTGTAGCTAAATTAAACAGATACCTGAATGGCACATTGTTATTTTGTGCCCCAGACAGGAATGTCACAAGATTTGTTTAATGAATGGGAAGGTTTATAATCTGTTTTTTAAATCTTTACTAAAGGGGTAACAAGAGTCTCATTTTCAATGGAGTAGCTAAAGTTTGATCCATGTGGAAACCTTAACCCTTCATATTTTTAGACTTTTAAAGTCACAGACTGAGCTGCCTACAAGGTGTCAGTCTTAGGTCCTGATTATGAACATAACCACTTAACAAACACAGGAAATTTTACAATCACTGTTTGCAAGAACACTTTGTACCTTAATTTGACTTCAAATCTAGGCTTTATTTTCCTTTTCACTTTTTTTTTATATATATATATATTATAAATTTAGTATTAGAAGCTAAAAATGTAGGATAAAGAGTTTAGTTTATTTATAGAATTTGCTACTTCAAGGTAAAAATGTTTGCTTAATGTTTTCTCTCGGATATGGGTATGTGCTAATACTAACCACTTAGCACAATAGAGTCCATGTCGACCGCGAGGCCCTGAAGACTTCCCACCGAAGTCCGGTTAATGCTACTTGTCTGAATGGAATCCTTTAAAATGGCAGCCACACAATCCTCACACAGCACTTGGCCCTTCGCCTGTGGCACCACAAATACGATCCAGAAATGAATGAGAAGGCCTCCATTGTTGTTGTTACTGAAATAAAAAGGTCCTACAGATTATTGTCATGTTGAAAGTTCTCTGAAAACTAGACTTTATTCCAAGCTTGTGAAGTACAAATTTAGATCTTGCCTAGTTATGTTAACACACTGAATGTATATTTTCCCCTTAGGGGGAAAAAAAAAAGCCCAAAACACACTCTTCATATCCAGCTGGGAATCTTCACTACATTGATTTCCTAAGGGCTCCTGACTTTTGCGATCTATGGAAATTATATCATCTACTTGAATTAGAGCTGAATTATTTCCTAAAAATCAAAACAGAAATAGTAGAATTATTATCTCTAGAAATGAGAGCTCTGCACTGATATGTATTTCACTCTGTACTGTGTGCTATGGTATATAAGAAACAGTTTCTAGGCTATTTAGGCAACACATTAGAGACCATGTATGGTCACCCCAATCTTTACATTCTGGTGGGGAGAAAAATCTTTAAAGGAAATGTACCCTAGAAAATCCTGTTCCTGAACAACAATTGTATTTGGTTCAGGAGGATGGGAATAACTAAACTTCTAATATTAATTGCAAACATAATATTAGAGTAAGAGTACTTTATTGCAGTATAGAAATTTTCCCCTTGTGTCAGTAGAAAATAGTTTTATAACAATAAATTATCAATAAATTACTTACAAAATATGTGCAAGTTAGTAAATAACAGTTTTACTTTAACAGCATGTATAAGTGGTTAAAATTCTGAGTGACCTATCAGCCAAAATATCATCAGTTAGAGACATTATTTCTGCTCATCTTATATTGTAATCCTGGCAAACAAGGAACTGCTTATATGACTTTAGTTTGCCCATACTTTTGTTAAATGAATTAGTATAGGTTATCAACGTATTTTGTTATCACTACAAGTACATAGCAAAGACATTAAATCATAACCCCCAAAAATAGGTGTCTCTTGTGGGCTCATTACATTATGTACTACCCAGCAGGAAGGCAATTACATTGACCACAGTTTTACCTGACTTCTGAAACGGTGGACTGCTTATAAAATTTGGAGAAAGAAGAGGTTGTGTAGACCAAATTCATCTGAAAGAGAAAGTATAAAGATCTAGTATTTCTGAAAGTCTGTCCTACCTAGAAATAGTATACATCTGGCTTTTCCCAGGCATATACTATTTTCCAACAAAACTATGCAACATGCAAACATTTCCAGACAAACATCAGCCAAGCTAGGCAGAGCAGAAGACATGGAGAGACCAGCTCTTTAATGCATCCATAACAAGTCCAATATCCCCAGGATACATCCAATCTTCTGTCCATAGCCAGCTGAAGTGTACAGCAATGCTTTTCCTAAATAAATGAGTTTTGAAAAAGATGCACATTCTTTGCCCATAATCCTCTGAGGGAGAAAAGGTCGAAAGTAGAACATAGCAACAGACCCAATGGCACCTGAATGTCCCACCTCTTGTTCACGACTCTAATCTTTACTAGCCAAGCAACCCCCTCATCTTACCACATGCTGCACAGTCTGTGCCATGGAGAGGAATTCCTTTGACTCTTTCTGCCTATATTCTGGGAGAAACTCTATGTTGGCAACACGAAACAGTCCAACAAAATACAGTGCATCTTTGTTTGCTGTCTGAACTGCAAGAAACAAAGAAGATGGTTAACCTTTTTTTCCCCCCTAATAACAATGAAGGTTTTTTCACTTTATTAAATTCTAACCCAAATTAAACTATTTGGCCTTACAGTGGAAACAACTACCAAAAGAACACTGTGCTTCTTACACCCAAACTGTTCTAGATGTGTACTACAATATGGTTAATTGAGCACCTGTTCCCTACACACAAGATAAGATACAACCATACAAATGAGCTGGCTCTTAGAATTACTTGTTAATTTTTTAACAAAGGCACACAAAAAAGTTCTGTGTCTATTTTAGAAACAGCCTTTAGGACAAGTGAGATCCTAAAGTCAGCTGCAAGTACTATTGGAGATAGGGATGTATGAAATCAGCTTGAGCTTTCAGCAACTCACCAATGAAGAGCCACAGTAATGTCCAGGTTACAACTCCTAAAATTAACAGAATGAGGGTAAAGAGAATTATTTTGTTTTGAAAATTCCACAGCCATTTATTTTTCTCCTTCAATTTGGCATGTTTTTTCCTTGCCAGAATCCTCTTTTCCAACTTGTCTTCTGCAGATACCATTTGGACTGAAATGTTGGCTACCTAAAATAAGGTGAAAGACAATAAAAAATGTGGAACATTTCTAACAGCAATTGACCAACCAGCAACTAGAAGAGATTCCCACATACATTTGTTTATTACTGCATGTACACAACTATAATTAACTTAACAGCAGTTTAAAACTCCAGTCAGAAAGTAAGGACCTTTGTTCAAAACACTTGCAGGTATAACAGAGTCAGTCACTATTGCATAGGGATGTAAACCCACAATTTACCCTAGGGTAACAGCTCAACATTCAACAGCTACCCAGCACCAACTATATGAACAAATGCTAGCACCTTGTGCATACATCATTAGGGTAAAGTAAACTAGCCTTCTTTAGACACTGTTGAATTACCTTGAGCCGCCTGCAGCTGAGATGCATACATAGACAAGTGCTGCAGAACAGCAGCTTGGGAACATAACCAAACAAGGTGACCCATGACCCAAATCTTTGTTGTGCTTAATGCAAGTTTGGTGCAGACACAGATACACATTCAGCCATTCATTCCTCCCTTTGTGTGGAGTGGGAGGGAGGGGTTAGCACGATATTCAAGTAGTCAATCCTTGTTCCATTACTATGGTTTGTCATTCCCCTGCTAAGAAAACAGGAGACAGGTATACGTACACCTCCCAGTTCATGGTCAAAATGACACTGCTGTTACAAAAACAAAAAACAAAACAAAATTTAAAAAGCTGCTTTCTTCTCAGACTAGAACTATGCCAGTACAAGTGGGCTGAACCCATTCATTCCTCAGAGAAAAGTCTCCACTTCCTTCAGAGTGAGGATCAGTGGCTACGGATAAGTTCTTCCTGAATGTCCAGCTCCCCCTGAGAAGCTACTTCCAGTGAACAGGAGGGCACAGCACAGATCTTGCTGGGATGGGACCTCCACAAGATTATCACCTGGATACCCAGCCCCTTGATGGTTTATTTTGAGCTACAGTCCCAAATTTTCTAAAGATAGATCCAAAATATCTCCTATCTCATCTAGGTACAAAAGACTACTATGAAACTCTTTATTTTTAGGAGCAGTTTCCACTTCTTATAAAGTATCTACAGTTTGTCTGTTCTGTAAAGTCTGTTTTTACCAGACACTCCCCCAGGCATTTTCCTCTGCAAAAGATAATCAACACGTTTTAGCATACAAATAATGTCTTTTAGTTGCTGCAAGCACAGCAAGAGGTGCCTGGAGAAATCTGTGGGACTTCATAAAATTCTTGCTTAGGAGATCTCCTCCCACAGTCAAATGCTTTGTTGTGAGGTCAGCTGGAGGCTCAGTCACCTTTTCTCAAGTCAATTCATTGTGTCATCCCTGTAGAGGTTAGCTGTCAAATTCCTGGACCATCCAGGGTCTTAATGACCAAATGCACTGGATATAAACACAATTTTGGATGTTATACCTAGCTGCACCAGAATTTAATTAGAAAAAAAACCCCAAAACTCCTGTCTTGATTTTACTCCTTATATCACAACTGTAACATAAGTTACATAATATTTCCTCGTAAACAAGGAACATTCAGGAAAAATACTCCAAAAACATGGTGAAGCTGGTGAGACAGAAGCTCTCAAGAGGCCACCTTAGGAAGCTGTGGGTTCTCCATGACTGGAGGTGTTGACAAAAACCAGACAGCCATCAGCAGCAAGAGTTTCTATGAAGAACAAAACAGTCTTTGAGACAAAAGGACATACAGGCTCAGGAGCTCATATATGTGAAGATTAATCTGAACTTAGTAGTTCCAAAGATGAAGACTGAAACCAAAAAAGATCTTTCCCCTTGTCTTTGGAATAGCTCATTTTAAGGCTATCTTCAAAGAGGGTCTCTCTCACCTCACAGATGATTTTATGTCACTTATGGGCTAGGACCCACTCAGAGGTACATCATCTCTAAGCAGTGCTAATCACAGAAATACACTGAAGAATTCACAACCACACTAGAAGAGATTCACAAAAGACAGCACAGACCTTGACTTGGGCAGATCTGGCTGTTCTCTGTGCTCAATAGGTCCTTTTTAGCCTCTGCAGAGTTACAGCAGGTAGGCAGTGAGAAGAAAGTCTGGAACAAGCTGTCCAGCTATTTACCACCATTACAATTTCTGAAGCCTCTCAGAGAGTACATGGGAAAGAGTGTGTGGGCTGTTGTAGACTAAAAGGGTCATTTTGCACCGCTACTAATTGTATTTCACTTGAGGAGAGAGAAGACCATGAAACACAGGAAGTATCCAGCTAAGAATTTCACTCTTGATTTATCATTGTGGGATGTCAATTTAAAAAGAGTGACTGCAAAACCCCTGTGCTGATGGAGCTTGTCACACAGGAAATGACAAGCATAACTACTAGCCATTTGCAAAAGTGGTATTGTAGATTATTTCACAAGTGGTTGTTTTCTTTTACCCAACAGCAGAAGACTCACATCAGCATCCAGTTTTGGGCCCACGAGTATAAGAGACGTTAATAATCCAGGATCATACCAGGGGAAGGGCACCAAGCTGTGAGTGGCTGAAGGATACAGTGTACAGCAAAAAGTTGAGAGTCCTGGGGTTGTTCAGTTGGAGACAAGAAGAGAAAGACAGTGTGAGTAAATCTAATTATAGATTTTCCTCTCTAAAGTGGGTTAGGGAAAAGACAGAGCCACACTTCTCTCACTGACGCACAGTGAAGAGACAGCCACAACAGTCATATATAGGAATAGGGGAAATTCCAGCCAGACTGGAGAGGGGGAATAATGTCCATGCTGAGGTCCATGCATGTAAGCCATCCCCAGAGAGGTCAGTGAACTTCCATCCTTAGAGGTATTAAAAAAAAAAAAAATTGGATCGATGTCCAAAGACATCTGGTTTGGCTTTGATGTTAGCTCTGTTTTTTAAAAAAAATCAAAAACATTCAGAAGTCCCCATCAACATACATTTTTCTAATGTTTTTCTGATATTATGGCCAAGTAATGCTTTCGAGAAGAAAGCTGTCTGTATCCCTAGAGAGGGAACATCACCAGAAACATGCTACTGGTCCCATAGTCAAATGCAACAAATAGCAGTCTTTGACCTCAGAATGGAGGATGTTCAAAGAAAACTTGGCAATGAGTAGTAACACGTCGAATTAAAAGACCCAGCAGTACCCTTCACAATTTCCTCAGACCAATACTGAAAACGCAGAACTGGAAGATTTCAGACTCATATCTTCCATCTAGGTAATTAACGGCACTTGTTTTGTGTGTTCTCCACTCAATTCACTCATCTTCTGTACTTTTAAAAGACCTTATCAAGTATGCATCTCTTTAAGGATGAAAATCAAATTGCCTGCTTGTTTGTTTGTTTAAAGCTCTTCACTGTCATGTAAAATTCCTGCTTACACTCAGGTGTCCAATAGTACAGCTTGAGGCAGCTCAGTTCTGGCATTTGAACTTTGGGCCATTTTGATCAAGATTCCCCCAATAATATTTATATCTACGTTTTTCCATGTAACTTCTTTTGGCAGCTATAGACCAAACCAGCCAGATTCCTTCTTAAAAATTAGATTCTCACAAGGGCTGTTAAAAACTGCACTAAATTGACATAACTGGACTGTAAGTATGAACTTGAAACAACTAATGTCTTCATTGCTGTTACTGCAATTCTAATTTTTTATTTTTTTAAAAAAATGCACTTCATGTGTCAAAGTTGTCTTAGTTTGAAGGGAAACTAAGATATTTTATTGGCCAAGAAATAAAATAATCGCTCTTCTTAAATTTAGAAA
>JAWWEW010000001.1:20441555-20488278 GCA_035583185.1 Anabacerthia variegaticeps | reverse complement strand
GTTAACCACTGTAGTTATGCTAATGCATTGCCTCCAAGCTTTTGGAAGGAATTCAAAAGGTTTGAAACTATAACAAAAGTTTACATGGCAAAGTTCTCTGTTACCTAAGATTCATAGGAACCGTGAATGCTGAGTGTTACATTATCAGTATTTCCCTAGTTATATTAGTCTACCATAGACACTTTATAGTAAGGAAAAATAAGGCAAAGTTAGTGCTCCCCTCACTCAGTAAGGACCATAATTCTTAATTCAACTTTCCTCTCTACTGCAGCTTAGTTCTTGTATTCCAGAATTGGTTTCCATCTAAAGCTGTAATTTGACTATCACCATACACTAAATTATTTAATTACTTCTTTGTCATGAGTTAATACTCACCCAGTAATCCCCTGCTGCCTCTTCTCAGGGAAAAGCAATACACTTTGCCTACTTTAATGTTGCCTTTCTTATCTAAAAATTAACTCCTTTTTGGAAAAACCTGCTGCCATGACACCAATATAAGCTTTTCATATTGTCACACTGATATGCCCATTATTTCAATTGCCTAAAAATACATATTATTAGCAATCTAAAGATATACAAACACATGCTGACGTTTTCAGATTGAGCTATAAAATAGAAAATGATAGCAAATCTAAGCATAATGTTAAGTTTAATACCTGAGGATCGGATCACAAGAGATCTAATAGTGTCAAGAAGCACATAAAATCAAGAATGCTTAAGTCACTACTTACACTTCCTTCATCTTCAGGTTTAGCTGTTGAGTGATCATTTTTTCCATCCATTCCAGCAGAATTAATTTTATGGCTTATCCAAGCTGGAAAAGAGCCTTGCACCTTTCCTCAAGCACCACTTCTACTTCTGAAGCTGAAGACAGCTAACAGCAATGCCCAGGACCAAAAAGGGCATCAACTTACTTTGATGATTTTCCAGTTGTAATCTCATCTGCCCTATTGCACCTTTGTGAATGTCAGAAGGCTGCCAACATGTAACTTTAGACTGCAAAGTCAGACTGGATAAAATAGGCTTTTCATGGTATTTGTAAAGCTGAAATAGACTCAGCCTGTTAAAACACAAAATCACAGCGCTAAAATCTAAATCTCACTAAAATTTCACAAAATTAGTTACATGAACAAGAAAAGTAGCAAGCAAAATGTAAATATGAAAACAAAAACATGCCAAAAGAAGGAAAATAAATGTAGGCATCTTGGGAAAGAGTATTGCGAATAGCAGATAACAACTACAAATCAAGGGAGGAATTTTGACTCTCTTCTAGAATTCTGAACACTCAAATTTCGTTATTTTATTGTAACTGAAAAATAAACTGCTCCAGGCAAATTATTCAATATTGCTAAAACAGATCAGGCTTCAAATAGAGAATTTTTTTTGTAATCAGATGCAGGCAGTCACTTATAATACAAGTGTTTCATCCTATTTTCTTTGTTAATTAAATATTTATAGAGGATGTAAACCAGTACTTACCACAATGCATGCTAACTATAGAGCTGTCTTCACTTTTAAGTGATTAACAATCTCAATACCTTCCTTGAGTCAGCTGCAGAATTGGCACTGGAGAAATACTATTTTTATTTTAAAAATAACCCTTCTATTAATTTATCTTTGAAGATATAAAATCTAGACTATCAATCAAAAAATTTAGCAATACAGTAGAGACACAGAAAAGTTGTAGTCAGAACTCATGACAGGTAAGCTCTGGGCATGATCTATGTTCTGTCTATGTAACCAGCAATATATTACTTCAACTGCAAGGCAGAAAATCCTACCATTAGATAAAATACTAGCAAACTATAATATTTCTTATCTGGAGTAGTCTTTAGCTTATGCCCTGAAGCACAGTAATTATGTCCTCAGTTATTGTTGTTTGTTCTAGAACTGCAAAGTATTTTAATAATTTCAAGTGATATATTAAGCTCTGGGCCTTCTTAATGCTTAGTAGCACAGGAAAATCTATTAATGTGTTCCATAGGATTAAATATAATTGCTTCCAAGTCCCACTTTCTGGGGATTTTTTAATTATGATTAATTTTTTGAGGATAACTTTAGTTTCTTAAAGTGTTCATGTAATTCCCAAAAGCCTCCCAACTATGCTGTTCACAAGGAGATATTGTGATAAAAGTGGTATTTCAGAAGTTGGTCCATAGACTGAAAGAGCATTGTTCATATAAACATTTCAGCCTGTGGAGGAGATCATGCTGGAGCAGGTATTCCTGAAGGACTGTGGCCCACAGGAAGCAGATGTTGGAGCAGAGGAAAAGTGTGAGAAAGAATGGGTAGCAGAGACAAGTCATTGAATACCAACCAATAAGCTTTCATTCCCCTGCAGGGTTTGGAAGGTGAAGGGGAGTGGGAAAGTAGAGGAGAGGCAAGTGAAGAAATGGGCCTGGAAGGGGGACAAATAAGGTTGTTTCAATGTTTGCCATTTGGTTTCCCGCCACCCACACTAATACATCAATTTTTATTTAAATTTGTAATAGGATCAATAATTTTTCCCCAAGCTGAGTTTGTTGTGCCTGCGACAGTAACTGGCAAATAATCTCCCTGTCTTCCTCAGAAACCACTATTTTTCTCTCCTTCCTGTTCCTCCCACTTTCTCCTCCAGTTCTGCTGAGGAAAGAAGCCTGAGCAGGTGGGTGGGAGTTTGGCTGATAGCCATGGCTAGCCAAAGACAGTGTGGCAGTACATGGTACTTACTTCCCCCTCTCCTCCTTTTGAAAAGCAAGGGTTTGAGTTTTGCTCAAGACAGCTTTACTTTGAAACAGAATGCACTAAGAATAAAGAGGTTGACAAACAAATGAAACATGAAACATATTAGAAATAAAATCATCATATGAAAGTGAGTGAGCATTGATGTTCCCTTCTGTTTAATTATTGTGTATTCCCTATATAACAAAAAGTCTGAAGATTAAAAAAATTCAAAGCCAATGCAAATCATATGCTTAGTCTCTCAGGTCCCCTGATAGATACCAGGGATTCCAGCTTTGCTTGAAAAGTTACCATGACCCAATTATTCCAGTTCTGAGCTCTGTGGAGAAACGCACTTTCACATAGGTTCACCTGAAAGGGCTATTGGCTTTAAGCCATTATTTGGTATAAACGTGCTAATCTAAAGCAGTTTGATTTTTATCTCCTGTAAGTAATGCATAACAAAACATGACATCTCTTTCTGACCAAAATCAACATAACAGTTTTAGAAGTGTCCCATTTCCTTGCTCTTGTCATAGCTTCCAGAAGAGTTCCACTTCCTCATGCTTTTCTACTGCAAAACCCACTTTCACAAATCACAGACTCCTCAGATTATTCACACTGTGATAGTGGCACTTGGTTTTACTCACATTGTTCTCTCTTAGGGGCATAGCTTCCTCGCGCACATCTGTTTGGTAGCCTGACTTTCTGTTTTCCACCTCACCAAGGCACACAACCAGGCACATCTTGTCAGTCTAGCCTGTGACCCCCATGATAGTGATTAAAGACAGTCAAGGAAAGATAGTCTGGTCTTTGGTGCATTCCTTCCCTACACACACAAACACGTCTCTCCCTTTCCAGTCGTCTGGGCAATGTGGTTTGTCCTAAGACAAGAACACCAGGTGGGTATTTGCTGGAGAAATTGTCTAGAGGCTCACATAATGAATGCATTCCAGAGATGGGGGAGTTTGATGTTTGGATTGACATTGGTGCACATAGGCTTGCAAAAAGGTACAAAATGCTGCTGTGGAGACCAGGCAGTCTGGGCAAACTGATGTCCTGAAGCTGCCAGCAGATTCTGAGTGGATTCCTTTAGCAGTGAAGACAGGGAACACTCACTTCTGGGTAAGTAACTAAAAGCACTAAGATCCTGATAAATACAGAGCTAGAATCTGAATTAGCTACATAGGTGCTTTGTTGCTTTGTAGTTGTTAATTTTGCAAGGCCAAGACTGCAAGTCTGTGTATTTCTAGCCAAACTTCCTTATTTTATAACCCTTTAGATACCGTAATCCATTGTAATAAATCATAGAGTTGTTTAGATGCTGCATTGGCAATATTATATCCTGTACTGGCAATAAATCTAATCATAATCATCCATGCTATGATTGTGTCCTACTTCTCATACTTGGCTGAGAACTTTTCCTCAACTACTCTGCTAGAGCCCCTCAGCCCACTGAGTCCTTGATAAGGGAAAGGTTACAGCACAGCTACTCAACAGCCTCAAGCCCCAGTGGAGATATCTGCCTACATTACATAGATACATCATGAAGGAATCTGGGATACCAGCAATTCAGCCTTCTAGGACAAAAAGCTTGTCTTGTGCTGCACAAACCTAGTGCTATGCTAGAGGAGGCGTAGGGCTCGTCTCACCTGTCTAGAAGCTAAGCATGTAAATCCAAGTTTGTTTTCTAGAGTCAGTCTATACACAATGGTGACAGAGAGGCTTTAAAACAGGAAAGATTAATCACAGTTTTGTAACTGAATACAGATAGAAAAGTGGTAATTATCTTATCAAACTTGCCATCTACAAATTCATCTCTGTATAAGAGAAATCTTTCCCTTCTGACCAAAGCTGCCTTCATAATCAGCTCAGAGGCAGTCCTTGTTTCTCTAACTGATGGGAGCCTAGAACTAGCTTGAAAGCATCAGCCCACTAACACAACAGGGTGCTCCAGAGAGCTACTAACCTCGCATGACATTTTTTTCCAAACTGAATATCAAAAGTGACAGAGCTTGCTTGTACTGCAGGATGTTCCTTTGCTAACCAGCATTATCTAACAAGCCGTGTACCGCTGGAGAAAAGTCCCTGCACAAGGCAAAGCAAATTCTACTACAACCTGGTTTTAGTTCTTATAAAAATTCTCTTGCATGTTGCCTTTATCTGTTTTTCCTTTAATCAAAACTCAAGTAAAACATGTTTTAACATGTCTGTGAAAAATAAACAGGAGCTTAAGTGACAATTATAGTAACATTTCAGAAGGCATTCATAAACATTCTTAAATCAATCAATTTTCATTGGTACAGAATAACACTGTCTGATTACATACTTTGTCCCTCAAATAATTTCTTCAAATTACAGCCAAGATTATTTCCAACAGAGGAAGAAAAGATTTTGGCTGTCCTTTCTAATAAACCAGCTGAATTTTTAATTCAGCTTCATTTTGAACATACACCAGGTGTTATAGCTTCAAAATCTTTCATGGAATTTTTTTCCTGTCCCTTACTGACTCAGTGGTTTGGGAATTGGAGAGCCAGGATGCGAGGGCTTGTTGAAGACAAGCCCTCTCACTACCTGCCCCCAGAGCCAGCTGTCTAAAGCCTAAAGAAAGGGATGGCTGATAGCTTTGAATTCCAATGTGATGGCTGGGGACAGGATTGGGGGGAGGCGCGTAGAGAGAGGTTTTCGTGGTGCTGGCCACACTTCTTTCCTCCGTTTGCATGGGTGCCAGCCACCATTTGCTGGGCTGGTGGAAGCAGTGGAAGGGGGTTTTTCTGACTTGCCCCTTGACTCCATGTGCCGTGTGCTGTTCTTCTGGGGGAAGCGCCACCACTGCCTGGATTTGCTGCAGACTCCTCGAGGGGCCAACACCATCTGCAGAGGAGTTGCTACCCATCCTCCCACACCCTGCAACGCTTTTTTTGGACAAAGGATGGTAAGAGAGGGTCCTTGCACTGTGCACGGGAAAGGTTTCATTCTGTCCTTGTGGCCTGCCATTCCGTGAGTTTCAGAGCCAGCGCCATTCCGTGCCCCCCGTCTTCACCTCACCGGATCCCATGAGCGACTCATCATGGGCACTGCCTCCTGAGCCATGGGATCACCTCCCGCTGCCTGTGAATACAACTGAGCCGAAGGGACAGAGAGAGGCTTGATCCCTTGGAAAGTTTGGGTTACGGTGTTGCTGTTTGTTCCGTTCTGGTTTTAGTTATACATACATATATTTGTAGTAAAGAACTGTTATCCTTTTCCTACACTTTTTCTCATTAAAGTCTCTTAATTTCAAAGGTTGTGGTGGTTTTTGGGAAGAGTCCCCCTTCCTAGTCCAGAAGGGTTCCTCACTTTCCATGACAGACATCTTAGTTTCTTTTAAACTGAGGCACCGGGTAAAATATCTATACCTTCAACAAGCAGGTACTAATAACTAGTATAGTTTTAGTAGTCTGTAAAGATCTGCATACACAGGCAAGACATCAGTGTTTTGGATACAGCTCTTCCCCACAGAAGACAGAACCAGCACACAATAGATATTACTTCGATTTTTTGAAAGCTAAAATTGTAAGCAAGTTGAGGTGAGGCTTTCATCAAAGTATGGAAGTGGGAGGCATTTGATTACTAAATACTAAATTATTAATATCTCTGTACTAACATATGTTTTAATATCGACTTTGGATCTCTTTTCCCTCTCTTTCCTCATGAAAGCAACCATGCTGCTTGCTTTCAAGATCTCTGTTGTCTAGAGATCCAGCTTCGAATCACTACACTTGTCTTTATTTTTGTTCTCCTTGAGCTCTCACTCAATTTCTGACTGTTGACAATCCTTGACTATGCACTAGAGGTCTCTGATGTAGCAAAACATTTTCCAACAGACAAAATCACCTTGGAAATTACAGGCAATTGAGCTGTCTTCAAGGATCCAGAAATAATACATATCTGCCATTGACAGAGCACATCAGCTGAAATGAAGCAGCTGACCGCCTGCAGAACAGCGCTAATAGAGCTATTTCACCTCTGCAACTCAGACTGAGGACAGCTTAGTTCTTTACATCCCCAACAATTTAAATTAAAATTTAAAGGCTAAGTGAGCACATCTTTTGGACACAACATCCCTTTATGAGTCTGTGGCATTTTAAAAATAGCAAGCCCTGCTATTCCATCAGTTAATGGGCTTGCACTACTTGATGCTCAGTGGGGCCACTCTCTAATTTTGCTCTCAATTTCTCGCTTATATGAAACTGAACTGCTATGTGTGGCAGGGCAAGGAGCAAGACAAGTGATATTGACACAGTACACATACAATAATGTTGCTAGATTAAATATGACTTTTTAGGACAATAACAATGGTGCAAAACCTGCTGTATTTCTAATAAAATAAAAACTACTAAAAACCAAAAAGATAAGATTTCTACAAGGACAAGGTTGGCCTAGTTGAACTAGCACTGAAGCCAAAGAAAACACCCTCTACAGAAGCCAAGTTATGGCAGCTTTTCAGCCAAACAAAAATAATGTTTGTAGCTTTTCAGGTGATTTGCTGATGTGCAAACTCCCATCTGTCACATGTAGTTGGATAGGTCAGGCCTGAGCAGGGTCTGACAAGCCAAATTCAATGCACTTTTACTGGTGAATGTGTCTGTGTTCATTACTGCAAATCACAGTTCAGTTGGTGACCTGATCCTTAATTGGTGACCTGTTAAAAGTGAACAAAGGTGAGATTTGTACAATCATGGCTTCAGCTTGTAAGCAGTGATGTACAAAAGCGTTAGTCCATGAGGCTAAGACCTCCAGAAGCTGTTCTGGTTAATGGGTACCCTGTCCTTGATCATCAAACTCTGGGTGCTATATGGAATACAAAATGGAACACACCTCTCTTCCCTCACTTCTTAGCAGTGACATACATTTCCATTATGGATGGCCAGCTGAAGTGAAGCTAATGTTTATTGCAAGCAAACCAAAGGCACCTTACTCATGCTTGCAGGATTACAGCATCTCCCCAGGAAACACTGTGCCCAAGGCCTCATGCCAACCTAACTTCAGTGTTTGCCAGAAATAAATTCCTTTATAAAATGCTAGTATAACCTACTTGTTCAGCCTTTCCACAGTTGCATTTTCCTTGCAATTAGGCAGAGAATATCTTTAATACCCTGGAAGAAAACCAGCACTGGAAGTTTAACTCCTTGTCTTCCCACCTCTCTTTCAAAAACCTACCCATGCTTCTTCGTAGTCTTTAACCTCATTTCTATTTCTTTGATCACTTTCTAAGTAGGAGGACCAAGGAAACCTTGGAAGAAATATACCAAACCAACAAACAAACAAACAAACAAAAACAAAAAAAGCAAACACTTGAGTTTTTCTGGTTTTAATACTTTCATTACTTTCACTTAAAAGATTCCAACAGGGCATTGAGGGCACCTTTTATCTCTACTTTCTCAGACCCCTGTTCAAACTTTTTTTTCAAAGATGCTCTTGATGTTCTAGCTAAGTTAATGCAATCCCCCCTGACCTTGACATCTTCAGGTACTGTCAGGCAACTGCTCTATCTCAGCTGCAGAGACACTAATCTTCATTACGAGTTGATCACCAACTTGAGTATCTACTCATGCCCTTGAGCTTAGTGCAGGGAAATAACAGGCAGAACTTAAGAGAATCTGGAGTTATGGAAGCTAATGAAAGTTGAAATATAAAACTTGTTACCGTGATCCACACAGGCTGCAATTTTTCCCCTGCCTGCTTCTAGGTTCCACATTACAGAAATTGCTGTTTGTATGTCGGTTAGAGAAGCAGAACTTCAAGGGATATGGACATGATCTGCACCTGGTAGTGTCTTTATACCTTCACTGCCCTGTGAAGAAATAAAGAACAAAAGACCTATTAAGAGGAGGGAGCTACAGCCTTGTCCATTTCATTTACAGTGTCATCTCTAAAAAAAATAATAATTCTTACCACAGTTGCAGATTTTGACCAAGTGGGACAGACACCTTGTGTGTCTGCTGTGTGGAAGTTCATCAGAGAGACGAACCCTTTCCAGTCATTGGGTCTCCAGAGAGCCTCAAATCAAAGAACTTGTGAACCTTTCTTCAGCACCATCATGGCATCCAGCTCCATCAGTCAACATCTCACAACACCACTTGAGCCAGCTATGTGAACAAAAGCTTTTCTACAAGCAGGTCCTACTCCATATTCTTTCAAGGAACTTCAGCTCTTACAATGATAGAGCAAATCACGTCATAAAAGACAATATGGAGCTAATCAAGACAAATCAGTTGGGTCAGCAATTTGCCAAACTAGGCAAGCCACCTGAGATTTGTTTAATGATCAGTACTTGAGGAACAGGTGGATATCACAGTAAATAAGCTGACCACACATGTACAAGTATGGTGAGTAGTAAGGATATCTGGTCACACAAGCTGCACTTGTCTACTGCAGTGAAATTTCAGTATCATTTGTTGTCTAGAAAGCATGAGGTAAGATCCCCACACTAAATCCTTTGTGTACAGTAACGTCAGAACCTCCAAAGACCTTCCTCCATGTAACAGAGTATTGTCGTCTGGACCTTCAGACACAGGGAGCTCCCCGTATCCACTTCCACGTTGGCTGGTCATCTACCTACCTTTGCCTGTCCAGACTTGTAGTGGATTTACTTTAATAGGGTAGATTCCTCATGGTGTTTCAAGTCAAAAGGAGGGGAGAGGTAATTTAAGATCATCTGGAATACTGGCAGAGCCACCTTTTTTTACTGCCATGGCTATGTAACAAGAGAAACAAGAGAAAAAATGCCTACACTTCTACATGGACAGCCTGGACCTCTCCTCATACATCTCAGGATCTTGTGCAGGCTCATGGTGTCTTGGCTCTCAATTTTGCAAGTGACATGCAAGGCTGTCACTCTTTCTCCTCCAAAGCCATTATTAGGAGGCAGCTCTAAGGTCCCTGCAACCTTGCACTGAACCCATCACATTGCTCGGATCCTGTTCAAGATATTAAATCTCTGAACTTGCATCAGTCTGATCATTTCTCAAACTTTTTCTCATAGCATTTTTAAGAATAGATTTAGACTCCAGTTTCCTGTTTATTCAGGGAAAGATGGTGAGAGGGGTCATTAAGTGGGGCACAATACAGGGAGATCAGGACATACATGACTATGTACATGACTCCTATGATTTTAAATTGGATATAGAAATCATATTTTTCAATGATTCTTCATAATACACCGCATTTTCAGTGCAGCCCTCCTCCTGAAGATTTTAAAGAACTCCCAGTCACAATGATAAATCTCAAAAGTGCTTTGCATTTCTAATGAATCCTGAGGAAGGAAACATGATTCATTCTGTAAAACACCAAGCAAATGGCAATAGCCATGTCCTTTACCTCAAAGGACCAAGTGTAGTTGCAAGCACCCAGCTCACAAGAAATGTTCTATAAAGAACTATTTTTGGAGTTAGTTTTTCTTGCTCCAAGGAGCAAAGCAGTTTTTTAAAAAATTACATTAAAAAAAAAATGTTCATTTAGGGGTCCTGGTTGCCTTTTGATGGATGGCAACTCATCTGTCTTGGAATAAAAGCATATCAGTAGGAGCACTGTCTGTAGTTTCTTTGTTCTTTCAGTAGCTCCTCCTGGACACAGGAGCAGTTTATCCCAACACAGCAGTTCTGCCTCTGCCCAGAGATGAGGATCTGGAGAGAGCATGTGCATTTTGCTGATCATTCAGTTGTATCTTTAGACAGCCAAGTAAACAAGCAAATGCCATTTCTCTTCAAGCAATGTACATTACCGGTCTCCACTATGAACAACTTCCCACTAATGTGAATAAAGATCTGCCTTTCCTCATTCCCAGCCAAGACGGCAGGACTTTCACCTTCACTTGCTATATATAGATTTAAATAAGAAACATTAACTGAGAATATACAAATATTGACCAAAGGAACAAATAAAATTCAAGATCCCTGGTGACCTATGATGACAGGAGTGGTATTGATGACATTGTGAGACTGTTTTGTTTCCATTTGTAGAGATCATTTATCTCCCTCTTCTCCCAAATGAGGGAGATCTTGCTTATTTTTTTGTATAAGAACAGCTGCTTCCTCTCCACTGTAGTCTTCTTTTTTATTCCAAGAACTTACTTTATTCTGTCCACTTTTCCCTGTATTTCATGTGTTATATCAAGTCTGCTCACAGGAAAGACAGATTTAAATCCACCTATTCTTCTAATTAATTTTTCTTTCTGATTTGCATTTGTTTTCCTAAAGAAAACAGGCAAATTAGCAGCATGTAGGAAATGTTTGCTTTTAGATTTTATTTTCTATCAGACCATATTCCCTCCCCTTTTCAGGTTTAAACAAGGAGTCCAGGAATCAAAAAAACCTCAACAAACAAGAAAACAAATCAAAAACATCCCACTCTCTTGTTTTCTCTGCCCATTACAGGGTGTTATGTGCACCACCCCCCACTTAGGCCAGCCATGACCACTGCAGTTCAGCACATTGCAGACTTTGCTGACCACACAGTGCTCTGTTGGTGCTCACATCTCATGGCCATGACACTGCAAGCAAACAAATAAATCCAGCTGTTTCCATTCTGCATATTCTGATACTCTAAAAATATCATTGCAAAGTTTTGAAGTTTAAAGCATGCTAAAAATTCTCTGCTGGCCTTGGTCACACGTGTTATACCTACAGTACAATTAAACTAACAGTATTATTTTAAGGAGATTGTCCTAAATAATTGCTCCTTTTATTTCAAAATCACTATAAAGAACGTAACATTTTCTGAAATTCATTGTCTTCAGAACTAAAGATTCATTCTAGATGAATATTAAGGTTCATGATTCACCCCGTTATATCTAGCAGAAAGCCTCTTAAAGAAAGAAAACAATGCTCAGGACTGAAACCTCCTTCCTTTATACCTCCTGCTTTTTAAAGATCTGGCATTTATACATAGCTGAAGGGCACGAGCATCATTGCTCTTGCAGTTAAGTGCTCCCTGGGCCCATTTATCTCCAGCTAATAATCCAGTATGTCTGGATGTATTTTTCCCCAGTAGAAGCACAATTTGCAGAGCAACTGCAGAAGGTAGTTCTTAAGGGACTCATCATATTACATAGAGACAGGCACTTTAAATACAGAACATATTCTGCCAAAGTGAGGCTCACTCATGCAGCCTGCTTCAGTGACATGGCAGTACCAGGGCTTGCTTTTATTTCACAACTCCCACTTAAAAAGCAAGCAGCTCAAAAACTTGTTTAATCATTCATGGATTCATTTTACACAATACAGAGGCTGCTGGATCTGCTTGTAAACAGTAATTTTGCTTTTGATTCTCATCATAGACTGATGTACAGAAAAAGACCCCACAACCAGGTAGTTGTAGAGAAGGTACGTTTATTCAGCGCTGAGTGCATGGGGGATTGGTCCACCAAAGCCATGCACACCTGTCTGTCCTCACAGGCCTGTTTAAATACAGTTACAACATGCATATTCATTATTTCTTTGTACATATGCATTATTGTCCTAGAAAAGGCAGGCTTATTCTAATCAGTTCCGAGAAGTAATTTCCATTTTCTCTGCCCCATGCTCCTTCCATCTGAGTTTGCACACTGGCTTCTCATTTTCTTGGGCAGGGTCTTCGGGGGTCTTGGGGATGGAGATTGTGGGTCTTCCTCGCTGTGTCCTTTTCAACTTGGCTCAAAAAGTACTTAAACCAGTTTTGTTGGCAACTCAAACCTGTCTAATTAGCAAACTTGTATAATTATTCTTTTGGCATATTTCCTGATTTATCTTAGTTTCATATGGTGTCCATTCTGTTTTGGAAGCCTCAAGGCCAGGTACTGATAGCACTCCCTGTTTCTCATAACATATTCCCTTTTCTATCTTTGTAGTCATTTATGGCCTCAGCTATGGTCTGCCTTTGTAACTTCAGCAAAAGTTCTTAAAATTATTTCTATTAACCCTTTCAGCATTAGTTCCCTTATTAATACCTTATATCAAGACCACGTATATAAAAAGAAAGTGGAAAAGACAGAAGAAATAAATTTTTTAAAAGTTAATTATTTATTACAGTTTCAAAATCTTTCATGGAATTTTTCTCTCCTTTACCAACATAGAAGTTTGGGAGCCAACACCCAACCCATCATTCCCAGCTAACAAAAGGGTGGCTGATTGCTTTGCATCCAAACTTAATGATTGAGGGAGGTGAGGCTGGTGGAGGAGAGCAGGAGAGGTTTTCTTTCCTGGTGCTGGACATGCTTCTCTGCTCCTGCTGGGTGTCGGCTCGACCCCCTTTGCCATGCTGGGGAAGGACCCCTGGGCTCAGCCCTGTTTGTGAATAAAACTGCACTGGAGGGGCAGAGGGAGAGAGAGGACTTAATTCGTTAGAAGGTTTTGGTTATGATGTTGCTGTTTGTACTGTTCTGGTTTTAGTCATTTATATATATATATATTTGTAGTTAAGAACTGTTATCCTTCTCTATACATACTCTGATTAAAGTCTTAATTTCAAAGGTTGTGGTGGTTTTTGGGAAGAGGCCCCTGATGATGGTCAATAATCTACATGTTCCCAGTTTGGGAGTAGTAGCTGAGACCTTTACTAAAAGCACATTCCACAATATATAGGGTTAGCAGGTATAACAAGATAACATTTGTGCTGTGTAAAGAGGGGGTGCTACTGTGGTTATATATCAAAGTGTTTAGGCAGGAAGAGAAACAAAGGAATTCTTACAGATAACTACAACCTAATTACAAACCCTAAACCAATCAGGGTTTTTAAACTGAGCTGGGGATTTAGTAGACAAGTCTTGTGAATTATCTCTTTTTCTGTGAATTCTCAAGACTTGGAGAAGGGAGTTTCTTTCCTCCTTTCAGAGCTCCAAGACTGAATGGACAGCCTGTTAAGATCTTCCTTGTTGGTAGACAGTTTCCAGATGTTCCCACAGGCCCCTTTCCTAGTCTAGATAGACATCTTAGTTTTCTTTTAAACTGAGACATTACTGTAAATGCACTACTCTTTTTTCTACTTACTTTGACTTAGTCATTACCAAGTGTCTCACATCCAGAAATCATAGAAACCTACCACAACACTTATCTTCACACAATACTAGTCCTTGTATTCCCTCTTGAAAGGTTATGGCAAAGCTTGACTACATACACCCAAAAAAATCATCTCTGTTCTAGCCATTGTATTTGACATCCCATAAAATAGCTTGTAAGATGGTTATGTTCTAGGGAAATTATTCACATAATTAAATGTCCATTTTTAAGCAACACCTCAAGGGCCAGGTAAATCTCTTACAAAACACACTGTGATTTCACTGGATCTCTTTTTGAAACCTGAGCAGGAATGCTTTTTTAATTGCACTAAGAAATCCTAAAGAGAAGATCTCCAAGACAAAGAGTAGAGAATGTAACTGAATGCATAGGAGTCTGCAAAGCGATTTTCATCACTTAGAAACTGCGGGTCTGATTCTCAAAACTCACTACACTGACCTTCATGGTGGGAGTCAGCACATCTGAGCTGTGAAGCTCTCCCAGGTGATCCAGCTGTCCTTTGGCCCAGCAGCTCCTGCACTCAGGAGACAGACACTTTCCCAAAGCCTCATGTCTACATGGTTCACTTTCAGCTGTGACCATGCTACCATGGTTACCAACAGCTCCATCAACACCCAAGAACAAACACACTTAATAAGAAACAGTCAAGAAGGATTAATAGCTGCTTTGCCATGGTCACAGCAGCACCTGTGAATTTTGAGCCATTTTAGGGACACTGCCTCAGAGCAAAATCTCCCACAATAGGAAAGCAAAATACACTTTGGCTTATGCACATGAGCCTGGGTTTTGTTTACTTCACCTTCTCTCTTCTCAGGCAAGGCCTGAACCTTTCACTGCAATTTCCTCCTGCAATCTAGCAACCAAATCCACCTGGCTTATGCACAAGCTCTTGCTTTTCAACAGCAAAACCTTCTCCAGCTGCTATGTGGGCACCCAGCTGTGGCTCATCTTCGTAGAATCATAGAATCATTTGGGTTGAAAAAGAACCTTATTGAGTCCAACCATTACCCATATTCCAAAGTAAACTTCTGAGGTAGGGGAATCCAAGAAATACTGCTGTGATTTAATGCCAGTGACAGAACTTTGGCACAATGCTTGATGCATCTGAATTGCTGTGGCAGATCAGGAGAAAAGGTCTCCTTAAGGATGTCAGGAGATGATGAACACTTCTGGCACATGCACTGATTCCCTTGATATTCCACTTACACCTTCCAGCTACTACCTGATTTATTGATTTTTGCTCCTTGAATCAAAAAGCTTTTCTATTCACTTGGAAAACCAATGTTGCCATGGTATACAAGCACCTTAAAGCCAGACCTGTACTTATGTGACCATTTTCCTGAGAGATGAGGAAGGGGTTTTGTCCCTTTTTACCAAGAGCAAAAGCCACAAAGACCAGGTCCAGTGCTCAGCAGCTCTGGGGATGTTAGGGCACATCCACGGAGGGAACCACTCCTCCAGCATCTATGAGAACCTGGTCAAAACAACTCTTGGGTTGTGTGCTGGAAGGAGCTGGAAGCAGCAGAGTTACCCTTACATTTACATTATGTGTGGGATCTAATACAAAGAAGCTTATATCAAGTGTTGACTCATAATTACATTAATGCAAAACCTCCTTCTCAAGCAATCCCGGTTCCTTTTTGCTGTCTTTTCCATTCCTTGACAAGAAATTAGAGAAATAGAGCATTTAGTTGATTTCTGTGCAAACAAAAAAGCTTTCTTCCACCTCACTTCTTTATTGACAAGATGACAGTACATACGCTTTCTTAAAATTCAGTTTGGAAATACACGGTAGTCATCAGTCTGTCTCAGACACGTGCTACTTCAAGCGCCCGCAAGCCACATGCCTGGGGGTGCTTGATTCTTCCCTCCAGCACTGCTGCTCCCCTCACCAGGCAAGCTGGGCCCTGCAGATCTCAGAGCAAAGCAGAGACCTCTCTTGTGTTTCTGGACATCACTTCTGAACCTAGACAAGAGGATTGAAGCTGCCACATGGTCTGCAGAGCACTGACTCACTGGAGCATAGGATTTACTCCTTTGACATTTCTACCAAAGTGAGCCATTTAACAGAAATTTCATTAGGAAGAAAGGTCACCTCTCTAATTTCCCCTATAAAATCCAATAGGACCACTGACAAATCTATTTCTACATCTGAGGAATGGCATTATAACTTCACTTCAATGTCACAGCATCATGCACTGTGCTGTTGCACAAATACTGCAAGATGGGAACAAAAAAATTTCCTTCCATCCAAGGCTGTGATTTTCTGATTATGGTAATAGTTAATTTATTTTTTTCTCCCCCCTCTGCCATTTTATCTCATGGTTTTCTACTGCTCAAGCTTAGTCATAGAACTATGGTGGTTTTATTTTGGAGATTCATGTGGGAAGAACAACCTCAGCAAAGTTTAAATAGGTACATTGATTTATTAGGGTGGGGAGTAGTGGCTGTCTCTGCATGTTTTCCTAGCAGTCATTTGTGCTGTCTTCTTGCCCCTGCCACTTGTCTTTTCTGAAGGACAGCAAGCCCCACACAGGGGAAAATAGTTTGTTTCCAGTCAAAAGCATACTGTGTGTAAAACTCATGCTGACGAAATTGTCTGCTCTTCTGCCTGTCTGTTTGATGCCAGTCTTAAATTTAGGGTGTTGCAGATTGATTGCCTTTGTAGCTTATGTATGCATTAAAAATATCAGCATTTATGTTTCCTTTTAAGTTTATAGAATACAAAATAGCTGGAGGAAGGTCTGTATACACAGGCTTATCTGCAGCCCTGGTAACCCCGCACCCCCTGGCTCAGGACCCACCATGGCAGTCAAAGAACAGGCTTTGAGTAAATGGCTGAATTTCTTTTCTCTGAAGGTGCTCAACTTTCCTTCTCAACATATTTAAAGTTTATTTCTAGTTAGGAGACATTATTGTATCAGTGATGCTATTCATGTCTGAGCTGTTCAAATCACCACTACTAGTGTTAGTCCTTCCATTAGAGGAATGGGGGTAACAAATCCAAACAATGCAGACAGAGCCAAATGCAATCAATTACAGACATAGAAATGAACCTCTGATGTCCTGAGTGCTTGCTCCTTGGTGGCTCCGTTTTGGCCTAAGAAGTCAGTAAAACAAGACAGCTTTGTCTGAATGCATTATGGCCAGTGTGTGAACAACCCATGCAGGCAGCTCCCAGGTGAAAGGAAAGCTGTTGGTGTCCACTGTTGGCAGCAGCACCTTCCTTCTGCTCTCATTCCTGCTGCGTGTGGAGGATGCTGCTTAGCAGAGGCATCTTAGAAAGTGATGCTGCGGGCTAATTTACTGAAGAGCAAAGCATCTTCATGCCGTTCACCCTCATTAGTTTTTGTTTAAAACACACCATGTTATGTTGGCCTGACAGTTCTCAAACTCCTGCTTAATTAAACTGGCTGGACCTGACACTGACTTTCTGTTCATTGTATTTTCTTTCTGCTCTTCTTATACATGAGGATGAACTTGGATCCCACACTCATGCATTTGTCTCTTCCTCCCTCACACATGTTGAGCATCCTTTCTGAAGGCCATTAGATGCCACTTTAATGTTAAAAACAAATTACTAAGCAGCTGTTCATATTGAGATAATGGTCTCAAAACCTTTGTGTAGGCAGATAAATGTCATTTACTTGTCTACAGGTATGGCAAACAGAAGCTAAAGGGCAGCAATATTTAAGGTGTTTCTGGTCCAGCTTGCTACGATGGGGCTATCTGTGGTACAGCTATTGAAGGGGATGATATCTAAAGCATTTTATCACAAAAATATTCTATTCTATTCTATTCTATTCTATTCTATTCTATTCTATTCTATTCTATTCTATTCTATTCTATTCTATTCTCTCCTATCCTGCTCCGTCCCACCCTACCCTACCCTACCCTATTCCAGTCCATTCTTAAGATGATTATGTTATAGTCAAACTTCAAACAGGATTATAAGGCAGCATGTGAGTGATTTATCTTAGCTCATCTCACTGTCAAACTGAATCCACAGCCTTCAGTGAGATGTTTATCATCTGCAGAGGAAACCCTCCCCTAAGCAGTAGAGCTAGGAGAGGAAACATGATCCCCCTTCTTCCAAACACATACTATACCCCTCAGTGTTCAAAGTTCCTTTGTGCTTTTATTCTAATGTATAACAAAGCTTTTAAGTACTAATAATGCAGAGGGTTTTTACAAAAATTAATTAGCCTTCTGGGAGACCTGTGTAAATGTTTTTGATGCAGTAGAAGCAAACTTACAATGGCTTATTGCTAATATAAGAGAACTGATAATGCTTCCCGCTAACTTGGTTACAACTAGCATGGTGCTGTATTAATTTACTTCTTAGCTTAAGATGTTTGTAAACTTAGTAGTAAGGATATTTTAATAGAAGAAGATTAGTAGGCCCAAGTGTGTTAGCATTTAATTAACAATAGCATTAATATTTCTAAATCTATCATATAGGGATATGGAAGGATAAGGTTAGCCCACAGAATAAAGTATACTTTGCAGCAGTGACTGCTAGATATTAATAGCTAGATCAGTTTGATGGACTGTAGCCTCTTCTTTTGTCACTGCTAGAGGCAGACTGGTGGGCCAGATGAACTGCTGCTCTGACCAGTAGATCCATCTGCTCTTCTGAGTCAGCCATGCTAATAACTTGGATCTGAATTTGCCTGGGTCCTCTCCACTTCCTGCAAGGTCAGGAGAAAATTTGACAGTGGAGCAGGTGATGGCACAGCATGGCATCAGGGATACAGAGAGCAACATAACCTGGGAACTCAACTGGCATGCAACACTTAAAAATAGTGTTTTTAGAGAGAAGAACATACAGAATGGAAATTCTGAAGCCAAACAGGGAGGGGAGAGCCAGGTCACCAAGTTCAGGACAGATCCTGTGTCCCCTGTAGAGCTGGTGTGGGGCAGAAGGTGTGGGGTTGTGATCTCTTAGACCTCTTACTTACCTTCAAGACAGTTCTTCCAGCTCATCCCATCCAGCCATTTTGCCTGCTGTGGCTGCAACTTTCTCGTTTCTATTTGAGGAAGGTGGCTGTTGTTTCACATTCATCAAGGTGAAATTTCTGGTGGCAGGCATTTGTCTTGCCATCAACCCAGATTTCCTTGGCCAGCTTGTCCGCTTTTAGTAAGAAAAACTGCTATTCCCTTCATGTTACACCTAATGTCATGTCTATGAGGAAGTTACATATTACACTTTGCACTTTGCACAACTGAAAGGTGAGCTCTTACCTGAGATGCACTGTCTGGGGTGGTCATCTGCTCCTCTGCTGAACTAATTCCTAAGTAATAGAAAAATATCCCTGCACATGTAGTAAACACAGAAAACATGTTTGTCAGGAGCGTGGTGAGGAGCCAAGATGCCCTGCCAGGTATAAGAGGAGGTACTAGTGTGGACAGATCCTTTTCAGTGGCAGCTACTCTAGATCAGCTCCAACCATGTAACTTGACCTTCAAATCACTTCTTGCTTGCTCTGCTCTGAAGGGCTTGGCTGAAGTGGGGAGATGTTATTCCCTCCTCCTGACAGGGACAATAGTGCCTCCTATGAGCTGGGATTCAGTTTAGTCAGTGGTAGAAACTTTTGAAGCCACATCAACTTGTGTATCACTGGCCCCAGGGCTACTTAGTAAACAACTAGCTGACACCGTGGGTCATTTGATTTAAAGCCAGACAGAAGTCACCCTTACCGATTTATGTAGGCACTCAGGCAGCTGTCAGAACAGATTACTCTTCATTTGTTACCTGACTAGGTATTACATTTTCAGGCCTTCTTGGAAGTCTGTCATGAATTAAAAACAAGAAAAAAAGAGCCCACAGTGTTCAGTTATCATGTTTGCCTTCCCACTTGCTTGTGGGGAAAAAGTGATTTGATTTTGCAAATGAAGCCAGCAGACATAGTTAACAGCAAGAAAACCCTGCAGGGAAAATTGTGTGCACCCCTCAAGTGTATGTGCCACACAGCTCTGAGACAACCTGCACTGACCAGCAAGTCAAGTATGCTCTGGTAAGCTCCTGTGGCCAGGTGACTATATCTGAGAGTTTTATTGACACTTCAGCAAACTGCTCCCGAACGAACCACCAGCCACACTTACAGAGTATTTGAATTTGAACTCTGGGCATTTTTAAAGTCAGAATTGTTCTGGTACTTTTGTTCTATTTCTTCTGTTGCATTTAAAACACACCTTGCTTTCTGTTTTGCTTGATATAGTATCAAATATCATAACATGAAGCCTGTTCTCACCTCCGTCTGATAGAGTCTTCTTTCACAGTGAAGAATTCTCCAAGTTTGGAGACTCACCAGCTGCTGGGTGTACTGAGTCTGGCTGGGATGGAGCCTGTAGAGTGCTGTGCTTTGGACTGGTGACTAAAGAATTTAATAACACACCAGTGTGGTGGCTACTGCTAAACAGTGCCTGAACAGTGCTGAGGTCTTCTGTCTTTTTCATTCCACCCCCACAGCTGGGGGTGGGCAAGAAGTGGGGAGGGGACAGAGCTGGAACACCTAACCCCAGTTGGCCAAAGGGATATTCCATACATACTGTGTCAGGATCAGAAATAAGGAGGAAGGGGACAACTGTAGTAACAATTAACCATCATGCATACTGTGGCCATGCTTTCCAGAAATGGCTGAATGTCTGTCTGTCAATGGGAAATAGTGAAATAATTCCTCATTTTGCTTTGTTTTTACATGCAGCTTTTGCTTTCCCTACTAAACTGATTTCAGCTTGATCCACAAGTTTGTGGACCGCAGTTGACCCAGCACACTAAATTGTGTGGGACTATATGAATCAGACTCAATAGATACTAAATGTTTCCTTCTTTTTAGGAAAATCCATTGGGTGTGCCTTTAGACAAACACTAAATAGAAAATGCAACAAAGACTGTAAACACTACAGCAAGAAGTCACTCAGACAGGGCTCTTGGTTAGAGATGGAACAGAATGACCATTGAAAACACTTGACTCCTCTGCACAATGTGGTCATTGGTTTTACTTGCTTTTACCTCTAAATAATGAGTCTAAGAGGCGTCTTTAATTTACCTTTATTCTTAGGTCAAACAATATCACTGAATTGAAGAACGAGGTTACTGGTTGAAATACAAGTGCAGTGTGAGACAAATATGGAAGATAACACTTTGCAAATAAATTAATACAGAATAATTGTCTTTGCATAGTTCAGAAGTGAAAAGTAGGAGGCAGCAGTGCGCACGTGCTGTGAACTGACACACACCACCACAAAAACCCAAGTTCTTAGATGAACTCCTGCAGCTGCAAAGAAAACAAACCAAACCAAAAATCCCCCAAACCTTAGAGAGGACTAACTATTAAAAATCAGGCAGAAAGGAAACTAATGAGCTTTTTTGTTTGTTTGTTTTTATGTTTTGTTTTGGTTTTTTGTTTGTTTGTTTCTTAACAGATCATGCTGCAGAAAGAGTGTTTTCTCCACAGACAGAGATGCTTTTTAGATAATCTGCCTCGGCGTTCCATAGCCTGTCATACCCGACTGTGATGCTCCTTTGTTGCTGCCCATCTGAAGGCCTATTACGTTCTGTCCCTGACGAAGCTGCTCTTCTGAAAATCCTCGTCGATTCTGCTGTGCTTTCCTGTCCAGATACACAAAAAAAACCCAACATACACACATGTCATTATTCTCCGTACGCTCAGAGGACTATGAAGAGCAATCTGAAATTGGCTCATGTTCCTTGTAATGTCATTCTCACCATCCCACGTGCTGGACAATACTGGCTGGGCTAATTGCTGCAGGTAGAAGTAATGCTCTCATCAAGCCTCCAACAGTTCAGACTTTCACTGTAGCCCTTATTCCAGAACCCCAAGGGACTTCCCCAGCAGCTATGATAGGTAAAATTTTTACCTAGTGCTGTAAGACACAAAATAGGGTTAATTTGTGTTAAGCCCTATAGCTCCTAACAGCTGTGGTCCATGGGATCTGATCAATGAGACACTTACCTGTGCTATACTACAAGTTGATAACCATCTCGAGCAACAGTACAAATTAGCATAATTTAACTCAGTGGAGTAAATAAGATCTGAATGTCCCCAGAGCAACAATGGGTTGGTGAAGGGACTTGCTTATTTTTGTAGAGTAGATGGTGGTTGCCCACAGGACAGAACAATTGCTCTGTTTCCATTTCTGGATCTCTCACCTCTAAGCAATAGACTTTTCCTTTTGCACCTGTGTCTTAACTGTATGATAGTCCTTTATCTTCTGTCAAAGTATACTGACTACTTCTGTCCTGGGTCTCAAAAGCCCTTTAAATTCATGACCCTTTGTTGGACTGTAAAAAGAGCCTTTTTCTCCCTAAAAATAGCACTGAGGGCCATAGTGGTAAGGAAGAAACACAAAATTCACACTCTGCTGCCTTGCAAGAAACTGTACAACTTGGATTAATCTTTCCTTTATACGAGGTGGAGAAAACAAGCAACTTACAAGGGAAAAGGATCCATCTCTTGCTATCAAATGAGCCATATGAATTGGCAAAGCTCCAGAGTGAGGGAGGCTTTCCACCCACTAGTCTCTACTCCTACCCAAGTGCAATCCTTTTCCTTGCTGTGTCTGTTTGCCCTGGGATCCAGTTACACTGCAATATGCAATATGGCATGGAGTTACAGTTCCCCTTTTCTCTCCATCCCACCACTAGATGAGAATGCTAGATTTAGTACCTGTTGTGACTGAAAACCCTCAACATGATCCTCTCTGTGAGGGCCAGATCCTGTACTGTGCTGAGAACACTGGCTCAAGTCCAAAAAATGCACTTGAACTCTTTGCTAGGCTCAGGGTGTTCAGGACACTGCAGGAGAAGAACCCATGCCCATGTGAAAGCCCAGCAAAGCAGAAAGGTGAAAAGATCCAAAGGAAACTGGTACTGACCAGTCATTTTTCAGAATGGGTCTTCAGTGGTAATGTATAGACTAGTAAAACGGCTTATATAGAGGCCTGTCACAGGCTCTCAGATCCCACAGCTCTTGCCACAAAACACAAGCACACCATTTTGGACGGAAGCACACAGAGCTGTGGGTGCCTCAGGAAGCAGCCTCTCACTGCTGCTAAATGTCTTTTGCAGAATACTTACACTGGCATGGAACTACTATGACGACCTCCACAAGAGGATGTTTTTAAAACTACTTCAATTACCTAATTTAATCTCAGGTTCCCTGTGTCTGCCTCTACTTTAATTAAAAAACCAGGAAAGCATTCTATTATGCTTTTCTCTTTGCTCCTAGAATTTTCAGCTGCGTTGACAAGTACTTTCACAGAAAGTCTAAAAGTATCTGAACAGGAAAAAAATGAGAACTGCAAAGAAGAAATAAAAAAAGAAACTTGCAGGATGCCTGGATACGCTAAGAAAAGTTGATTATATATACAATTTGGATTATATAGTGTTATTTTTACCATCATAAGCACCACATTTAGTATATGATGGTCTTACAGATAGCAACATGTACACAGTTTGGTTTTAGGTGGTTGGAAATGGCCTTAACTGAGACTGTGGAAAAAGGGGCAAGGACAAGTCTACTCCCCCTCTGTGTCTCACACTACGTCAAGTTTTGTTTGGCCTGTCTGCCATCACCTGGCATCACCCTTACCTCAAACTGAGCAAACCAGATCTGTTAACTTTTAGTGCCAACTTTACACCAGTGTTTGTGGTTCACAAATCACAGAATAACAAACAGATGTGGATTCATGAACCTTGGTGGTGCATGCAAGAAAGAGGGAATCAGGCCTGGTGGGACCAGGTATGTGACACGCTGGCAATGGAAAGTTAAATGGCTTAGCGCAAGTGTGGTGTTATCCTAATCACTGAAGATCCCTGCATGGATACTCTTATGCCATTTAATATTGCTCTCTCAATTTAACTTAAGGCTGTTAAGAATCACCTCGAAAGCCTTGAATTATGAGTAAAACTGGGTGGCAGTGAAGAAGCTTGGTCTGCCTGAAGGGATGGGTAAGGCACTCAGAAAACAGCTGCTGATCTGCAACATGCCGTAACACCAGCTCTCCTTAAGGTAGTGGCTATAAAATGGTATTTCAGGAGCTGCAATAGAAATGGATTGGCTACCCAAGCAGTACGGGCTGGACAGCCATCTAGAGGAGGAGGGGAGGGAGGTGATCATGTCTTCATCTGTGCCAATGAAAACTCTTCCCACCCACAATGAAGAGTCCGGATGAAAATTAATTTTTCCACAAAGGACTTTGTTTTAGTTACATAAAACAAATAAGCTTGTCTGGGTCATAGTGATTTCATGTCTGGTTTATATTAAAGCACGTAACTGGATTTGAAATCAATTTTAAACCCAACTAAATTCCATAAATATAAATCTATTTGTGCACTGTATTAAGTTAATGTAACCTGATTTCGTATAAAAAATGCATAGGAGTTTGCATTTATTCACCTAAAATTCAAGTCTCCCTTACACTCAGTTTAACCAGCTTAAGGTATAAGACAAGGTGAAGTTTGCACTGTTTTTGCTGACCTTCTCCTACAGATCAAAAAATTCAAGGAAAGAAAAGACAAGCAGTCAGCATGCTTTTGCTAACACGCCTCAGACATTTCCGTGTAAGAAATACTCTTGGATGGCAGAATCTCATGACAATAATATGCCTGTGGGGCAGGAGGGCTAACTGTGGGAGAATTTCCTTTTCTTCTTGTCCCTGCTTCTCAGCTTCCCTAGCCAAAACAAAAGGAGGTTCAGAACAAATAAACAGCTTTGCCAAGAGAGAGAATTCTTCACAGATAAGTGGTACTCCCCAAGAAAAAAGAAGACTAGGAAATTATACAATTTTTGGTTTGATGAAGAAGGGATAAAGGCTTCATGGCTCCTCTTTGCTCAGTAAAGGGCTTCACTATATGGGGGTTTACAGACATCCATAACAGCCTTGTCTTCATTAGACTTTCTGTCTGCTATGTGATATGAGGCAAAAGTACACTTTTGCTGCCAGTTACTCTTAGGACACACATATCTGCATGGCTGCTGTCATTTTCATTCCCTTTTATTCATAAAATGGTTATAGAGGATTAGCTGAAGCTTCTGAATAGATTAATGTAATCAAAACCCGTGACTGAATTTCCTAATTATTGTTGCTTTCCTTCTAGGGAACTAGGATCAGGGCTAATGTCTCTGAACAAGAAAATTATGCATCTTCCTCAGTGACCTGTGCAGGCACCTCATGCAGTAAGATGGCCATGCTACAAAGGTGCCTGGAGCAGGATGCTACACTCCTCCCTGTGTGGACTACCACAACTCAGCCATACAATAGGGTCCCCGGATAAACACGTCCACACCACCACAGCCTTCAACAGCCTTGATCAAAAGGGGCACCTTCAGGAGGAAACCAGAGCTGGAGCTCCTTGGTCCTGGTACCAGTAGTGCTCTCCAAGCTCATGTAAGGTGTCATAATGGGGTACACAAGAAAAGGCTGCAGTACGCAGCTCCCACAGGGCTCCTACCCAAGCAGCCCTGGTGTAACTAGGCGAATGAGATATGGTAGGACATACAGCTAGAAAGCTGGGAGCCAGGGAAGGGTAAAAAATGTTGCTGCCTGTGACTTTGCTTCCCTTCTCTAGACTCCAGTGAGAACATCTCTCCAGTACAAGGAAACTTTGGAAAGATTCATCCTTTCCTTTCCCAATAAATTTCCTTTAATTCTAAAGGCAGACAATATTACCACGGAAGACAGCTCTGAGCAGCTCTGGACTTTACCTGTGAAACCAGGATGGATCTCCTTTGTAGCAGCCGTCATCCTTGGTGATTGCCAAACTGCCTAGAGCCATTAAGGTTCTCTGCACTGCTGCCATGTCCTTCCCTAGAAAGCCAGACAGTGAAATTAATATAGGAAATCCTTGCACAACAAATAGCTTGGCACACTGATAAATAGTGTTATACAACATATTAACTAACTCCCTCAGCCCCCTGAAGAAGTGTATTAATAGCATTATAAATGCTATTTTACTATTGCTAAAATGGAGGTGCTCGCATGCAAGAGCTTATTAAAAGTCAACAAAGGGATAGCGTTAAAGCAAAACTTAATTATTCAGACACTTCCAGGTTTCCAGGCCTTTGGTTATTTTAATGCCTTTCTCCATACCATTTTAAGTCTATATAATCCTCTTAGCAAAATTTTCTCCTAAGAAGAGATTACTTTGGTGTACAAATAATGGTAGTATATTCAGTAAAATGTGGCCGAAGGAGAACAGTGTGTTAAATAACAGTGCTGTGTCTCAGTTCATTTAGATGAAGGTTGATCCCTGTGCTAACAGAGTTCACAGCAGTCCTGGTGAGCTTCCACACAGATAACTTCTGTCAATTCTTCCCAATTTAACCATCTAATCACCTCTCTAATCCTTCCTACTGGCTTCAATTGTATGCAGTTTTGTGCCTTCAGTTTCTGCCATCCAGTCCACTATTCTTCCACTTTCTCCCCATGCTATCTTACTTCATTCCTCAGTTCAAAAAGTCATGGCTCCTCTCATCTTTAGCCAAATAAAAGTCAAATAAATGCATTACCCAACCAGATATGCTAACTTTTGGAAAACTTTCTAGCAAAAATGAGTTTGCAGCAGGTATTTCCAATTGTGTGAGGTGGTAAGTTGTAAGAAATTGGCCTTCTGCAGAAATCCTTCTTCTGAAATCCTTCCATAAGGGTTTCTATGACTCCCCTCCCCTTCTCTCCATTCCAGTTCTCCCTCTTTCCTAAAGTCATGTACCTAATTAACAGATCTGGTTTTGGTTCTCCACACATGAAAACAAGTAAATCATAAAAACATGAGGCTTGACAGACATGATGATAACAGATCTCAGCAATACCTCCAGTGGCCCAGTATTGATGTAGACCAGCTGGAGCATAGAGGCAAGTGAGCACTATACTCTGTGTTTATGCTGTGCATCACTCTGTTTGATTACAGGCAGATCCAGTCTGGGGCTTTGGTTCATACAAACCCAAATGTCTACACTCTGCCTGAGGTGAGGAAGACACCCTAAAGCTGAAAACACCCATCAGCTTCCAATTGTGGCTGTCATACAGACTACTAAAGTTCATAGGAATCCTATCTGCAGGGGACCATTTGCTCAGAAAATACATTGTTAGTCACCCAGAATCCTCATTTTACTGTATTTGTTAATGCAAATTGCATCAGACAGAGTCCTTGCTTAAGGAGGGCAGCTGAAGATCTGACATCCCACATGTGCACGTACACAGGCACACATGGAAGAGAGCAAGGCAGAAACACTCAGAGCTTCCCAAAGCAGCAGATGTACCATATGCTGTAACAGATGCCGCATACAACGTCCTTGGGATGCCTCCCATATAACCAGGAGTGCAGTGACTGATTGGGATGAAAAGGGATGTGGAGAAGGATTTAAAAGTGAATAAGCTGAATAGTGACGGCAAGCAAGAAAAAGAAACAAAAGGCAGGCAGTGAAACATGATGATCAGCCTTGCAGAGCCATCTGGCAGTCCCCCCACGCTCTGCGCTCAGCTCTGCTTTATTTGTCAGTGATGAGTGGGAGGTGCTGCAGGGAAAAAAGAGTGAGTGGGAGCTGAACAACACATGACAAAACAAAGCCATGATGACAAAACAAAGCCATGGCCATGGCTCTGCTCTGCAGAGACTTCTTGCTGCATATGACAGGTGCTGTGGGTGATGAAAGATGCAAAATCCAAATAGTCTTGTGTCACTTGCCCTCTTCCAGCAAAGAATATAAGGGACTCAGTGGTCAGCATAAAAAAAAAACACTGTGAAAAATTCTAAATTTCCGATGAGAAAGTCATTTAATGCTGCAGCCACCTGACAGAAAGGATCATACACATTCTCTGAAGCCAGACTTGACTCTGGAATTGCAGTGAATGGTAGTAAGTGGCTTTCCTCAGCTCCAGTACTTGTTTATTGGCAGCCACGTGGTCTGCCCACCTGGCCCACATCTTCAGCCTCCCTGAATCGCGCTGCAGGGACCCACGCTGATGGCACTCCTGCATCTTCAGTGTCCTCTGCAATATGCTTTGAATAGCACAGCCTTGTAGAGAAACTTGGCACTGCCCATGCAAGGAGGGAAGGGGCATCTGCTCACTTTTTATGCCTTTCTCTTTGGGGGGAAACCTGTCTGGAAGGCCCTCCTCTCCAAGTTCAGAAAAGGGAAGGTTCAAACACAAAGATGGAGAACTCTGCAGAGTACTCCTGAAATGCGTTCATGTAAAAGTTGAACAAATACCCAGAGGTGCAGCTGACTCTTGTCTGCCTGGAAATGTATCAAGGAGGTATCTGTAAAAGGCAATGAACATAATATCTTGGACATGGATTAGGGAAAGCTGCTCAGCACAGAACATTCATGTGAGAAAGGGCCAAAAAAGACGTGATATTTCCCCTGGACCAAGAAATCTCAGAGATTAAGAGAAATGCACCAGATGGACTCAGTTATTTTGAAACAGCCAACAGCAGATCGCATCCTAAAACATTTTCATTGATAATTGCTAAGAATTTCAAAGCAAAACCTCCCAGAAAACAATTAGTGCCAGGGAAAAGCTGTTTTTCACTCACACACTTTTCTTTCCCTATAAACATTGACGTGTCCCTTTCTAAAGAGGTTACGGTGTGAAAACTAGGAGTGCTGCAGTTATGAAATAGTGAAAAAGAGACTGTCCTTTCTGCCCAGCTAATGCGTCCAGGTTCAGACGATTCAGCCCTGAAGCAGCACAGATGCTACAGGTCAGAGTTATGTTTAGACACAAAAGCTTGCAGTGACTTACTGCTGGAGAGACATGCTGTTTCATCTCAGCATTGAAATGAGCAGCAGGGAGGATGAAAAGCGAGTGGGAAAGTGAGGAGACAGAGTAGCTTTGGGAAGTCTTAAAATAACAGCGAAGAAATGTCTCCCTCCTAGATTGCAAGTTGTGTTTTGACTTCCTGTCCTCTGGAAGTTACTATCTTTTTTTCCCTTACATCTGTTGAGAAAAGGTGGTGAAAGGAAGAGAAATTAGGAGACAGCCACCATCATTAGGAGCCTTTTGTCTTCAAGCAAGTCCTTTTTCTACCAAGGATCTAAGTACTATATTTTCATTTGCATCGTGTGAAGACATTATGAGTTGCAAAAGACTGCAAAGACCAGTATCTGAAATGAGTCACTATCATCCCTTACAAGACAGATGGAGCTTCTCTCTCAACAGCCTGCTATGCTGACAGTTGGGGAGGTGCTACTTCAGGGAGGTGAAAATCCCTCCATTTAAGACATTTAAAGGTAGATTGGATGAAACACTAAAGACTGAACTGAAAGAAACAATCCTGCCCTTGGGCCCAAATGGACGGTTTTGTCAAGAAAATTTGACACTCTGAGATCATTACAGATCTCAATAACTCCAGCTGTCAGTATATCCCTTCCCTCTAACCCATTCACAAAGAGCTCCCTAGTCTTTCATTCCTCCAGCTGTCCTTCAAAGGAGTGATCTCTTCCACATATCCCAACTGCACGTGAAAACAAACGCCACTTTTTTCTCTCAATGTGTGCTCCTACACAAACTATGCTGACCAGCTTTCTCAGTGGATTGTTTTCCTCTGTCCAGTGTTTCATTTTCATGGCAGATTTTTGACCCTTTCACGTGTGCCTTTCGTTACCCTGCAGCTGTACTTGCCCTGAGCCCTCATCCAAAGCATTGCATCACCTTGTCCAAAGAGATGCAGGATATAGAGTATTTGGTTAGAGCACCATGAAGGGACATATCACCACAGAAGTGGGCAAAGCCAGCAACATGAATGTACAAATGACTCAGCTCTTCACCAACTAGAACAAGCAGTTTCCATTTTGAGCATGGGATGGAGACAACCTCCACCTGCCTTACTGCAAAATCACAGGACCCTGAATTTTTTTGCTGTTGCCATAGTGACCTCTCTTAAAAGATTCTCTCCTTAGAGAAGCTCCGCTAACATGGTATTAAGCAGTGAGTTTTGCTTCTCACTAGTTATAAATGAAGCCTCATAAGCTTCACAGAGGCATACATGCTCCTGGGAATGCATTTTATAGCTCCAATTTAAGCATTGCTTGTAATTTGAAAACTGCAATAAAATCTCGTAATCAGAAAATCAGGGGTTTCCATATTTGTTATTAGAAGCTCTTTACTTTGAAATAATTAGTATAGAGAATGGTTGTTTTATTAGATCTGTGGATTTGTATCAGAGTGATGGGCTTTTGGATAACACATGAGCTTGGAAAGGTTCCGTTATGTCCTCAGGGTAATATAAATCCCTCAGACGAGATAATGCAGCACTGGAAGAACATGGTAATGAGGTAAGGCAAACAGAAACAAAAGATAATTACATTAGAGAATATGCTTTAGATAAAATGCACATCAAAGGAAAGTAAAATGCAGACTGAAAGCTGACTTCCAGTTTATTATTTTTACCTTCCCATAAATCCACTGTCTGGAAAATATCTGTTGTTCTTACTCCGTAGATTTCAGCAGCTTTTAAGAACTGAGATATTTGTTCCATCTGCTTGAAAGCCATTTTTGATTCAGAGATCTTTGCAATGGGCTCATTTCCCTTTGGATGTAAACTGTTTATTAACTTGCATAACAGCTGAGAGATAAAGAGAGAAACAAAATTAGAAAACAATCACCAAACTAGAAGGCAATTTCTGCATGTGAAATGATACTGCAAAATGCTTCTGACCTGGCAAGTCAGGGACATAATTTCTTCAGTTAAAACAAAGAAGTGAATTGATAATAATCACAGTATACTAGAAAAGTATTAAAGCTTTCATTTACTGAGGCAAGAGCCTGGCCATATAAATCCCAATCTGCTAAAACAACACTGATAGAGGTTATATAACAACTGACAGAGAAGAAACCTCATGCCTGAGCCAAAAAACAAGCAATGTCAATTGAAATATTGTTAAAGTCACTTTGGCCGAGGTTCAACGATTAGTATAGTCTTACAGCCCACTGCAAACAACAGCATCTGCCTGTTGTTCAATAAACAAATGGAATACAATGTTTTAGCTAAAGAATTATTGCCAAGAAAACAGTTATGACACAATGCAGTCCTTCAAATTTGCTATGCCTCTTTGTCTTTCCTTGACAACACTGGTTATTTCTTAAAGAGAAAAGTATACTTCTGATTTTAAAATGGATCTCATCTAACTGTATGAGAAAAGATGCTGAAGGGATGAGTCACACTCATTTATAACATGTATGACTCATAAGAATCATAAATATTGTACTGATCCCAGTGCACTAGTAGAATAATTTATGTTTCAAGATTAAAACTCTTGGTTGAAAGGAAATAAATCAAATACTAAGATATATATTCTGCATTAACCATGAGCTCTGACAAATTTAGCTAGATGAAGACAGAAAATAAGGACACTGTGCATATAAACACATGAAAGTACACAATTGGACAAAACACTTACTGTTCCATCCATCAACCAGGTCTGAAAATGTTGCCTTCCAGGAGGAGGGTGCTCTATCTGTTCTCCACACTGTACAATAATCCAGTTCACCAGCCTAGACTCTAATTCCGGGTCATATTTCTGTTCAATCTTTTCCTGAACTTCTCGGCTTAAGCCATAGCTTGGTCCCCTGTTAGCCATCTCTAGACACAAGGTAGAACTTATTTAGTGGGCAGAAATCCTGATCTACAGCTTTGAAGTACACACCCGAAATTAAAGAGTAAAAGAGGGAGCAGCCAGCCCTCAGTGTTAGACAGTTTAACAGACGTTCATCAACATTGAAAATAACTGTATGACACTGGTTATAGCTGTTCCACAGAATAGGGGAGGGATCAACGAGGGAATATCCTTTTTCAAAAGCACAAATCAGCTACAACATTTTAGTTTAAAGGAAGCTAAAAACAGCAGTCCCCCCTGCCCAATCACAATAACAGAAGAAAAGCAAGATTTAAAACAGAGTGGATTTTAAAGAGAGACTTTGCTATATTTACAGAGAATACAATAGAGTTCTCAGATCAATGTTAAAGCTGCCTGCAAATCCAAAAGCACTTTAAAATTGCCTACCTAATACTTGCTGATAAGAAGAAGGTTGTACATGGGAGCTCAAGCAATCTGATTAAAGATGCTGTCAGAGTCTTCCTCAGCAGAGATGCAAGGATGGATATCCAGAGAGCAGCAAACTGAAAAGCGTTGATGAATTTAAGAGACGAAGGCTGCCACAGTGCCCTGCTGCTGCTGCAGCAGCATCGTAGTTTGAAGAACAGTGTATTGATTTGATTTTCCTCACATATGAGGAGGATCAGAGCAGGGGCGTTGCTAAGAGCCATTAAAGAGACCTGCCTACTCAGTCACAGCCCAGGGATCCTGTTTATCTCACCCATCTGCGGTCTGGCTTCATGCATCTTTCCTCAGCCTTGCGCTGCTCACCCCACAGGCTCAGATTTACTCCACCTAGTCTGCATCAACCCAAACTGCACCAAGCATCCCAGTAACAGATGGTTAGAAATACAAATAGAAGCGTTCTGTTAAATCAAGGTAAACAGAAATTACTGCACATTTGTTTTTAATCACAAAGCAGAAGCAAACCCTTTTCCTTCCTGTTCTGCATCTTGATGCTAACAGGGTTAGAATGCGGAAAATAATTCCTTCTCTTCCCTGTTCAAGTGCTGATAAAAAGTTTCAACAAGGGGACAATAGGAAAAGTCAAGGAAGAGAAGGCATGTAGTTTAATACTATTATCACCCTATCATTCGTATATATTAGGCTATTAAATAGGGCAACAGTGTCCTGAGAAAACAACTTGAACCACTAAAAACAAGGGGAAATCACTGAAAAGTAGCAAATGTACTATAAAGCACAAGGATTTTACTTTCTGCTGGTATGAGTCAGCTAACCTCCAGGGATAGCAAGGGAGCTATGCTGATATACAGTAGGTTAAATTTTGATTATACCACTGCAGTGGTACAATATGGAAGAGGAGAGAAGGCAAGTTAAGACAAGAAATCTTCCTTGTGGTCTGATTTATATAGATTTAATCCTATATTAAGTAATTTTGCTTCTTTCTGAGTTATACAAGACTTTGTTAAATGTCTTTCATTCATGCTGTATTATCTACTCTAGTACAAAATAGTTTCTTTTTGGCAAATGGTTCCTGTCCACCTTGATATGCAAGGAGGTTGATAAACCTGAGGTAGACTCATAATCAGTTTTGCCAAGAAAAGTCCTCCTGCTGCATTTAGAAATTAAGAAAAAAAAAATAAAAATGAGAAAGGAATACAGTTCCTTATTTATTTGTTTCAAAATGGTCTCCTTATCCATTATTTTCTTATTTTAAGACTATAAATTCTCAGATTTATGCTGCTTCAGATGCTACTGGGCTTGAGCAGACTGAAGACATGAAGAATTTAATAGATGACCTTATTCACTGTTGTCCTCCACAGGCATTTCATTTAGAGCTTTCTCTTCTATGCACTGGTAGTTTTAAACCCCTACGAGACACCTGATTACATAACTCAGAGTGCTACGTGACAGAGCTACCATTTGAGCACTTTCCACCCCAGTGAACATGCTGTTGGAAGGCACAGTGAATACACAGAAACCAAGGCTGAAACTCAGCCTGCAGATCAGAGAAGGATCAAGCTGCAGCTGCAACAGTAAGAGGCAGAACACGAATTTGACATCCTTTCCCTTCCAGCAACTGTTAAGGGCTGGGCTTCATACTCTTTGGCCAGTCTCACCAAGAGTTAAGTTTTATTTTGCATTTTCAGATCTTTTTGTGTTCTTCTCTTTAGAAGAGAACTACTAAGGTTGCTTAGCTCTTTGTGGTCAGAGCAGTGTTCAGGCTTACTGACACTAAGATTTCATGAAAGTCACTTACCTTTGCATCAGCCTCTGACTCTGTTTCCTAACTTGGAGTCAGGGATGAGTAATTTAACTCTCCTAAGATGCAGAGCAGAGGTCTTCCCCTTCACAGATGTTGGCTATGCAACTTGTTCTTTAGGGAATGTTCCATATTGTGAAAGCTGAAAAGCAAGCTTGTCCATCAGTATCAATTTTTAACATGGCTTTGAAAATCTGGAAAACTCCAGAGGATTGCAAAAACACCAGCCCCTCACCAGTACTGCCAAAGTACCACGAAACAAATCATCTGGCCTGTTTCTATGCCATCAACCCTGGGAAAACCAATGGAATGATTTTTTAAATGACAGTGTTGATGCGATTTACTAGAAGTTCTGTAAGACATTAGAGTTGGCTACTGCATGACACACTTATTAGGGAACCAAACTGATTCAGAAACAACGTGACACATTAGAGATTAAAGCTGTTAACTAGTAGATGCTGTAATATGATTGTAACTGAAAAATCATTAATGATGGTGTGTATTTTATTGTTTGTACAAGAATACATTCCCACGCCTGAACTATTTAATATCTTATTAGAAGTCACACAAAAAAAATAAAAATCCGGGCTCCAAAGAAGATCTCAGCTCATGTGAGCTGTGATGAGTAAAACAAAAATGATAAAGAAACCTCCTTGAAAGCAGTCTACCTGGAAGCAGGCAAAAATGTGTCTCATTGCAGCTGAAGTCCAGCCAACATGAGAAAAGTGCTTTTCAGAATGCAACACCCTGTCCTATGACAAAACAGATGTTAAAAAAAATGTCAAAGGGTGATGAAGATAAGCAGGCAGGCTTATCTGGGTAAGACACTGTGATTGAAGGGTTTGGCTGTATAAAAGACAGGACTCTAGCAACAGCAATATATCCAATTCTGACACTCTCCAAAAAAAGTCTTGGAAGAGTAAAGTACGTTCAAATTATTCCAGTAACCAGAGGATTGAAAATTAGAGCCTTTATAGGAATCACTTCAGAAGGATGGATTATCTATTTAACTCCGCAAGACCAGAAGTTAAGAAATGACAAGTACATGTGCCTGCAAGTTAAAGAAAAATTGAAGAGACTCAAGTTCCTTCTGTCAGACGCAGGTATATTAAAGTCTAGTGGTTAGAAATGTGATGTGGAAGAAAGGGGATGGTTTTCAGCTGCAAAGATACTCCCATTAGAACACTTCACCTATTGCTTCTGATGGATTTTGTCCTCTCATTTTTCTTGGCAACACAAGACTGGAATTTATTACTAAAAACAGAGTTGAATAATTGAAGTAGCTTTTCACACCTTGAAGTACTATGGTTCATGTTATGCTTTCAGATAATCACAGTATTACCCTATAAATTTAAAAATCTTTGTAAGTCTATAAACAAGCCCTGCCAACAACAACAAAACTGACATTAACTAGCTTAGATCCAGGGTAACTCAATAGCTTTCACGGTCTTCCAAGTGGAACACAGAGGGAAAAGTAAAACTTACTCTAACACAGAACAACCCTTAACCTTTGATAGAGTCACTATTTGGCAATTCACTCCTCAGAGCCTGGTATTTGAACTGTCCCAAAGTACTATCGTACAAGGTATGCGGGGTCAATCCCCATCGACAAAGCTATCCAGCAATTAGACTGGCAAGTCCAGGCTCCATTTCCCTGGTATGACACTGTACAGTAATAGACCTTTCATGACTAAGTTAAAAAACCCAAATGAACCAAAATAAATGAAGTTCTCCAAAGTTTTAAGTTTACAGCCCCTCCCTGCACAAGAAAACTTCTGAAGAAGTTTCTGCTGAAAGATCCCCCCTGCCTGAACGTCTATGTGTGATGTCATGTTTTCTAGAGTTGCAGAGGATGCTCAGGTCCAATACAAGTTCAGTGCAAGTACAGGGTCTTTCTCAGGAAGCTGCAAGGCAAAAAAGTGCTCTGCAGACCCCTGGTTCTATTCATGGCCTTGCTTTGCTGTAAGATACCTGGAGATGTTCTATACAAGAGAACTAGTCAGATTAGGGGAAAAAAGTAGCTATTGGAATATTGCCATCTTTTTTTAACTCTGCAAAAACAAGTGGCAGAGATATCAGAACCAGGAGACAAACATTAATTTTAAAAATTTCAACTTCCCTGTTACTTTGAAATCTACAATCTAGAGAACCTCGAAGACAAAAAGTGTTAACTTAAGCAAGTATCTTTGACCAACAAAAAGGCTTCTTTGCCAGCTCTGAAGATGTTAATCCCCAAGCAAGTGCATAGTTTGAACACCACAAATTTGTGAATAAAAGAAAAGTAATTCAGGAAGGAAGGACCTTCCTATTTGTGTGACAGAACAGAATGCACCAACACCACAACCACAAGGCAGCTCCCGAAACTGCCATGACTGGAAGTGTTTCTGGAATTTTTAAGTCATTGGTTACCTTCCAAGCAGCTTGCCAGCAGAAACAGTTGCCACTTAGCACTGGAAAGCAATTCCTGTGGATGTTATTCTCAGCATTCCCAGGATTTAAGATGATCTTGAAGGTAAATTGTGCATTTTAATTCTCAGGATCTACATTTTGTGCTGGATTGACAGACTCCTTCGAAAGAAAACCAACACATTTCATCATATCAATTGTTTATCACTCCCCAACAAAAATGGTATCTTCTGAGAACTACTGTCGTTTGAAAACATTACATTGCAATACACATTTACTAGCAGAACAAAAAGGAAGTATCATCTTTATTTCTCTGAAACACAGGTCAAAACAAAGAGCAACATTTACAAATAAACTAACAAGACCAAACCCCCTAACTAAATAAAGGCTGCTTCTTATGATTAAAGATTTAGCTTTGCTGTAAGAAACTTTTTTTCAAGAGTTACTGTCCTAAGGACTAGAGTGCACTGGCACACTTTCTGCCAGCAAACTCTATTAAATTAAAACTCAAAAGTGAGGATTCTTGTAACAAACAGATCTCATCCTAGGCAGCCTTCAAGGATTGCTTTTCCCAGACTGAAGTCTGGGCAGGCCTTTCTCATCACTCCAACCTCTAAGCACGCTACTGTTCAGCACACTTTTGCCACAGATATGAGCATCTGCTTCCACCCCAACAGGCAGCAATGACCTTCTCATGTTGCCATGTGGGAGGCCAGTGGACAACATGGTGCAGATCAAAAGGCCCAAAAAGAATACAATCTTTCATGTGCTAGCCTGAAAACATTTTAAATATGTATTTTAATTTCAGAATGAAATGACTGGAAGTTTTAGGAGCTGTCATTTGCTTTTCCTTCCAAATCTAAATACAGAGCTGCCTAAAGCCCCTTGCCAAACACAAATAAAGCAAATGTAGCAGGCTGAGAACATTTGTCAGCCATGAGCAGATCACAAGCTACAATTACTGTGTCATATGGAGGACGCCCAGTTCTCTTTAGTGGAATAGAAGAGTTCGATCATATGACATACATATGCAGGACTTGAAAGAGAAATAAAAGGTCAAACCTGCAACCAGACTGCAATAAGTCCTGAAACTTAGATTTATGCATTACACAGCCAAGGCTGTAACATTTTTCTGTTCTAGGTAAATACATATTGGAGAGATGAGGTCCTACAGTCACAAAGTAAATCTGAGCTGTAGAAACCAAACAACAAGCCGTAAATCTATGAGCAGTGTGTGTCCTTCATTTCTGCCTCTCCTTCCCAACAGTAATTTCTTCCCCTAGAAAATACTTGTCAGGTGCAAAGCACTATGGACAGTGGCATTAAAACCTCACACTTAGCAAGTTGCCTGCTATTTACCATACTGGCCGAGTTCCCTCTGCCTTTCCTGTCCCTGCTGGGCTGGAGAACAAAAGTAGAAGGGTGAGAGTGTGCACTGATTTGTGGTATTTCTGTATGCATTCCTTATGCAGGTGATGAATATTCACCAAGCCTTAGTGAACTTTTACATTCACACACATAGTAATGAATTTGTTCATCAGCTCAAAGCAGAATACTGATCTTAAGAGACAGGTGAAACACATAACCTTCTTCTTTTTTCATGGAAGTCTTTAGCTTTCATGTAATTTTTCAGCACTTAAAACAAAAAATCTGACAGGGCAAGGTAGGCCTGTTTATAACAGCACAACTGAGAAACTTAAAAACCAAGGAAGTTGAAATCTCATTTCCCCAGGACACAGTTTTCCCTCCTACTTGTTTGTTGCTTGTTTTTTCTGCCACACAGGAAAGGATAGGGGCCAAGGAGAAATGACAAGCACAAACCTAATGTAGAAACTGACCAAGGCAGAGGTTCAGAAAACATTATAACTCTGTATTGCAGCAAGACTAGAGCACTGAAAATACTTGAGCAGCTGCAGACAAATCACTGGTTGAAAATTTCTCTTTAAGCACATTTTAATTTGATATGCAAAGTAGGGTACCATAAATCTTGTACTCCCACTAAAGAACAGCATGTCCAAGAGAGTACATAATCAAAATTAACATAAAAATGAAACAGTAGGAGTTACCTCTGAGGCCTAGGCAGCTAGGGCTTTTTTGTTAACACTGATTTGTTAACACTGTCTTGTTGATACAAGAGAAAATAGGTTAACTAAAATGAAACTACATGAAATACTTAATAACAAGTAAAAAAAAAAACCCCACCAAACAAACCAGCTGGTGTGTAATATCACGCCAAATGGAAGAGACAAAACAAGTAGAATATTTAACAAGATAAAAATACATGTATCTAAAACTGAATGAGTACACATCAATATAAGCAGAACAAGAGCACTTGCTTATTACAAAACAAGTTGCATAAGCTTTAGAAACTCTTTCAGCACATACTGGTTTGCTGCAGAGCTCAATCCCAAACACAGGAAAGCATGCCTCATCGTTTTCTTCCTTTTCAGAAGGCAGAAGACTGTGTTTCAGAAGTTAAAATCACAAACAGTTTTACTTTGCAACAGATTTGGAAAGAAAATGTTGATAAGGACTAGGGACAGTCGAGGCCAGCTGGTAAGGTCTGTGGTTCTTTTGGATGGAAACTAATACCTGCTCCTTTGGTATGCCAATTAAGCTTCCTGTCCAGCTACAACAGCTTTTTGTTATTTACTCATGAAACGTGAATGACTATAACTCCTCAGCAAAAGTTAATATTATGTAGTTTAAGCTTTATGTAGAAGACAAATACCTCAAGGGGCTTATTCAAGTGGTATTGTTCAATCAAAATCAACACCACAAACACATGCATTGCTCAGTTAGTGTCCGGAGTTCCCTTGTACTCTGACAGAAGAGTCAGCCCTGATGTGTCCGCACTACACTCAACGACAGATGAGTCCAAAACTAATTTTTCAGAGCTGCCAAAAGCAAAAGACAATGAGAATACTAACAAATTAAGCTAAGTGCACTGCTGAAAATAATTAAGCATAGGTTAAGGTACTTGGAGAAAGCTAATCCCCACCCCAAGCAGAGTTGGTAAATTTGAAAGTGTAAGACACATTATTTCATGACAGTCAAGGTTATTGCTGAAGAAATGTATATTTGAATATTATATATTCACCAAATATTGTTTGTATTTGGCATCAAATCAGCTGTCTGTTCATAAAAAGCCCAAAGTAAAAGATAAGAATTAATTACAAAGAATTTTAAAAATTTGCACCATTCTGAGATTCCCAAATGTGTAATACCCTAGTTTAACACAATATTTCTACAGAGGAAAGAAATACTTGTGTTTAAACATGACTAATACTGAAAATAATTTACTATGTAGGCATTTACTGGCAAAGACAAAAACAATGCCACAGGCATTAAATCAGGGAACACAACAGCAATTTTGAATGATACTACAATATGGGAATATTACATTATTCCAGATAGTCAAACCTTCCTGACAGGTAAAAAGCCAGTGAGAGGTAAGATGTAAATTTCCCTGGTTATCACTATCCCTTCTTTCAGGCCAAGTTGACAACAATCAAAACTCTGGTAATTTCCACATGAACACAAAGAAAATGCTTATGCTTGCAAAGATAAATACCAATGGAACTACTGGGGCAAAGTTACAGAAAAAGGTTTGTTTGCATAAGGTCTACCTCAGGTTGCAAAAAGAGGTAGCAGCTGCCCCATCCCTGGAAGTGTCCAAAGCCAGGTTGGAAGGGGCTTTGAGCAGCCTGGTCTAGTGAAAGGTGTCCCTGTTCGTGGCAGGGGGAGTAGATGTTCTTTAAGGTCCTTTCCAACCAAAAGCATTCTATGATTCTACGATTGAGTTAGGGAATTGATATGCTTGAATTAGAAAGTCTGCATCTAAGCAAGAGCCATCTTTTTTACTCTCCTACCAAAATTCAAATTTTTCAGGACAGCTTCTTGTTTTTTGCAGTATTGATGCCTAAATAAAACTGTACTTCACAGAAACTTACCTGAAATTTAGAGATTTTTTTTGCTTTAGTTATCTGTATTTTTTAAATTAAAACCCACTACCTCAGCAAAGCCCCATACAGCGCATTAATACTGACACAATTGAAACTGAAAAAGCCAAACCCTAGAACTACCATACCCTCAGGAGCTTTAGTCTTTTAATGTAACAATAGTGATGCCAATTACTACTTAAAATAATAAAACCAGAAACAACTATATAATTTTGACTGATGCTTCATATTAGGGCCAGCCTGAACTAATTCCAGCCTCTCACCTAAGTTCCTCTCTCTCAAGCGTATGAATGGCACAGTATTTTTGGACAAAAAATAGGCAATAGTCATATTTGCAATTAAATCCATTTACTATTAAATTCTACGGATTTACCTTTCGAGAATTATCCAGCTATCCAATTGCATTTACAACTTTTCAGGGTTACCCTCATGCAGCTCAAATTCCTAACTCAGAAGACACTGTTACCAGTAATCTACAGCTCTCAAGTCACATGAAAGAGGCAGTGGTGTCCTATGGCATTGTACTCCCACTTTAAAGAAGTTACTATAAAAGTCACCATATGGATCTGGTTTCAGATTATGTATTGTTCCCTTAACAGTAGGCCCCCAAATAAACTAATACAAACAGGCAGCCTGGGGAAGATGACAGATACCCTCCTGACAAGCGCAGATAAGAGAGTTCTAAAATTTTGAGGCTTTGTACTCTTTAGAAGTTAAATTCTTTCTCATGTAGTACCCCAAGCACACCATCAGAGTGTGCCTTCCACTTTTTAATTTTAGCAGTACTCAAGAACAAAATAATCATGTTTATTGTGCTTCATTGTATTCACTATTTCTAATAATGAACTTCAGTAAACACTCAAGTTGTATTTTGCCTTGCCCAGACCGTTTCAGATATAAGATACAATACTGTTACAACAAAAGGACAATACTAAAAGGTGCCAAAGATGGGAAAATAAAGTTTTACTGTACAGGCCAAAAGTAACAAAAATTAATCAAATTTAAGTACAAAATTGTAGGAAATTCGTCGGGAATAAAAGGTTTAAGTGGTGAAGGAGAGGTTCTGAAAACAACAGCAGCACTCCTTCCCATTTTGGACTGTGTGCAAATGCAGCAATAAGAGAATACTTGTCTTTAGGATAGAGAGGTAAGGAAACAGCAGATAAAGCTCAGTTCCTACTGTGATAGGCACAGGCCTGCCATCATCTGGTTAAGAACAGGCCTTCTGCTACTCAAGGAAAAGAGTCAGGTGTAGAGTTCATGCAGAAATGCTACTCTGCAGCTTATGCTAGTGCTGACAGCTTGTCAATTAAATCATCAACAGTATTCACAAGGAGTTTTGTATCCTCCTTCTCACTCATCTGGTGTTGACCAATTTTGCGCAGGATAACATCCACATCTTTGCTCAACACACGATCAGCAACTTGCATAGATATCTGCCAAGGGACATCACCATCCTTCATGCCATGAATAAGTCGTATGGGACATGTTATAGGAATAGGACTATTCAGCACACAGTGATTTTCCGCTTCTTTGATAAAGTTGTATGTCAAGGAGTAAACCCCTCCCTCATTATGCTTTGTTGGAAACTTCCATTCACCTTTTTCTTCTATTTCCTTTTGTGCCTATAAAAAAAGAGAGCAAAGAATAACCAAGACAGATGTTAGGACTACTTCAGAGTGCCTCCACTTATTTCTGTTCTAAAAGCAGTAAAACTCCTCATTAGATTTCACCTTGTTTGTTTTCATTAGCAAAGTGTATTCCTGCTCTTCTCACAGAATCTGAGAAGACAAACTGACTACCATGTCACAAAAGCTGCTCTGCACATCCCTTCTGCACATTAATCTAGTTAAAATTCACCAATGAAATTAAGTTTCTCAGCCAGAATCTATCAGAAAAAAAAAGCACAGCCACTGTAAACAGTAAGTCGTCTTGGTTTCAGTCAGTTCAGTGAACCTGAAACAAACTGAATCCTAGGAAAAGGAATTTTTCATTGATCAGTCTTTTCAGTCTTTGGCACAATAGCTGTATCTAAACACTGTACTTTGAGATTCTTACCTTCGTCCTAAGCAGTAATGCTGACACTACAAAGTGCCTTAGAAAAAAAACCCAAAAAATCAGGAAAATATTTTAAATATTCTAAAGCACAAGTTATTTATTGCCATATAACACCTGATTTACTTTCCAAAAGACTGGACATTATTATCATCAAGCAAGAAACTCAGAAAGACAGTTCCCACTACCTAAATCCTATAGTCTTTACAGACACACTAATCTGAAGGTTTCTCTTTCTACACACACAACCTGTGTCATATTCATCTCATCCACTGCAATCTCAATTACATTAATAGCTACTTCTCCATCCCTGAAAACACAAGGATCCAATTTCAGTGCAAGTATAAGATATTCAACACTGAAATCTAATGGACTGCTAACAGCAGGGATCTAACTTCATGTCCTATATGCCACAGTAACATAAACACATTCTCAGTAGTGCTCACACTAGTCTCGTACTACATCCACAGTATTTTGTAGACTTTTAGATAACTGTAAATTTTCAGTTTACTTCCACTACAGACAGAAAACTTACTTGAAAATCTGAACAAAAAAGTAGTTTGAACAACAGGATTTCTTAAACACCTGATAGATTTTTAGACTGCACAGAAGTCAACCATCAACACTTACCTCAATGGGAAGCCTCTTGAAAGTTGTTACAAGGTGGTCTGCTGCTATAGCTACTCCAACCAGAGCAGCCACTTTATCTGGGCGTGCTATTGCAGCATGAAGCATCAGCCATCCACCCATGCTGGAGCCCACCAGAATCTGAAAAAAAAAATAAAAAAAGATAAGAAAATATACTGTTTTACAGGAAAAAGGCTAGTAAGTTTTTTTCTTCTTTTACAAAATATCAGTTTTCACTTTGTTTACTACTTAAACCTTGGGCATAATCCTGCTGTCCTTACCCAGGCAGAACTGCTGTCACCTCCAGTGGAAATTTTGCCTGAGTAAGCACCACAAGATCTGGTATTTATTATTCTGATTGGCATGGCTGGTTATTGCTGTCTGAGACTGAAACACTGTAAACAAAATAAGAGTTGAAACAATTCAGTATCACATGTATACTTTATGTTTCCTTCTTAAAATAAATGCACATGGTAAAGGCTCAGTGCAGCAAAAGAAGAAAACAAATGCAATTCATAATACAAAATTGTTTTTAAAAAAATAGCAGGTTGGAGGAGGTTCCAAGTTTCTCACAGTAACTTTTAAAGTAACTGAAGAAGTCAAATACTGCTTCTGTTGACCTTTTTATAAAGATATTTAATTATATAGAGTATCTTAGCTTGTAACCTTCCTGCAAATCCTTTAATTAATGAGTCAGCATGGGGCAGTGACACACTTTTTCTTAAGAGGGCTGCACTGCACTGAACTGTTCCCTGTCCCCTGTCAGATGGCACGTCCATCATGAGGCTTTCTCAGACCCTCTGGGATGACAGCCTTGTTCTGAGCAGGAAGTTCTAATAAACAGGCCCCAGGAGGTCCTTCTGTGATTTTATGATCCACCTGTTTGCAAAAGAGGTCCTACAAATACAACCTCTCAAATAATTCAGCTTGAAAGTGAGCAGGTGTCAGCTGTTCAGCAGAAGCTACTGTTGACCAGAGCTATTATGGCATATTTTTGATCAGTGTTCTACCTCGAGGGGAAAAAATAAAATATAACCTGTGGTCCATCTGTAAGTTCATCCAGTATAGACAGAACATCTTTTCTCCACTTCCCAATTGTACATTCTGCAAATTTACCATGTGAACTTCCACATCCTGTATAATCAAATCTGAAAAAGTAACCATCAAAATGAAAGTCATAGTACTGTCTACAGCAACATGGACACTAACCAAACACTACTATTAAATTAAACAGGGGACAAGATACCCATTAAATGTTTTCTTACTTGGTCCTGACCTATTACTCGCACCAGAAATCACATATAAAGAGGGTTAAACACAGCATACACAACTAAGTGATGCCGTGTTTTCTTATAATTTGATATAATAACTTACAAGAATAGAAAATTTCTCTTACAAACAAAAAGATCCTAAATAATTCAATTTTAAAGGCATTTTTAAAATGTACAAGCTCTCTTTCAAACACTGTACCCAAATAGGAAGATTTGTGACACTCAGCATTCAACCTAGTCTATCAAAGGACAGCATCATCAACCATGGGCATGTTCTTCCAAAACCATGGAAGACACAAGGTAACTTAATCAGACTCAGCAGTAAAGGACCATGCTGACAGTGGTAACTTAAAAAACCAGAACTCCAAGTCCATCTGTGTCTATATCCTGACTGTAACATGTAGCACTGGCTAGACTATAGAAATTTATTAGAGAGTTTTCTGAATTCATTTCAGAACACATTCTCCTGATTTACCTCAGTCTCTCTACAGAAATCCTATGCTTTGAAACAGAAGAAAGACTTCTTAGCTTATCTACAGTACAGGAGGCATTCCAATCCAAATGCCAAAGTTTACATGCCTGTACTAAAACCCCCTCCCCCAAGCTGTGACACTACTTTCATTTTCTCAAGAACAGTGCTCCACACGTACCTGATGAAGGAATGACCTAGTGATTTGCAGAAGTCTTCAAGGGTAGTTGCTTTCTGACCATTCATATTTGAATTAAAGCCTGGAAGGAAAATAACGCCTGGATTCCTGCCTTTTAGCTTATGATAAGCAAGATTTGGTCGATCAGGTCGAGTAAGAAAACTGACTGAGGACTTCGGCCTGCAAACTAATAAAAAGAGCTATTTAGTAGACTCATGACAACCTTGGCAGAAATACTAGTATTTTTTAAATCTAGGGTTCAGGAAATATGGGCACATTATGTGAAAATGAGATATTTTGGCTGGAGAAAAAAAAATCTCCTGTATTCTTTAATGACTGACAAGTATTAATGAACCTGAAAGAGAAGGCTGACTGTGAATAATTCTCGAATTATTAAATGCCAACCACATAGAGAGTTCACTCAGCAATTAGCAAAGTGGTTGACTGAAGACAAATGCTAAGATTTCCTAGACTTCATCTGTCCTCATGTTTTATACTATCTTGAATTTATTTACTCATTTCACATGAAATGGTAAGATTTTTTTTTATCTGCTTCTTTTAACTTTTTATTTTACCTTTTTGGTTTTTTTCCAGACTGAATTTCAAAAAAAGTGTAATTTTGGGACTAGAGCAGTCTGTACAATGGTAAGTTTGCAAGTACATGAGGTGACAAATTTTTCATGAAAAATAAAACTGAACAACAAAACTGCACCTGTATCAAAATCCTGGATCCACACAATATATGGAGATGCACAAAAACAAGAATTGGCAAAGAATGTTATGACTAACTTTTTTAACACAATGAATATAAAAGAACATTAGCATTGTTTAAAACGAATTGAAAGACATAACACGTAGCCTTTTTCATCGTATCTTCAACACCTATTCTGCTTAAGTTAAATAATATTGCCAGGAACAGTGACAAAAAATAATGATTACAATGCTATTTTAACATCAGTTGTTTTCTCGGATACAAAGCACAAAAGGGAAAAAACCAAAATAAACCTATATTTTCTTTAAACACAAAGCAATACATTAAACACATCCCATAAGAAGAAAGAGAGTCAAACCCTGCAGCACTGTGTTTTTCTTAGGCATTTCCAAAAGATATCCTATTGCATAGTTCAGTGTATTCTTGCTGGAAAGGTTACATTATTCTGGTACTTGGATTGTTCTGTTTATCCAGAATGAAAAAAAGCACTTTGCAACCCTAAACAATTTGCAAATATTTAAAAAATGAAAAATAATTTTGTGCAACTTCTGTCAAAGAAATCTGCAACACACTACAAGAATGAGGTTTTCCTATCAGCATAAACTCGCACTCCGATCATGTTATCATTATAAACACACAGAAAAGGAGAAAAAAACAGCAACAAACTCCCATTCTATTCTTGTTTTTATGCAGCTACAAAATGTGTGCCCTTAGCGGTAAGTAAGTTTTACTCGTTTAGCAGCCTCAGATGAGGTTCATCACCTTTCCTGTCACAATTTAAGGAAATGAACGAACTCAACAAGTCAGACAAGCACAGAATCTGGAGAGTAAGAAGGGGGGAGGGTGGGGTGCACTGTCTTTTGGTAGAGGGCCACCTCGCTCAGAAGTGGATGCCAGCAAAGTTCTCCAGGTGCCTGGTGAAGCCTCACACACAGGCACGCTTCACACCCCAGCTAAGGAACTGGCACACCGAGCTGCAGCTCCCCAAATCGCAGCAGGGGCAGCAGGAGCTCAGGGCCCACAAACACGCGTGGGAAAGGAGCTGTCCTGTGCACAGACACCGAACCATCTCCTGCAGCTCCTCAGATCGGAGCAGGGGCAGGAGGAGCTCAGGGCCCACAAACACACGTGGGAAAGGAGCTGCCTTGTGCACAGACACCGAACCATCGCCGGCAGAGCTAGCAGAGAACGGGAAACCTGCCAGGAGCGAACTTTTAACACCCTCCCCCTCAACCCCGGCGCTGAAGGGGTGTCACCCCTCCCACCCCACCAATGCCCGAGCACCGCCCCGCCGCCACCACAGCCGGCAGCAACCCACATCCCCTCCCCTGCGGGTGACACCCCTTCTCCTCCGAGGGTCCCGGAGCTCTCCCCTTCCCCGGGAGCGCCCGGGCCGCCTTCAGCGGTGACAGCGATGAGACCGACGCCCTCAGGGCCGCCATGGCCGCCGCCATGGGCGCCC
>JAWWEW010000001.1:20323624-20441455 GCA_035583185.1 Anabacerthia variegaticeps | reverse complement strand
TGGGATGGGATGGGATGGGATGGGAGGGGGTGGGAGGGGAGGGGAGGGGATGGGAGGGGAGGGGATAGAATGGGAAACTCAATGGAAATGGGGATGAGGTAGGGGACTGGGATGGGATGGGACAAAGTGGGAAGAGAAATGGAAATGAGGGTGAGAAAGGGGACAGGGAAGGGGACAGCAAGGCTGGGGCACCTGCACAGGGTGTTCCAGGTGGGGGCTGTGACCCTCATTCCCAATGCTCCCCTCTCCTGTCCAGGGACATTGCCCAACATTGCCCGCAACGCCATCATCAACTGCGGGGAGCTCGTCACCTACGACCTCCTCAAGGATGCACTGCTGCAGACACGGCTCATGGCAGGTGAGGATGGCATGGGGGGGACACAGCCAAGGCCTTCACTGTTCCCACAACATCCAGCCCCAGCTCTTCCCTGCCTTTAGACAATGTTCCATGCCACTTTGTGGCTGCCTTCGGTGCTGGGTTCTGTGCCACGGTGGTGGCATCACCAGTGGATGTAGTGAAGACGCGGTACATGAACGCTAACCCCGGGCAGTACCGGAATGCCCTGAGCTGCTTCCTTGCCCTCCTCATGCAGGACGGCCTTGCCGGCCTCTACAAGGGGTGAGTTGGAGACACCCCACTAAACACACACTAACTCACCCTGATGACTGTGCTGACACGCGGCACTAGACCTCAGATATCCCAACCCACGTGTGGGGCTTTGGGGATGGAGATGTCCCTGGTACACCCTCACCAGTGTTCCTTTTCCCGGTACAGCTTCACCCCATCCTTCCTGCGGTTGGGCTCCTGGAACGTGGTTATGTTTGTGTCCTATGAGCAGCTGCAGCGTGCAGGGGTGCTGGTACAGCCAGCCCTGGCCTGATCCCAGTCCAGCCCTGGCCTGACTCTACTCCACCCCCTCTTGCCATCCCGGTGAGGCTCAGCATCAATTATATTAATTGTGGAAATGCCAGGGAGCAGCAATACTGCTTCTGGAGAGACAGAAGAAGAAGCGACACTGTTTGAGATGACATGGGAGAGCAGAGGTTTCCAGAGAGGAGTTTTCAGGAAGGAGGAAAAGAAATGTTTCTAGGTTTTCCAGCCAAGAAGAGCAGTGCTTCTCAGGAGCAGTGGTGTGGCAGGAAGGACCAAGCCAGGGGATGGGGGGAGGTGGCAATTCTTGTTATTCCCTATTGGTGCTTCTAATAAACCACCCCTATGGGGTCTGATCACAGCAGGGCTGAGAGTTCCTTCACCTTTTGGGGGGGGGAGGGTGGTTAGGGTCATTCCCCCAGCTCTGCACATGACACCAATCAAGCTGACTTTTTCTCTCTGATTGTGGGAGCTCTGTCAGGTTCTGCTTTGCCTGAGGACCTGCGAGCTTCCTGGTGCCTTACCCGTGCCAGCTTTGTCACAGTCTCACTCCCCTGCCCCGGGACCACAGCCACAGCTGCTGCCTGCCACAGCCACCACCTCCCGCTTGTTCACCGCACCCGCTGGAGCTCCCCCGTTCCCTGCCACGCTGCAGCTCCCTCTGGTCCCTGCACGGCCCAAACCGAGGTGCCCACGCCACGCACCACATACCGGAGTTCCTGCTGCTGCTGCTGCCTCGCAGTTCACCGCAGCCGCCCGCAGCTCTGAGTTGCCCCTTTCCTGCTGCCTGCCACTGCTGCTGCTGCTTTCCACACGGCAGCCGCAGAGCCGCCAGGGCCATGTGACTGCGCCAGGACTGCCTGCTGCCTCAATGCCACAGAAGTAAAACAGTCATTTCTAGGTGACGTTTCTTTTCTCCGTTATTGTTTGGGTGATGTTTTTGTTTTGTTTTGTCCTTTGTTTTCGAAAAAAATTGTTGTTTTTTTTTCTACACTTTCGTGGTAAGTATCATAGTTTTTTCAAATTTACAAGAAGTCCAGGAGGGAGAGGTTTTCTATTTCATCTGAGGTCCCACGTCCCTGGCAACATTATCTTTAACCCAAGACACCAGCTCCACCTTTTGCCCTGCTGAGGCAGCAGCTCCCTGACCCACTTCAATCACAGTAAAGCATCAAATGGTCCCTTTTTGGGATGGTGAAAATGTCCATCCTATGCAGGAGCGGACATAGAATTCCCTTTCCTTGCTTATCAAGCATAAAACAACTGGTACTTGCTTTCTTCACATGGGTAACTGGACTGAACAAGATTTCCTCTACCATGACTCCATCTGTAGTATCCTCATTTTTCACAGATCCTCAGTTCTATTTCAAGGGCTCCCATCAAGAAACTGAAGCAAAACCCCCCCTGGAATACTTGGTTAGCTTTCCTTTCTTAGCTTCAATTATTTGCACAAATCCAGTGGAGTTTCTTGGCCTGAACAACTGCCCAATGGAGCATGTGGAGCCCAGTACCAGCCAGGCTGGAGTGTCTCACTGAGGTCTCCGGGGCTCAGAGAGTCCAGCTGAGCACTGGAGAAAGGACATGGAGAGCTGGGAGATGCCTGAGAGAGCAGAATTGCTGATTTTTATTTCCCAGCAATGGAAACTGGGGAGGGGTTTGAGATGCAGAAACAGAAGCAGAACATGTGGGTCGCTCCCCTTTGGTTGCCCCATTCCTGCCATACTAGGGGAGCCATCCTGAGAGAGGGATGGGGAAAATCACCCTGGCTTGGGAATAAGCAACTGTTGCCTCCAGGTGAGCGGCCAGAGGGGAGCGAGGGCTGCACAGGGGTCACTGGAATTGGAATGGATCCACAGGGAGATGTGTCCCTTGGCATTGATGCCTAGGTCAAGTTTGTCTCGGGGCTTGGGGCTCTCTAGGATCATGTTCCATGGAATAAAGTTCATGCAGCATTCCCAGCTGTGATGACATCGTTGTATGGAACAGGACCAAGCCCCGTTTCCCAGGAAGCAGTGAGACCAGTGCCCCTGTGCCCACAGGCAGTCATGGGGTAGTGCAGCACACGTTGAAGCCACTCCTATGGCTACAGCTGAGGTTCACTGGGAAGAACTGAGCAGTACTAATAGAAACTGATGGAAAAAACCAAGTTTTTCCTAGTTTTGGACTTGGCATTTCCCACCCCCTGACCCCACCTGATCTGTGTGTTTTGACTTAGGAGCCAGTAACAGGAGAGAGAAATGGGAACGGGAATGGGGACAGTGCCCAGTGCAGAATCTGTCCCCCTGCCTTGGCCCTTCGGCTTGAGGAAGGATGGAGCATCTAGAAGACAATTCCTTACCCCAAGAGGGGTGAGTTTATTCAAGTTTAACAGAGTTTTAACAAGCAAAACCACTTATTTACTGACCCACATGGAAAGATTTGAGTCTCAGGAGGCACCTGGGAGTCTCCTTTTGTGTCCTGGACAGGGCCGTGGCTATTAAAGGGGTGGCTGGGAACAGGGGCAGTGACTGAGAGCAAGGACACCTTGGGGATTTTCTTCTGGCAGCAGTCACTAATTTCCTAATGGGAGTTCTAGAAATAAAACTGAATATGTGTGAAAAATGAGGATGCTACAGATGGAGTGAATAGAGTCCATAGTGAATATTGTCTGGTCACCAAGTCACTGTAATCTGATTTAAACTATCTTTAAATGTGATGCCAGAAATGATGCCTGGCTAATAAAAAAACCACTCCGAGACTGTATCTTCGAGTAGCAGGTATTTGTTTTATCGCACCGGGAGCGAATGGGATCGCTCCGCCTAATTTAATCACTCCCCAGAACAAAAACTTAAAACAGGAAAGAGTGAATAGACAGCCTCTTTTCTTCACATCATTTCACACTTTTTAATTACATCAGCCCCTCTGTTGGAGTATGTGCACTGGGAATGTGAAGGCTTGGGGCACTCCAGAAGGATCCTTGATCTTCAAGGCGAGTGCAGCACTGGAAAACTCCAATTTAAGAATAATCAGAAGATGAAGCAGCTCTCAGGAAACTCAACTTTCTAAACCATTATTCAAGGTAAAATAAGATGGAAATGACTGTGGCAGAAAAGCACCTGTGGAGCAAAGCAGAATTAAAACATCTCTAAACAGAGAAACGAGGGAAAATACCTCCTGGTCCCTGGTGTCCTGGTCTTTTCAGGCAGGTTTGGTATTGAATTGAAAGGCAGTTTTCTTCCCGCTGGTGAGTGGTACCTGCAACCCACTGGACGAAGAAAAGGTGGAGAAACCGGCAAGTGGGAAGACAGCTGTTGACATCTGGCCTTGGATTCCATTTCCTCCTGGTGGATCTGTGCTGCCTCAAACACAAAGGAAGTAAATCTTGGAGTAGCAGTTTTTTCACCTGTTGCGCTTGAAAGAGGCACTGATTGTAAAATTCCAGGGATGCTCCACTTGGCGTAGCAGCTGGAGTGAAAAGAAGGTAAAGCTGTTTGCTGTCTGCTTGTTCCCCACTTTCCCCTCAGTTCCTCGGGACTCCAGGTAATCACATATCACCTTTGCTTTTCCAAGGGCTTTGCTGAAGGTCTTCTAAAAGTGAAATTGAGCTTTTTTGTAGTTAATATTTATATGGAGGACAATCCGTTTCAGGAGGGAGAAAATCTGTGTGGCCAAATTTCACAATTTCACAACTGGAGTTGAAACTAGAAGAGGGCCAGGCACTGATCTGTTCTCTGTGGTGATGAGTCACAGAACCTGAGGGAATGGCCTGAAGTTGTGCTGGGGGAGGTTTAGATTGAATATTAAGAAACGGTTTTTCACCCAGGGGATGATTGGGCACTGAACATACTCCCCGGGGAAGCGGTGATAGCACCAAGCCTGACAGAACTCAAGAAGCATTTGGTCAATGCTCTCAGGCACATGACATGACTCTTGGAAATGGTCCTGTGCAGAGCCAAAAGTCGGACGTGATGATCCTTGTGAGTCCTTTCCAGTGCAGCATATTCTGGAGTCTTGCAGCCAAACTACATAGACTGGTTTGGTTTGGGAGGGACCTTAAAGTTCATCTTGTTTCACCCCTCTGCTGTGGACAAGGACACTTTCCACTAGACCAGGTTGCTCCAACCTGGCCTTGAATGCTTCCAGGGATGGGACAGGTAAGCTGTGTTCTGGGTATAAGGAATTTAGGATGGCTAAAAAGGTGGTTCATGGTCTCTGGTTACTGGAACTGCTCATGGATACCAGTTTCCATGGGACTGTATCCCAACAGTGTGATGCCGCTGGTGGTGTTGCCTAAAATAGCAGAAAAAAACTTTGAGACAATATTAGTATAGGTAAAGTAGAGAGCAGTTCTTTAATGAAAACTTTCAGGTGCACAAAGTATACAGGCACACACACAGTATAGGGTTCTTACAAAACAGTAACATTAAATTATCATATCTAGTGGGTTTATCTAACCCAAGAACCTTTTGCCCCTGGTACCACCCTCAGAACTGCCCCACTGGAGTGCCTCCAAGGATTCTGGGTCTTCTGTCTTGTTTTGACATGATGTCCTTGCTGCTACCTTGTCCGTTGAAAAGACAAATAGAAATTCATGCGTGTGGCACAAACCATGACAAACTGTTAGAAACTGTTAACTCCTACCTCAAGTGTGAGAAACTGTACGGCTATACAAAAATCTATAAATATATAAAATATTAAAATCTACAAATATATAAAAATCCTAAGGCATCAGTGTGATGATGCCAAACATGACACTTGAGGAGCTGCAAATCTCAAAAACTCCCCAAAATTGGACGCAACAAATGGAATGTTGTTATAGTTCCAAAATCTTTCATGAACTTATTTTTGTTTGTCCCTTGCCAAAACAGTGGTTTGGGGGTTGCAAGCCAGAACAAGAGGGCTTGTTGAATCCCAGCTCTCTCACTACCTGCTCTAGAGACAGCTAACTATCTAAAGCCTAAACAAAGGGATAGCTGATAGCTTTTCATTCCAACGTGAGGCTGGGGAGAGGATTGGTAGAGGATTGCCTTGGCTTGGGAGGTCGTGAGAGGGAGCTTTCCCCTGCTTGATTTTTGCCAGTGCGCTACACCTTTGTTCTCCATCTGCTTGGGTGCCCAGCTGCTGCTTGCTGGGCTGGGGGCAGCACTGGTGCCAGCTGCAGAGATGTTTCTAACCCCCACCCAAACGCTTTTAGACAAAAGACAGAGAGGGGAAGGTTTCAGCATGTCCCTGTGGCCACCCTTCCCACTTGGGCTCTGGAATCATCACCTCTTGCTGTGTTTGCCTCACCCCCTGGTTTGACAGCGCCCCGTGGTGGCCCTGAGCGGGTCCCTGCGCAGCACTGTTTGTAACTACAACTGCAGCAAAGGGGCAAAACCAGGACTTCCTTTAGCGTGAAAGTTTGGGTTACGGTGTTGCTGTTTGAAATAACCCCAGAAATGGTTAACTGGATGAGTAGAAACTGTTCAGGACCTGCTTTCCTTGTCACAGAACATGGATATGTGTTCTGTTCAAACCACTGGACCTGATCTTAGAAAACTACATACAAACAACCTAGTGCTGTTAATCATGACAACGTAGACATTTGAATAGAGCAAAATGGCCTAAGCCAGTAGTTTCTGTAAGCTTCAGTGACTAGGTCATGAACAAAGAAGGCTGAAGAGGTCAAGGTGAAGAAGAGGAGTTAAAGACCCCCAGAGTGAGGCCAAAGACTGGAAACAACCACCTAATCCTGATGCCAAAAGAAGATTCTGAGAGGCTCTACCCAAACTCCACCTAGTCATTAATATGCACGATCAGATTTTTGTAATCTTATTACTATGCAAAATTGTATGTTGTAATCATGTAGTGAAATGTATAAAATGGCTCATTTTGCACTGCTGATTCAAAGCTAGATTGCCCAGCATGAGCTGGCTGGCTTTCCAGTGCTGCTAGAATAAATACCTTTGCTGCTAAAAGAACACACTCTCTTAGCAGTTCCTTTCATACAGAGGTTTTTTGGCATCAGGAGCTCCCTGAGTGTACTTTGGGAGTTTCATTTTGGGGGTTGCAACAGACCCCTGATGCCCCCAGAGCTGGCCCTGGTGATGGTGTGGGACAGCTCCATGAGGGGGGGATCTGGCTGCACCCATAATGTTAATCTATTTCAGGAGCCCACCTCCAAAATTTGGATTGCACCTGCAAATAAAGTATGTGAGGGGGTTGCTCCCACACTGGAAGTGCTGGGACAAAAAGCTGGTCCTTACATCCCCTGGGCAGCATCTCATCTCCACCACCAATACAAGTGGCTAAGTGTTTTCCTTGTGTACTGCTATAATTTTTCATTGTCCTTTTATTCTAGGACCTTATTTTTGTGAGCAGTGTCTTGATGATTCAAATTTGGAGGGTGGCAGGGTCTGGTCAGAGATGGAGCTGCAATGTGATTCTTTAAAATGGTTACTCGAAGCCCAGACTAAGGTACACAATACCAGGTGTTTGGCTTCAAACAGGCAATTCACCTTATTTTAACAATAAACACAAGAAAAGGGAAAAGTGGGGAGAGAGAGAGAGGGGTAGGAAAAAGCGAAAGACTATGTAAAAAAGTATAGAAGAGGTTATCACCACCATTGAGAAGCTGCTTGCAGGCTGAAGATGCAATGCAGGACGTTTCCTCAGTGGTAGCAGGTGAAGGGGTCACAGGAGAAGACCCTTGGTCCCTGGGCAAAGCTTTTCCTGGCATGGATTGGTGGGTCTACCAGTATCTGCCGTATTTGGTGAGCCGGGATTTCCTATCAAGGCAGGAAGGGTTTTGCGTGCTTTTTTGCTGTCAGTCACTCAGTGGGAAGGTTCTCCAGATGCCTAAAAGTGGCTCAGCTTGCATCAAAAATGTTCCCTGGGTCGGTGCAGGTGGTTTTTGCAGAATTGCATGGGTAAAGAAGAGAAGAGGGAGGACGGGATAGCTGAGTTTTTGGTGGCTGGGACTTGGGGTTGGTTTAACCTGTTTTTCATGCCTTTTTGGGGGCTGGGGGTCTTGGGCAGGTAGGTGGATCAGGCCAGGCTGTGAGCTTCCTAGTACTGGCCATTGGGAACAGAAGCAGGGACCCCCCGGCCAGCATAGGGTATAAAAAGCTCTGGTTCTTGCTGGCCTGTATCTGTCTCCTAGGCCAGAGGGACATACCAATTCAGCTGAATTTGTTAAATAAAAAGTTTAGTTTTGCTTTGAAGACTTTGCCCCCTTCTAAATTTTATTGGTGTGAGCATTTCTCACATGATGGAAACTTTTTGCCTTATAGACTCTTTGAGATTGAGAGAACGTGATGGTGCCTATAGCTGAGAGGGAAAGTGCAGGGCACCAGGGTGTTTGCTGTAGTGTACAGGTACTGCAAGGGGAAGGTGAAGGCGTGTGCCACAATTCAAGCGATGTGAATTCAATGTGGAGCCAATAAGATCTGAGCACCTAAAGGTGCCAGGAGAGAAAGCTGTTCCTTGTCTTTACCGTCCCTGGGTAGCCTCTCATCTGCACCACCAACACTGGTATAGGTTCTTTCCTTCACAAGGAAAAGCACTGTCATCCACTTTCAGAAGGCCAACTTTGAAATTTGAATTCATGCTCCAAAGTTCAATGTATCCAGAGATTGCTCTTCTTGGAAATAATAAACAGTGATTACTGTATTTTAGTGTCTTAGGTCCTGCTAAATACTCAATGAAGTTTAGTGGAAGTAATTTTAAAAGAAATAGTTAAGATCACTTTCAAAGGGATGAATTGTTGGAAATGATACAACTTTCTTAAAATTTTAATTAATGGTAGCAGGTAGCTAGATCCGTTTTTTCTTAGACTTTTGCCGACTTGATCTTTAAATCACCAAAGCTTTGAGCTTTTCTGGATTGAAGCTATTGAAGCTCTGATACGGTTCAATAAATAAAGCTTGAGGGAGCTGAGAATTGAACATCTGGGATCTTAAATTTATGGTCCTTCAAAGACATGTTGGAGTAACCAGAAGATAGAGATGGGAACAAAAAAGACATTACAGCCTGAAAGTTGGAGATGATTGATAAGAGGACCGAAGAATGAGGACCAAAATTAGCCAATATAGAATACTAATTAAGAGACTTGTGTAACTTAGTGCCAATGAGTGTTGTTTGCTAAAATATATAAATACCTGAAGTCTTGAAAGGGACATAGGTAGCTGGAATGATTAATTACCTATTCTTGGCCAGAATAAAGTAATGCCTGGCTCAGTGACACTTAAAATGTAGTTTTGTGGAGTTTCGTTTCTTCCCAATGATCCTCAGTGTCAGTGGGATTGCTGGAGCGTCCCCTGCAAGCCCAGGAGCTGGACTTGGATGATCCCTGTGGGTGCCTTCCAGCTCAGGACAGTCCATGGCTCTGCTCCAGCTGTCGGGAAGGAGTCGGTCTCAGCCGGCTTCTGGTGCTCTGGGCACTGGGAGCAGGATCCCTCACGGCCCCAGGCCCGGCACCTTCACACAGCGTGGTGTCCCAGTGAGGTGCGGAAAGAGACCCCACAAGTAGGTAGTTGTAGAGAAGGTACATTTATTCAGCGCTGGGTGTATGGGGGATTGGTCCACCAAAAACATGCACACCTGTCTGTGCTCACAGGCCTGTTTAAATACAGTGAAAACATGCATATTCATTATTTCCTTGTACATATGCATTATTTTCCTAGAAAAGGCAGGCTTATTCTAAACAGTTCTGAGAAGTAATTCCCATTTTCTCCACCCCATGCTCCTCCCATCTGAGTTTCCACATTGGTTTCCATTTTTCCTGGGCTGGGGTCTTTGGGGGTCTTGGGGATGAAGATCGGGGGTCTTCTTCACTGTGTCCTTTTCAACTTGGCTCAAAAAGTAACTTAAACCAGTTTTGCTGGCAACCTGAACTGGTCTAATTAGCAAACTTCTACAATTATCTTATTTTCTTGACATATTTCCTGATTTATCTTAGTTTCATATGGTGTCCATCCTATTTTAGAAGCCTCAAGGCCAGATACTGATAGCAACCACAACATATTCCCTGTTTCTTTATTTGCAGCTATTTATGGCCTCAACCATGTAGCCTGTCTTTGCGACTTCACCAAAAGTCCCTACAATTATTTCAATTAACCCTCTCAGTTCCTTATTGATACCTTATATCATTGGCAATAGAAGAACACAGTTTGTGTTTCCCTGAGCTGGCCGTGTGCCCTTGTGGACGAGGAGGTGAGTGGAATGCTGGGGCACACTGGGGAGAGCATTGCCCGCAGGTGGAGGGAGGCAGGTGATGCTGCCCCTCTGCTCAGCCCTGGTGAGGCACATCTGGAGTGCTGTGTCCAGGTCTGGGCCCCTCGGGACGAGAGGGACATGGAGTTCCTGGAGCGGTCCAGCGGAGGGCAGTGAGGATGATGAAGGGACTGGAGGGTCTCTCCCACAAGGAGAGGCTGAGGGAGCTGGGCCTTGAGACTGCAGAGGGTGTGAGAAAAATCTCTTTTATTCAATTTAGTGAAGATACAAATATCTATGAGATAAAGAAGTGTAGCAGAAAAAGGAAAGTTTCTATTTCAGCACATGCTGGGTGCTCCAGCCACGGAGGACTGAAAAGCATGCACACCCCCCAAAATCCTGCTTTTTATGTGTCCCAATAGTCCCACCTTGTTAGCATAATGAGAGGAGCGGGACTCTTCTGGTTGGGTTTGGTGTGCCCCCCTTTGTGCAGGGAGATGGGGTCTTCTGGTCAGAATGACCACTTTCCTCTGCACACAAAGGGCCTGTCCTGTGGCAGGGGCCTGTTTTGGCCATATCTTTATCTACTTTCATAATTCCCTATTCCTGAATGCAAATTGTCCCTGGCACCAGCCCCAGACAGGACCTGGTGCCTTACAACTTCTGCAGTATGCCTAAAGAAAATAATTCTTCAGTTAATGAATTATTTGCTTGTAATAAAACCATCTTATTTATTTCTCACAGAGGGGACCTCATCAATGTGCGTGAATGTCTAAAGAAAGGGTGCTAAGAGGATGAAGCCAGGCTCTTCTCGGTGGCGCCAAGCACTATGATGAGAGGCAACGGGCAGAAACTAAATGCACAGGAGTTCCACCTGAACATGAGGATGAACTTCTTTACTGTGTGGGTGACCACACATAGGAACAGACTGCGCAGAGAGGGACTGGAGTCACTGGAGATATTCGAGAACCACCTGGAGGCAATCCTGTGCCACGTGCTCTGGGATGACCCTGCTTATGCAGGGAGGTTGGACCAGATGAGCCACTGTGGTCCCTTCCAACCTCACCCATTCTGAGCATTCTGAAGACGCCATGCTCTTCAAAGGCCACTCTACCAGGCAAGGCTGGATTCACCTGTCCCTCAGGTTGTCTCTCTGTACATGGCTATAATCTGCTAGGGTTCTGTATCTGTTAGGATACATTTTGTTTTATATATATATACATGTATAAAAAGTATTGCGCTAATTACCTGTCCCTTACAGACAGCCAGAATGGGCGTTTCAAACCTCAACTTCCCTCCCTCAGTCACCTCTCCAGCAGCATCAGTGTATGGCTGTTTGTCACCTGCAGGGCCCCCAAACAGTCTCACACCTCCTCAGCCTTAGTTGTATGGGCACGGTAGCCCAAGGTCTTTCTGCACTGTACTGTTTTACATACAGGCCATGGCAGACGCCCAGAAAAGAAGAAAATAATAAGAGAATTGCTGAATCATTTAGGTTGAAAAAAATCCTCAAGATCGAGCCCAACCAGGGCACCAGCTGTCAGCACCTGTAGGTTATGGGACACAACAGCTGAGGTTTGCAATTGCCCAAGATCCTTCAGGGTAAAGCAGGGGCTTGACTCCTGTGGGAGTTAAGCTTGGAGAGCTTGAAGACCGATCATAAAAGATGGTGCCTACTACCATGATTTCCTTCCATTGTCCTGATAATCCACCACTACAAAACCCATCACACTTCATGATGATGATAGCAAACAGTGAAATTAATCACAAAACCACAAGGATTTCCACAATGAGCTAACACTTCCTGCAATTCAAGTCATATATAAGTCAAATCCGCTGAAAACTGAGAAATCCTCAAACTTGAGCAATTTCTGGTTTGCAGATAAACAAAAAAAATGTCTATATCCAAGGCTGGTGATAAATTTTTCAAGAAGGCTCATGGAAAAAGAAAAGGTAATATGTACATGCAGTAAACAGACTACGTTCCTAATTTCACTGCCACCTGAAAGATTATTTTCCATAGCTCTTTTATGGGGAAACACAGGGAACAGTTCAATTAAGCATTACTGTGAAACACAATATTGCTTGCACAACTGTATATGACTATTTAAGAGACAAGCAGAAATGTCTCAGGATAAAGCATCAAGAAAATATTTGAAACAAGTGTATTTTTAAAAATGTTTATTGAAATGCCTTCATTGCTTCATGCAGGATACAAAAATTATTAGAAAACCTTTATAACCATACTTAGGAGTAAAATCAAGATACATCAGGGAAAAATAATAATTGTATAAACAACCCCAATTTCTTTCTGATAGTTTTAAATCATAGATTACAGGCTGTGATCTGCACAGATGATAAAAATTATCTTGTGATAACAGTCCCTTCTTTCATGAGTCAAATCCAAACCAGTATTTGTCATGCTAGAGCAACCACACCACCTGTGTATACAAAAAAAAATTCAACCCATTCATTAGATATAGGGTTTAAAAAAATATAAAAAAAAATATTCTGCCAGCATACTTCTATTCTGCTTTCAGTTTATTTGTTCCATTAAAAGCCATTAACTTTTCATCAAGAAAAAAAAAAGGCTATAATGTGATTTCTTCTAGTACACAAACCACAGAGCACGTAAGTTTCGATTACAGAAACTGAACGTCTTTTAAGTCATAATACAGAAGACTTTGTTGAAGTTCAGTTCAATTAAATAATTTACATTTTTGCAATATTAGTCAAGGAATTGGAAGCAATTTGCAGACCACTGCACCCCCAGTATTTTTATTGTTTTAGGAATCTTAATCCCTGCTACTTAAAATTTTCAGGGTTTTATTCATACACTGCTTAGTGTAAATTCTTAGAGGTTGCCTCTCTTTTTATTCTATTTGACAACATTATTATGTGTAGATATACATTAAATAAAAACCAACAAAACTCTCTGGAGCTGAAAACCTGGCTCCAAAGAATTTAGATAGCTAGAGACTGTGGGGTCCTGGCTTCAAGGCAGGTAATGCTTGCAAGATTTCAGTAGAGCATTCACTTGGCACAGAGTAAGATTAGAACCACACTGGGACCTTACTACGTAAAAGAAAATTGCTGTAGGGTCCAGAATCTGCTCATTCTATTCAACAGTGAAGATTAAAAAAACCCCTCCTTATGAGGAAATTAATATATGTGTTTCATTTCACATCCTTATAGAAAAAAAAAAATTCATCTTTATAAGGCTATACTTCTCTTTTTTTTTGTCAAGCTCCATAGATGCAGACTTGAAACATACAGTTGGTGCCTCTGAGTGTTTGAACACATAAACTATCATAACAATTTAATTACATTAAAGTCATGAAGAAATTTGGCACTGTCTCCTTACAGAAAGTTAGGTAGAACACTAACAATACAAAAACATTATAATAAGGGAATCGTATAACTCTTTGGCTCTGTTGTAACACTCAACTACTAAGGCAAGAACTGTGTGTACCTTAGGGTTGCAGGGTTTTTTTTTTGTATTTTTATAAAATACTTGACTAGAAGTTTTAAAAAAATCACCTAATCGTCTATAAATGTCAAATGTGGCATATTAAAATATATGCTTATTACACCTTTTTGTTCCACTACTAGAATTTTTGCATACTGATGAGAACACACACTTTTGTAAACTGTTCAGTATGAGTTTACGAAGACATTCTCTATACAAGAGAATTTGTAGAAACTTACCATTGAATCAAGATACTGTAATAAAAATTGCCTGATTATCTGTCTTGGAGCACTATGATTCTCTCAACAGCTTTAGCTCTCTTGTTCCTATAAATATCAACTAAAACAGGTAACAACTCCCCCCTTTTCAATGCATTTGTAAACCCCTCTCAATCTGAGGGTTTGGGTGCACATCATAAGGAGGACATTTCAGGGTATTCACTGGCTTTTCAGCTTTCACTACATATGGCTAACTTCATTTGTTATGTTATTGCAATATGCCCTACTGCTCCCCTTTTATTACAACATGAAGTGGGTGTAGCCTTCTGCGCCTGTAACAATAACATCCATCCATATCCTCATGGCTTCTGGTGAAGGAGCAACCATATAGTATATACGGTCATGGGTCTTAACACTGAAAGTGAGCAACGGGTTGGGACTCTAAAACAAAACAGAAAGAAGGATGTCAAAATACTGAAATCAAAGCCACTTATTGGTACCAGAAATTGCTTACAGTGATATCGATGAATAGGGTTAAGAAGAATGATGAAATGCAAAATGCTGTACCACTGCATCTTATAGTGCAGCAGATGTATTTAAAGTGTTTGTATCCACCATAAACACTTTTTACAGCGTGTTTCAACTCGACTTTTACACAGTAATAGAGGGCTCTAAATTGCTGTTTCATACCCAAATAACTAAATCCCACACACTGTCCAGTGCCTTTCACAGATCCATGAGCCAAGGATATATTCAACTTGTTCACAGCTCATTTAAATTACAGATGAGAGGCAAGGGTTGCCAGTTAACTCCCTCTCTGGGACAGAGGCATCCCTTGATTTGCCAAAGCCACTGATTTCAGTGGTCTTGCCACTGAACTAAGGAACTCCATGTAGCAAATCTCACTTTCCAGGTAGACAGTCTTATCTCTGCTTTCATCAGTTTAAAAACCCCCAATGTTAATTGCTGATTAGCTTCCTCTTCCTTTTCCTCCACTCCAGTTTCTTTTTGTTTGTTTTTGTTTTGGTTTGGTTTTTTTTCCTTTTTGTTTTTTTTTCTATAATATGTGGTTAAAACAGCAATAACAAGGTTTACCTTATATGCGTTCTTTAGGTGATCATAATAGACTTCTTCAATAGCTTGAAAATATATTACACCTTTTAATTTAGTTTCGTGTTTGTCTAAAATGAAAAAGAGGGAATACAATGACTCGAGAACTGAAATGAACAGTACTATAAGAAGCAAAATATTAATTTCATTTCCATATACGTTCAGCTGATAAATAACTGGCTCAATAGTCCTGCTTGTGAAATTCCACAGAAACATTCAACATTTCTTACTAGTTTGACAGGTTTTTTAAGAGATGCATTTTTGATTTTACTATGTTTTGTTTTCCACCTGGTTTCAAAGGAAAAGAAGATTTCACAATTTGCTCCTCTATTTACAAGCCACTCCCTTCACTGAACTGCCTAAACATTACGGTTGGTATTAGCCCACAGAAGGACAGATGTCTCTCAGATGCATCCAATCTTCCAGCTGCATGAAAGCTAGCCAGACTTCACACAGCTTGCAGGCCAAGACCTCCAGCTTGCCCTCAAAAGAAAACTCTTATGATAAAATTTTCAATACAATCTGATAGCAAAACCTTTACATTAGAACATCCTTTATGCTAGTACATTTTTAAAAAAGGCTTGATCACATTTATAATAATCTCCCTCAGTCTCAGGCTAATATTTATTATTCAAATGTGGGGTTAGCAGATTGTAGGCAAGTTTCTATGGGTTCTGACACATGAAAAGGTTTACAGGAGGTTAAGTGTTCCAAGGCATCAGCTCCAGCACCATAATCATCTGTTTGCACTCTCCACTGTGACATCCAGTATAAAAATCAAATTAATTACACAAAGTTTGCCCCCATGGCAAAAGGAAACTTCCTATTTACTTTAGAGTGTCTGAAATAGGAATGCCTGAATGGATAGTTTTACAGCAAGGCAGCTAATAAGGAGTAAGTTGTTATCCAGTGGTACTGTGCACCAATATCTCACTGCAGCAAAGCTGAAATAGAGGCTGAGAGGTTTTTCACTTGAGTTTTGATATTTACAATGGAGACACAGTTGACTTAATCTCCCTTTAAAGGCAATGGAAAGAAGCAGACACCTGCAGGGGGTCAGTTCTAAACGATTTCAGACATCATCTCACACTGCCTTTTGTACCAGCATTACCTAGTGAATCATTAGGGCAGGGAGGGTACAGACTGGGAACTTAACATCTTACCATCTCAACTATAATGTTTCACAAGGAGCAGCACAGACCAGCATCTACCTTACATTTTCCTGCAGTAGGATAAGAAATTGTTAAGAAGCATCACAGCTGCATGTGTTACTGAAGGGCAAACTTCCTTTCACTCCCAGTACTGTTGTGTTAGAGGAGTATGCTTTCTGACCCCAAGTTATACTTCACCTTAACAGTGAACAGTCATGCAGTCCCATGAGAGATCCCGCTGTCATTTTGAACACTCAGAGAACTCAGCTTACATACTATCAGTAGCTGCAGGCTACAAAATACGGTGGCAAAATGAAATCTCAGAGATGGTGTTGGAAATCTCCCTGCCAGCCCCCAGAGGACCAACAGAAGTACCAAGGTATCAGACCACAAGATTATACTAAACTAAACGCAATACTACACAAAGTATACTGTCTGTGCAGTACAAGCAAACAATGGATCTACTCTCCTTTCAAGCCCACCTGGGGCCTTGGGTAAAAGAGTATTTCAGGTACCCAAAAGCCTCCCATCACAACAGTCTTTACAGTGTTCCCTGTACTCTTCAGGTCAGAAAGTGTAGATGCTTCAGTTGCCACACTAAGTTGTCAGACTTTAGGGTTATTTCTTTGTCCAGTGCACTGGCACAACTAAAGCCATGTACCACTATATCCACTTAGAGTTCAAATACTCTGAATTTACAGCATCAGTATTTATTTTGGACATCTACTAGGTATTTAAAGATCTAGACAGATCCTTACTCATACAAGCACTGGCATTTTAGTGTAGCTGGTACCGAATCCTCAAAAAACTATTCTTGTGGGCTGAAGTCCTCCAGACTTTAAAGTTTTATTTTGTAATTGAAATTAAATTATGGCAACTGTACTGCAGTCAAAACTGATACTGCTAGCTGTTAACATAACTACTGAAAAAAGAAAAAGAGATCAGTACCAGATAGGAACACTACTTTATGTTACAAGCCTTGCTAACCAATAAACCAGATGCTAAGAGGAAAATAAAAAAATGTTTGTCACATTCTTCATAGTATTACTGCAAACTAGTAAGAAATATTCAGTGGGAATGTAATGAATGAATATAATGAATTCAAATATATGTTTTAAAAGAGATAGAGAGCAATACATAACCCTAGCAACAATTTTAAGTTCCTTATGAGTTGCTGGAAGGCAGTAACGTCATAAAAGTAAATAAAACAGTTTGGTTGTTTTTTTGTATTCAATGTTTTCTTCTGCTTTTTAGCGGTGACTATCCTACATATGGCCCTGTGTGGCCTCTCCTAACAAAAAATATTCAGAACACAATGTCATTTTTCTGGTTTCCTCTGAAACTTCAAGATCAAACCATGTCTATATTTGCACAGAAATTGGAGGAACATGTATGTTCCTAAATTCCAAATTTCGGGGTTTACCCCAAGATAACAAAGTAATGTACTGCTTAATGGCTCCAGATATTGTATCACACAACTTAGTGTACAGAAAGCTCTTTAGAGTATTGCATGTTCTTCATCTGAAATTCCTCAGACTCTCAAAATAAGGCAAACTCAAAAGTCTACCCCTGTATATTAAATTTCCTGAAAGTCTTTTCAGCACATCAAGCAATAGGACTGCAGAAGCATTCTATTTAATTTTCATGGTAAGCATAATAAATATTCTTGTATGAAAGGTACAAGAAATCATTCTGTCATTGGGAGAAGTATATAATATTTAAAAATAAATTGTGTGGAGCCATTATTCTGTGTATTTGAAACCTGATCATCTTCCATTTTTATTCTTGCCTATTTGCACCTCTTCCTTTGTTTTGTATGCTCAGTTCTGCCTTACCTGACATTAGGATTGAACACTTTAGGGAAGGGATTGCATGAGCTCTAAATATATGTGTACAACACTGTATGAAATGGAAACATTTTATCTGAACTCCCTGTATGTTCACAACACAGCTGAGGTTGATAGGAAAATAGAGAGACAGATGTAATCTAGCAGTGATCCTCCAACCTACCTGCATAATAAGTAAAAGTTCTCTTGTTTCTGTCAAAAACGAACCATCGTTTTTTCCATGTTTTAATTTTCCCTCCCATTTTAATCAGAAAGCCTCTGCAGGTCTTCTCTGTGAGGGAGATATGGTAACAGGTCTCTATGTTGTGCCCAGCTGTTTCGATGTGACTACGTAGGTCAAAGTCTTCTTTTCTAACGGGCAAATAGCGAGTCAAGGGACGGGCCTACAAGAAAGAAATCATCATATTTTTAGAGAAGCCTCAACTTTTCCTTCACTCTTTCTGCTACAAGGACATAACTGTAAACTCACAGATTCTAAGAATGAATGTAAGAAAAATAAAGAGGTTTTGCTGCAGCCCTAATTTTCTTTAAAAGAAAAATTCTTTAAACTTCTGCCTTTACAGTGTTGGATAACTTTATAAAAGCCAGAGAGAGCATAGTAGTTTCTTGAAATCATCAGCTGATAAGCTGGTAAAACACGGGCCACAGCATAGAAAGGTTGTTTTAAAATTAACGCACTAATTAAAGGTGTGTTGCTGCTTTAGATGAAGTCCAAGAACTTCATTTCTATGATATTAAGCCACCCGTTTTCTTCTCTGGGCTAAATACTCATTGCACTTATCTCACTCTTTAATATTTCACTGCTACAGGCATTTTCATGTAATGTATAATATAAATAATAAGAACTTGTATTACAGGAAAAATTAATAATGAGAGTGAACTGTAATCCCTAGTTAGTTTCAAAGATTGCAGTGAAAAAAATTGAATTATTTTCTTCTTCTGAATGAAATGTGATATGTAGTTCACAATCAGCAATATGGTAGAGAGAGAAGAAATGCATCCCTCTGCAAGAGTCAACAAAGCAGCAGAGGAGATGGTGCCCCCTTCTTTACTGCAATTCAAGACTCCACATCAAGCCTGGATAGTGTCAGCTGGGAGAACAAGCAGAAGGAGATAAATGATTTGGGACCTCTGCCAGCTGAGGGAATATGCTTGTTTTCTGTGTCTGGAGGGTCTATGCATAACCACCCCTGCTCATTTTAAACACAGAAGATGTGCCTCCCAAGGCTCCTGCTGCAGTCAAGGCAGAGAGAAGATACTTTGGAACAGAAGCTGATTTTAGGCACTTTGAATGATCTGTGAAAGCAGCATCTCCCTCTCTCTCTTCCTCTGGACTCCAGAGAAGTCAGTGACCTGGAGAAACTGATCTGGCCCTGCTCCATTCCTAAAGTTAGCCTGTGAAATCCCACTGTAAATCTCAAATCAAAGGGACTTTCCCTTATTGATGCAATGGGAGCTGTGTTGCCTGCAAGAACTCTTAGCACCCTTCTAAAATTATGCAGTCCTCTATGATACAAATTGGCACCAGCTTTGGCAAATGCAAAGGTGGAATTCCTTCCTCTAGTTTATGTTTCTAAGTGTCAAAAACTGCTGGGAAGAAAACAATTGGGTCTCACTCTACAAAGGAAACAAAAAAGTTAGAAGAAAAATTGTAGTAATTTCTGACAGATATGTTCTGTCTTCCTGCCAACTCAGTCTTCAGCCTCTCTGCCAAGTCTGCCAATTAGCAGTAACTGATAGGGCATCCTGTTACAACACACGCACACTCTAATTTGGGATAAAGGTATCAACATTGCATTGTTGTTTATGCCATACTTGAGTTGTCATCAAAATTTCTTAGAAAAAAAGACCAACAAGTAAGTGAAATTTAGTATTTGTAATTACATTTTCTATTAAAACAAAGTAATATATATATTTAACTAGAAGCAGGTGGTTAAATACCAACAAAGGTAGCACAGATAAAACCAGAAAGATACTCAAATATGATATGGAATGCTCTGCATTCAAATACATCTATTACAGTAGAGACGTTTTCTTCCTCTGGTATACTAGCAATGACTGCCTTGTATTTGCTGTACCATATATATATTATTAGTCTTGGTGGAATAAACAAATAGCTAAGACCTCTAGGCCTAAAGAAAGCTCAAGATGCCTCTAAATCCTACAGAGAAGAAAAATATGTAGGAGGTAATGCTTTTTAAATTCAGTAATGTTTCTCATATTGTATAGTTCCCGTAACTTTAGAAAAAAACCCATTTCCTCTCTATAGTAGATGTCGAGCTGGAAAAGATTCTTTATGATTTTCTTGGGGTTTTTGTTGTTTTGTGGTGTATTTTTGTTTTGGTTTGATTTTTTATGTGTTGTTTTGGTTTGTTTTTTTTGTTAACTATTTGGAAGCAACTATTCACATTCCAAGGTATTTTATGTACTAAAAACCAAACCAAAACAAAAACCCCACACCAATGGTTTACAAAATTAACAAACTCACAAATTTCTGTTGTCCTGGCTAAAAAAAAAACTGCTCTGCCCATATTCTGTAGCAAACCTTATAGGATTCATATTTATCCTTTTTATGTAAGATGCTAAGTAGATATCTACGCTATTATTTAACTTTAAATGAATACTTGGTCATCTAATGCTCCAAGAGCTCAAATGTACTTTTAGCAATAAAATTGCACCTCAGAAATACTAAATCCATCTGTTCAGCTGAAAGCAGTTCTGTTTACCATTGGCAGAAATACACTTAAGCCTTTCTGTATATGAGGGAGAAGTCTTGCACTTCAAAACTATTTCACATCAACAGATCTCACCTGTGCTCTTTGTTTCTCACGTATTTTGACTTCCTTTTCAATTAATTTTTGCCTCTGGCTAGTTTCTTCCTCCAATCTTTTCTCCAGTTGCTCTCTGCGGCGTTTTTCTTCTTCCAGAGCTCGTTTTTTAGCTTCCATCTCCCGTTCCTAAATACCATAGCACACACAGAACTTCAGTTACATGTGAAATTATACTTGGTAACGCAATTTCAAAGCTAGGGCAAAATCCCTTTTTGCCTCTTAAGTAGGTAGAAATACATATCCAGCACAGTGGACTGAAATTTTGAATAAGCATTGCAAGTAGAAATGAAGGTTCCTTCTCAAGCAGCATTCCTAGCAGGTGCTGGAACAATGCTGACCTAGCCTTTCATAGCATTTTGCCATCAAATTGCCCACTGAGATAGCAGACATTGCATCTGGTCTCAAAGGTGTAGTGTGAGGGTGAAACCAGGAAGGGAGAGGTAATTTTTAAGTGTTTATTAAAAAATTATAGTAAAAGACTATTTAGGTTCGATGTTACATTTAGGAGGATATTATCTAAAATCTTATTTTTACTCCAAATTTTGCTTACCCTGGTTTCAAGCAGCCTAGTCTTTTCAGCATGTGCTTGTTTCAGAAGTCTCTCCATCTCTTCTATTCTTGCAACATTTGAAGTGCTAGCACTGCACAAAAAAAAAAAAAAAAAAAAAAAAAAAAAGGCAAAAGGCACCCTGAGTTATTTAAAAGAATCCTTGCTACTTAAAGAAATATTTTTCAGTCCAACATCACACATTTAAGAATGGAGTTGATTTTGATAGTGTTCTGATCCAATTCAGTGCAGTAGCCACAAGCAAAAAAAAGATGTACTACTGTTTGGCAAGTTGATGAATGACTATAGCTGTTCTGTTTCTTCTGTACTCTGATAAATGTTATGGATTTCCAGGGAAAAAAAAGTCTCTCTCACCTTAAATGTGGTAAAATATAACTTACATATTTAAAATATGTCAGAACAAACCATGATAAATTGTCTTCCATTACAGTCTGATGTGGCTAGAAAATATTGTCAAACACCATCTAAAACAATCTGAATTAATTTTGCTTAAGGAAAGCAAAATTCAGCAAAATTAATTTTGTCAAGGAAAATTATCTGCTGATCTTCCAAATTTTATCAACAAGATAGCTCACACTCTTTTCTTCCCTCACTGAAGTCTGCCTTGTGAGAAGCTGAAAAACCTGTTGTAGTGGGTCCTTTTCTGGTTTTTGATTTGGTTTGGTTTCTTCCAGCATTGGCTGGAAGCTTCTGAAGAACCAGAGTGAGGCAGAAGGACAAACAGCATCAGTGAAATTCAACAGCCATCAGGGCTCCACCATCGTGGGCTGGCAATTCCACTGACAAGATGGCCCTGTGGTAGCTCAGACACGCACCATCGTCCTCCAAAATGGTCAGAGCAGCAAGTCAGAGAGACACGGATTTCATACCACTGCCACGTTAGATCACTGCAGAGACAGAGTTAATTCCCAGCTTGTCTCCAGCTATCAGAAACTGGCTGATTGTTTCTATTTAAAACAGAAATCCTCAAAACTTCAGTTCTAATGTTTTTACTTAAAAAAACCCCAAACCCTACACCAACTAACACAAAAAAGCCCAAATCAACAAGCCAGCAGAATGAATACCAGTGGTATTTTCTGAAGCACTTAACACTGCAGTGATAAAGACTACAAGGGGGAGTCAGGGGGCTTCCCTGTCACAGGAAACAGATGCTGTATAAAACACGACAAGCTAGCCAAAAAAAGCTGTCCTTGTGTTCACAAGGGATTTGTAATGCTGTGACAAGGCTGTACTTAATTATCAGCCTCCACTTACGCTTGTGAAACTGCTGGGGCAGGACTGTGAGCAGGAATGAAAGCACTACCATACTATCAGAAATGAAAGCCAGACTCTTAGAAGAAAACTGTTTGTACACAGTTTTGAGACTCAGCTGGACTTTTAACATAGATCATGGATGTTCCTTTGATCTGAAGAGTGGTGTCTAAGCTGACAGCCTCTGAGGATGTGAAAAGCAACCAAGGGCTCTAAACCTTTCAGTGTCATATCTTTGTTTTCACTGACCTAGAAAAGGCAGAGGGAAGGGCAAAAAAGACTGCTGGAGGAGCCCTAAGTGTTTCAGCTTAAGCATCTAGTAACATTTCCTATCAGAGGAAATTCCTTCCCTACAGTGACCTGGGAAAGAAGCACTGATATCTCTGTAAACTTCCATATTATCATTTAACCTTTCAATATTTTTTTTCTATCTTCAAATAAACAGGGGAGATGTAGTTAAGCCTGATTATGAGGTGCTACAAAAATAGTATGCCTGTGTAATGATCTTCTATTTTCTTAACCAGTTAGCAGTATTGAAACTACCATAATATCAACGTGTGCATATTCTCCTTTTTCATTATGACCCTATGACCATTAAAAGACGAGAAAGATGATTTACCTGGAAATGTTATCTGGTGAGCATGCAGATATGCTTGTCTCCATACTGTCGGAACTGTCTAAGCTTAATGTATCAAAGGCATGGTCCTTGTAACTACGATCTGGGTAATGGAAACTATTCAAATACACATTGGATTCGGATGCTGTTCTGCTATAGAATTCAGGAGACTTCTGCCTTTGGTTTTCACAGAGGCGCTGATGGTTATACCCTATAAAGTACAGAGAAAACCTTTATTTTACACAAACATTTTGTGACTGGAACACAACTTATTAGCAGCACAGGCATTTTGAACAACACATCTGTCTTAACTGCACTGAGACCAAGGTGCTACAGTATTACAGTTAATTTTACAAGTTAATCATAACTGAAATAAAAGCTTTAAATACCTCTTTTAAGACATGATGTATGCAAATATATGCAGATTTATTTAATAAGACTTTTCAATAAGTATTCTTGTATGTGTATTATGAAAATCTAATTTGAACAAATGACATTTTAATTTTAAAATTAAGCCTAATCTGGAACATAATACAGTTAAATTCAGGGATCTAGGAGAACTGACACTGATTAAATTGGAGGGAGGGGGGAGGAGGGAAGTCCTGATATTCTATGGTCTTGAGTACTTGTCTGATTTTATTGAATGTGAATTATTTTTTGTCTGTTTGGGAAACTTTGCCTTCTGGTAACTGCAAGTTGAAGTTTTAGTTTCAGCTGAAATAATACAGGCTGCTTGTCACATCACCATAGTTCCTAATGTAGAAGTACTTCCCTGGAGTTTTGAAACTGCAGTTCACCCTACATGACTGAAGCAGATCCTTACAGCTCAATGACTGTAAAGAAAAATAAAGTTTATGCAACAGTTACATTCTTTATCCACAAAATCATGATTTTTCCACAGAATGATTTTTTCTGAAATGCCATCCTGCTTGAAAATGGGGAACTTTTTTTGGCTATGTGTCGTTTGAAAATGTTTCTTCAGAATTATTTTTCTCTCATGTCTCCGTTGCTCTTTGAATATATTGTAGTAATATTTATACAGACTTACAGAGAGTTTCCTGAGCTTGCCTGCTGAAGAGGAGAGTATAATGAAGTTGTCATTTTATCTGCTGAAGTATTTTACAGTGCCCTTTTAAGGGTTGTTTAATCTATGTGATTACGAATGCAACTGCACTACTCATCTTTTTCTTCAGTGAATCCAAGAAGTGAGACTTTCTCACAGTTCTGATGCTCAGTCAGGTTTATAATATTCTCTGCACATTCCTGACCCAAATTCTGAGCTGCTGGTAGAGCTGGAGATTAGAAAGGACTGACAGACTACATGAAAATCTCCCATTTTTACAGGAAGGCAGCCACTGACATTCCACATATTCAAGATAAATGGACATGGGAAAAATGCAGACAAATGTGCAACTGCTGCAAGGTCCAGATAAAAATATTTACTAGAAACCATTAAGATGCTGATGTTAGGAAAACATGCTTAAAATGGGAATATTTTCCTGCCTGATTCCCTATCTGCACATACAGTATTACTGTCTGGTATTTTTTGCCATGCCAGAGTGGGGAGAGTCCCAGTTCAGGGAGACACCACCTGCAGGTATCTGAAAAGTGTGTTTGCAGCTGAACAATTAAAGCACATTATTAAAGAAATTGTGCCCTGTGAGCATCTCCAAGACAGATTGTTTCCTCCTCACTTTCCTTTGTACCATACAAAGGTTTCTCACAGACAGTTAAAGCTGGTTTCTAAGGAACTAATGGGACTTTACTTGCCATTTAAAAGAACACTAAATTTCAATAAAAGCTCAGTTGCATTGATTAGTAAGAGACAAAATATGGCTCAGCAGCCATGATTAATAACGTCACACAACACAGGTGTTACTGATTAATAAGTAATTTGTTTTTCTCCCCCCATTGCTGCTGTTATTGCAGATAAGCAATTACCTTTCATATGCGAATCTTTGGAATGACTAATTGCTCCTGTGAAATGGTTATCAATTATTCATTAGGGAAACAGAAAAAAAAAATTACTGAAAGAACGTTATTCAAATGCATATTTTTCTATTGAGCTCTGCAAAACCTTGCCTACTCAGAAACCTTAATTCCATATCTTATATTTCACTGAGAAATAAACCCATCTAAAAGGCATAGAGAACCTAGCAGTTCTATAAACACTCTCCTAAAGGAGTCAACTTTCCATTAAGATAAAGAACCTATTTTTAAGTAAAACATTTATCAGTTAAATTTATGTAATCATGCAAATGGAACTAAACACTGCAAGAAATATACATTTGTTAGGTTGCAAAATGAGACCCATTCATAGGAAAAAAAGCATAACTCAGTGTTCTCCTTTTATCTTCATGCTGTAAGCAACAGGCAGCTCAAAGCTCAGGATCAGCTGAGCACCAACACCAAGAAGGCTCACAACCAACCTGCCTCCATTACAGCCACATTTACACATTAAGTAGGCACAATCTGTTGTTTAAGAAATTTTTAATGGCTCAGGTGCCTATTCACACAACATGCACTTAAAAATATTAGACTCCTTGTAAGATCCAGCACTTAACTAAAATTTTCCCACAAGCCAAGATTTGTACCAGTCAAGTCTAATCTGATAGAAGAGCTAAAATTTTTCTTATTGCATTGGCTTTACTACAGAGCTCCATTACTCTGTAGTAAAACAGTAAACTTAACTGTGTTTACTGCCATACTGTTGAGCAAAGTATTGCAAATATCCATAATGCCATATCATTAAAGAAAATTATTTCAAAGGAGATATTGCAGAATCAGAAAAACCAGGCACACCACCACAAAATTCTTGTGAGGTTAGGACTAAAGGTGAAAGCTATTATTGAAAGTGGCATCATCAAGTATGTAAAAAAACCCACCAGTATTCCATGAAAAAGATCCCATTACATTTTCTTTTATTTTTCTTTTATTCCTATTCTTTCTACTTTCCCTTCTTTTACTTTTTTTTTTTAAAAGATTGATATTAATGTGCCAAGATACATTTGTTGTGTAGAAACATGCCAAAGAAAGAAGCCCAAGTCTGTCTATCTTGTCATTGTCACCCACAGATTCTACATTTTCTGCTCTACTTGTGTGGCTGTGAGCAAAGAAGCAAAAAATCAGGTCTATGCAAAGCAATAGCTGTGCAGATATTAGCATAAATCAGAAGTTTTGTTGTGACAGGTTATTTGACAGCACAAAAAAATTAGATTTTTTGGAGTGTTATCATTATTTAACAATTATTTAAAAGTTTTGCAGTATTTTGGGAACTCCTTGACAGTGCTGATGCAATTGGTACTTTTGCGAAAACACGACATGCTAGATAAAGCCAGGTAAAGGGTTGTTTCATACCTTTTCTGGCTTTTCCTGAGTTTGATAAGAAAAAGAGTGAAAAACAAACAACGACAAAAAGGCAAACTGCTTTGAAAAGCTTATAAATTTGTACACATATCCCTTGCCTGCAATATACTGTTTTTTCTGTAAAGCTTGAAAGAATACAAATAATCATCTTGCTGGTACCTCACTTCCCTGTCCAACAGCTTTGTTCCCAGTGCTGTGTCTGGTCTTATACCTTAATTCCTCGCTAGCCCTTCCCTTCTCCCTTCTGGAGTCCATCCTGCAGTCCATGGGGCTCAGTTGGCTAACTCTCCCTCCTTGCTCCTGCGTGTCCTTGTGCAGGCTTCTGGCACCTTGCACTCCCTGTGGCCAAGTCTCAGTCTGTGCAGTGTGAGATTGCTAGATTGTACCAAATAGCAGCTTCTTAATTTTCCTTTTTTTTTTTGCATATGATTTGGTTACAAAGGCATGTACACAGGAGGTGAATTTATAAATACAGTCTGTCAAAAATACCTCATGAATGACAGCTAAGAAACAGCTTTACCACTATAGATTTATAAAATGTTTCAGAGGATGCATATTTGTTATAAGTTGCTCTTAACTCAGGCTATGATCACTGACAGTGACTGTTTCTTTTATTAACAATTCTTGAACTCACGTGACTGACCAAACACAGTTTTTGTAATCCTGGAATAAAGACTATTTAGTACTTAAAAACCTATGAAATTATTTCCTACTGCATCCAGCCTAAAATTTATTCATAGATATTACTTGTTCCCGCATAAAGAAAATGAGATTGAAATTCACGTTCAAACTCAAGGGGCTGTTCTTAATTTCCTGACTTCACTTTTAACTTTGATTTTTTCATCTCAGACTTATATGTTTACCTTCTTGGATAGAAATAAGAAAATCTGGAGAAAGCATATTAGAGAAAGCTCATTTTATACCATGACTAGTTTAGGTTTAACACTCAGAAAATATCTTAAAACTAGGTAAGGTGCCACTTCCTCCAACCAGCATTGGATATATTTGTTTTCAGATGTATACACACACCCCAAAACATCTGGTCTAGAAGTTTGTTCAATGCTATCAAGCCCTAAGGAACACAGGAAGCTACTAATACAATTTCAAGGGTGCATCATCCTCTTTGGATAGCAGTTTGTGGGATACTGCATGATATCCAGGGCTCCACACTGAGAGGGTGAAGTAGCATTTAAATGATACACTGGCTCTCCACTGAGCCAAGCATTCCCAGATCCAATGCCCTGGGTGCAGCTCTATGCTCAAGGTATCAGGAAGCCAAGACTCCCATGTCATTTGCAATAGATCACCTTGAACACAGAAAACTGATGGAGTGAAAAACCTGTCAAGTGGGAAAAGAGACCCAAGGAAAGCACTGGCTCAGTATACAACAGGTAGAGAACACTCTATCTAAAACATCACCATTTTTAGGTGAGCAACTAATTGTGGGAGCAGGAAGAGAAGTGAATTCATATTTATCTGTAAAACAAGTCCCTATACATTTGCAGAGTTCCATTAACTCGTTAGCAAATCTTATTCCTCAAAAATATTCACACAGTCTGAAAAGGCAAATCTGATCTACCCCAGGAATGTTTTTGTAATAAATACACTGTATTTATTATATTATAAACATTTATCACTGAGTGATGGAATAAGGAAATATCTCCAAATGTTTGCTGACATGACATTTGGCTTGGTTTTCAATGATGTATTTAAAGGTGCCTGCTGAAATTGACCCTAGTTAGTCAGATAAGTTCCACTCATTTTAGTGGAAGACAAGGTTTCAGAATTTTAATGAACAATAGTATTTCATTTGAGTTGTACTGTGTGGTGTGTTGAAATAGTACATCATGTTCAGAACATTACCCAAATCTCACTGTTCCACAGAAATGCACCTTCTTTACTTGTGACCTTGAAGGAAGTTTGCTTTCCCTGTGTGTTGAGCATGGGTATGAAGTGCTAGGGGAGACTTGGTCCCTTCCCTTGTCGAACAATGACATTTATCAAGGCTATGCCCATAAGGGCTGAATGAAAGGCACCTAAAGACTGTATGTCAGATCCTTCTGTATAGCTGGATAGAAATACTCTAGGATCTGACTCCAGCCACCTGACTTGGACATCTCTGAGTTCTGCACTTCAGGGCAGAAAGAGCCCTGCAAATCCTTCTGTGGTATGTTATCCAGTCAAAGGAGCTTTCCCCAACCTACAAACATGGCACTTCAGTGCAAAAGCAGTTACACTCTTTAAGTTCCTCCAATAGCAATAAATTCAGGGAGCTCGATGTTGAACATAAAGGAAATAAATCCTTCACTAAGAGAGGCTACAAACAATCCTTGTGTTCCTATATCCTTCCTGTTACAACTCTCTTACTTTGCAAATCCTGTGACAGTTCAAATACAGCACCTGTCAGCAGCATTGTTTTCCTTTGGCAAAGCTGATGTTTAAGAAAAGGACATCTAGAACTGTCCTCTTTCCCAGTACAAATTAATCTCTTAAGGCTCTCTTCATAATTTGCTATTTCTATTCTATTATACATGTTAGATCTTTCAAAAAATAATGGTCAACTACTATCAGAAGCAGTATAGCACGATTCCTCAACAGCATATGAAAAATGCTGTGCCAAGTGCCTTAATGAATTCATGTCTCTCATTCTCCCCTGCTTCTCTTCTATGTCAGGTCATACTCAATTCTGATTCATGAGGTTTCTCTCTTTCTTACTCTTGTGACAAAAAATCTGACTACTCTTAGATTGTCTTAGTTGCACAGAAAAAAAATTAAACATTAAAACTGATTTATTTTTAAAACTGCTTGCCTCTGTTAGGTTCGAAAACACTTTGTGTTTTATGTCACACACTAATGTGCTTTTGCAACCATTTTACAGAAATATTTTCAATTTTAAACATGATCTCTTGTAAGAGTTTAGCCAAGACATCCTTATTGATTTTCAAACTGAAAAAACATCCCAGTGATGAGTCTGAATGTACTTGCCAGATATTCCTTCCACACACATTACTTTGAAGAAGCTTTCCAAACTGAGCATGAAGCTCTTTTTGTATCACACCTGAAATCCCTCAAGGTAAGTTAGCTACAACACAAGTAGGTTTATAGAGGGCTTGCTGTGTAACTAAAGCTCAAAACCAACAAATCCCAACAGTATCAGCTCTCTAAAGGGGATGTACTAAGTCATGATCCTTTCTCAGCATGCCTGTATTGAGTCATCTTGGTGCTTATGACTGACATCAGTCAACTGCTTTGACCTTTAACAGCTGCTAGCTCTGACAAGTCCAGTAACAATGGGGTGGATCCTATCTCAGCTGAGCCTCAGTTAGTGCAATTCTACATAAGGATCTCTTGCACTAATAACAATAGCAGTGATGCAGATGCTGGAAAGAAAATAAATGGACAGATGGCACTGAGGAGCAACTCCATTTGAAGATGGGACACTTATGAATAATCCACCTTACTAAAGCAGAAAATAAGTGTATCAACTCAAGTCAACAAACAACAGACACAGAATCCCATAGCCTACAAGACCACATTTCAGAGATGTAACTTGCTTGTGGATCCAGAATTGCTGTGTCCCTAGTACAAAAACTCAGCCGTTTATTCACAATGAAACATGTCTCCCTTCCTATTTTGTAGCCCAAATATTTAAGACCACTTATAGTACCACAGGAACAGCTTCTCAATTGCTTGTCTGAGGAATTTATCCAGGCAAAGATATATGCCTGTGAAAAACAATTTTGAAGATCACAACATTAAAAAAGAAAAAAAAAAGGAGAAACAAGGAAACAACATGTAATATATTGCCTCAAAATAACTCACACAAATTACCTGGTTAACACAATGTGTTTTTTTCAATGTCCTTTTCTTCTTTACTGGATTATATTTGGTTATCATGTACTTCAAAACTACATGTGCACCTACATCATAGTATTAACATCTTATTTTTACATTTAGAGCCTGTTTTTTTCACAAAGAAGTAAACTTATTTTACAGATCTGTTGATTGTAACAACACCAGTTTCAGGCTTATTTTCTGAAAAACTGAACACTGACTTTAAACAGAAATGAATCAAATAAAAAGATCTTACCTTTGTACATCCTTCTTGACTCTGACTCTTTGGCCATGGTTGCCAGGCAGTGAGGAAGTACACTGCCACAGCTGTTGCTTTGTCCTAATGGTAAATGTCCCTGCAGGAAATATTGTAAATACATGCTTAAAAACATGTTACAAGACTTTTTTTTTGTGTCAGCAGCTTGCTTTCTCGTGGGTATCAACATGTTTTCAAAGCAGTGTCTCCACCTTTCTGCTGTTTGTTCATTTGCTATGTCATGAATGAAGACTATTTTCACCACTTAGAGGTCTTAGATAACAACAAGTTATATCCCTAGAATCAATTCAAACTAGCCTGAAAATACAACCCTTGAGATAGAAATCATGCATTTGTGATTAATGTACTACAGCACGGCATTTCCACAGGTCAGAATAATGGCTGGAAGTACAGAAGGCTTCTTAGTAAACCTGAAGTCCCTTCAAAGTAAGTTTCAGATGTGAATTTGGGGGATTACATAACGCTTACCGGGCTACCTTACCTAACCTGTAACATGACACAGGTTTTTATACAGATGCTGGAGGGCTACAAATAGCAAGCACATACTTTGGATGTGGTGTTCCGTCCCAGCGTAGCGCTGTTGAAGTGTGGGGATGCAGATGGAGTAGTTTTCTTGCGAGGTAAAGTGTCGCTCATGTACGTGCATTCCCTGTGCTGCTTCTTCCGCTCTTCCAGATTCCTGAAATGCTTCAAATGCAATATGTGACAGTTTTGACAAAATGAATTGATGTACTTGCTCAGTTATGCTCTATATGGAAAGTACTGAAGGCGATAGTCTGGAAAAAACAAAATCTAAAATACAGGGTACATCCTGCTTCACAGTGCTTTCCAGTATTTTTACAAATATCACATTAAAATAGTAGTGGTTAATAAAATGCATTAAATTCAAATGCATGTTTTGTGTACATGTCCCTGTACCTTTTGTTTTAAAAATTCAAGTCTAGCATACAAGTGGAACTCAATTACAAAGAAAAACTTCTATTTACAAGTTATTCTAATGAATTGGTGACTTAAAACCAATACAGTTTTTGAAAGGCATTGTCCAAATGTATATGAAAAATTAATTTAGGATTTCAAATATAGGCACTTTATTGTTGCAAGTCCTCTGACAGTTACAATGGCTCTTAAATATTAGTATTTGCCTCTGCATTGTTCATATAAGGAGAAATTTTGTTCAGTAACATTCTATAATACATCGTGTTAATTTTTAAAGGAGTGCAACACTTTGCAAGCATGATCAACTTATGATCTATCATATTACTCTAAAAACTTCACTTGTAAATCAACTTCATGGCCACCATACGAAAAGCAAACAAAACAAAATAATCCCAAATCATCAGCTTTGACTGTTACCTGTTGCTGCCTGTGGTGTTTCTTAGCTGGCAGAGGTGGAGGTGTATCAGATAAAGGAATAGGATCTACATGAGTAGCCATGACCTCAGGCCAATGGACTGATGGAAGTTGAGCAATAGAGCGAGGAGAAAGAGAGTGAGGAAACACAAATCCAGAACAGAGAGGTGATCTTAGCTTTATAGAAAAAAGAGAAATTACAGAGTTTTCTTTTTGGAATTTCTCAAAAGATATGGCACATACAAGCTGCAGTTCTAGCACTGTGTTTGTTGCTGTGTTCAGCAGGGAAAGGACATGTGTTGTATTGCAACTCTCAAGGCACATTGAGCTACGAGAAGCAGCACAGAAATGCCAAATTCTAAACCAGTTGCTGCCTTATTGCAACATAAAGGTAGGTGACTTTACAATTATAAGGCTATTTCACTCCTTTAAAAGGGGATTTGTTAAAAATTCGCTATGGTCATTACAAAGGCAAAAACATCACAAAGACTGAGAAAAAAAAGAGTAAGCTAGAAGACAGACTGACAGACTCCATAGAATAGTTAAGATAGGTAGAAGCTACCCATCCCCCACAAATATTTGAGATATTCTTCTACCACCTTACAGGGGAAAAAAAAAACACAAAAAAAAACCAAGGAGAAGCTACAAAACATACACAATGAACACTTGAGCACCACTGAGGAAGTCATCATTAAGCTTGTCCACAGACTGTTTCCCAAAGGTGCATTACATTATAGTGTTTGACAGGCAAAGATTGCAATTTAGTGCTGCTTGGGTCATAAGCATTCAGGTGTTTTGGCCTTCAGTTCCATCTACCTCATCAAAGACACTTTACATCTGGAGCAGTCCTTCAGCTTTACTATTAAATCTGATTCGGTAACTGGCATGCGGCAGTTTGCCTTCAGGTCAATTTGTTACATGTTGAATTACCAAAAAGAGAAAAATAAAGAAAATAAAAAGGCATCCATGAAAGAACAATGCAAACAAAGGGAAATGTCTCTCAAACAAACCTCTTTATTTTGTGGCTGGCTCGTCAGCACAGCCATGGAAGGCTCAGTTTCAACTGCTTCAGCATCTGTGGGGGTCTGAGTGGAAGGGGATATATTCGTGGAATTGCCATACAGCTCACTAATTTCACTTACACTGATATAGCCCTAAAAGGAGGAATTCAGAAGTTAAAAGGAGCAAAAGCCAAAAGACGTGCAAGAGTATTAATGTATCCGGTACAATGAAAGTTAGTTTAGAGTGATACAGCCAAATATTTGTTATCAACTGAAATACTTAATCATAAATAAAATTAGCATGAAGCTTTTCAAGTGTTAAATACTTGGATTCTGAAAATTGTTCTTAATTTAATTTCAAAAACATTTCTATAATCAAAACCCAAATGTACTTTAAGTCTCCAAAAGATTTGACTAAAATGTAAATACCCTTTAGAAATTATATAGCTGTTTCTCAGGAAAGCAGATTGGGGGGCAAGGAAGAACAAATTTTATTTTTATCTCTTAATATTTTTTTGTCCATGTTTAAACAAAATAACCTGATTTGTTTCTTGCCTAGCTATTAAGCGAATTTGAGTAAATCAAATGACTAACAGAACTGGGAAGAACTTACATAAGGGCAAGCCATTCTTTAAATTATGCTAACACAACATCTTTCAGCTGCATTGTCTAGAAGATGCTTCTGACTTTTATACATATTACCAGAAGATTCAGGTAAGATGCTGTTAGTGGTAGCCCTGTAACCTTTACAATATTACAATTTGCCTTTTTTTTTTTTTTTAATAAAGCAGTCATACAGGAGGTGATGGACTGAGGAATGGCAGGGAGGGACATCAGAGTGCATTTCTGCTTGAAGAGAAGATTTACGTGGGCAAATTTGAGATATAATGGCAAAATACAATTAATGGATGTGTTTTGGTGTTAAGTGAGCAAATGTTATTTAGGAAATAAAATATGGATTCTAATCCATTGTATATAGGATTCCAGGCTGAACAAAGTCAAATGTCCTAATTTCTTATCCACAGAAAACAAGGCTATGCAAAAGCAAGAATAAATCACTGCTGAAGATATGTCATAAAGATGAGATAGAAATACACTTATTTTTTAAATCAAGATGGTAAGCTGCTTTCACATTAAGAACGTGTTGAAAAGGCTATGTTACTATTACTTCACCAACATAGTGACATACCAGTATGTCTACTTCAGCAATTCAGTAAAAGAAGCCACAGACTACTAAGCATTTCTTCTTTTTAAAAATGCCTATGATCATAGAAGGCAAGTTGAAAAAAAATACCAACATTACTATCTATTAGCATAACTTTCAATGTATGTTATCAGTTTTTCTCAAGCAGGTAAGACAATTCTGGAAAACAAGGTATCATGTAGTGGACACAGCACTATACAAATAGGAGGCAAATCTTAACTCTGATATTATTTTATGACCTATTAAATGTGGATAAGATACTAAAGTTTATATCTCAAAACATGTGACTACAGTAAAATAGAGTCCAGTATGAATTACCATTGCTTAACCATCTTGTAGTAGCAGTTTATCAGTAGCCAAAACTCAACAAGTCTATGAATACAATATTGTGTTAATTTTTAAAGATAAAAGCACTTTCACCATTATATGAAAAACATTTACTTCTGACTCACAATGCCAATAAGCATTCACAATGGGGATAAAAAACAAAGTCAAGAATGAATGACTGTGCTGTGCATTAGCTCAGGCCCCTCTTACATTAGATTAAATAAATAGTTTCAAGTCAGATTAGTCATCCAAGTAATTTTGTCTACGCTGAACTTCTAAACAACTTTGATTTTCCTCACTTATTTAAGTACTAGAATAAGCATCCTCATGACCTTATGTGAGGCCATGTTACTTTCTTGCTGTGCAGGAAGGGAGTAAGCTTCACAATGGATGCAAGAGAGTTATAAATGTGTGCTTTGGTGAAGAGGGCCTGGGAAATGTTGGAGGACAGACTCGACTGATGTGTGAGCAACTGCGTGGTGAAATTAACATCTGTGTGTCAGCAGTCTGTTTAAGCCGGCATGCCATTTAGCGCCTGATTTTTAAAGGTGCCAGAACAGTCCGCGAAAAGTTAAACTGGACCGAGATAAACACAACATCTGGCAAAGAAAGGTATTTCTTTTATAACACAGAGCCTATGGGACCACTGAGGATGAAACAGATAACTCATTCTGTTCCTTCTCTTATTTGCCTTGGACTAGGTCCTAACTGACTTCACTGCAGTGAACAGAATGACACCACTGAATAATCCATTTCATTAGAGTGTAGGCTCACCTAATGCATTTTGAATACGTGATTAAACAAGCTATTATGCGGATATGAAATAAAAAAAATCAGAGATAGCACTCACTCTCTAGTGAGAGAATGAAAAGACCCATCTCTAAAAGCAAAGAAAAAATAGAAATTGAAGCTTAGATTTGTCAGATGTCCTGGTGGGAGGTCAGATGTCCAGGTCAGAACACAACCTAGGGCACTGAAAGTCTAAGCATCTGCAGTAGGGAAGAGTGCTCAAACCCACTGGTATGGGAAACTGCACACCAGGAACCTGGAGACCAAATAAGCAAGGTCCCAATTTCCAGGTGCTGAAAGGACACATGGTTGCTTTAGACTTCAAGAGCCCAGCTTCACACAGTGACACCTATATCATTAGATGTGGCAGACCTTGTTCAGGGCTTCGATACAAGCAGATCCAGCAAGTCCAGTCAGACCTCTTAAGCAGAAGGTAATGAGGCAGACATAAATACCTGTCAGTTTATTTTAAATGCTAAAATTTTCACTCACTCTAGCTATTCAAAAGAAGATAAATAAATAGCTCAATAGGTATCTTACAACAACAATAGCTTGACATTAGTGCTTTTCAAAAAAGAACAAAATGTACACTTGTCATGCTTCTCTGCAGAGCCTTGGAATAAGGGAGGGGATGCAATGATAAAATCTACAGGGCAAAAATAAGACTGTGTTTGTACTTGAACAGAGTTATTCCCAGACTCATTCTTTTTCACTTTGATAAGATTTAATTGTCCATTTTGAGGAAATTAGATATACACACACACACTCCACACACATAAAAACAGTCATTTTTACATAGCAAGATATTAAGGCGATACCAGTCACATCTGGTAGAATGTCAAGAGAAACTATTTTTGCTCACTCATGCATTTGGACTTCCATGAATAACTTAAAAGAATTGAAATTGTATGAAATTACTTTGGAAAGATGTGATGACTAGGACTGCATTAAGTAATTAAGTGCTTTTGTATGAAGTGTTATTAAAAGTTACTTATGGTAAAGTCAAAAGCAGTGAAACTTTTTACCTCTTTTAGACTATTGGGACTGACAGGAAATCCCTTTCCTCCTGAAAGTGTGGAATATTTCTTTTCCAGATTACAGAGATTTTCTTTTTCCTGTTAAAACCAGACATTTTATGTTAAATGCCAACAGCCTTGTAAGTGAAAAATAAATTATAGTCATTTTCTTAACTGTATGAAGAAACACACTGGGATAGAAGGCTGAAACTGCACTGCAGAATTTTAGCTTCATCCATTTAGAGTAGAGCTGAACAAAAAAATGGAGGTACCAAAAGAAAAGATTTTACTAAATAACCACAGCCAAACCAGGTAAGTGTTCCTTCTACATTTTGAAAAAGATTCTGCTCAGTGAACTAAATGTGATTTTTCTCATGATTAAAAGCAAAATGTAAAATGGACACAGAGGGATCATGCCAGCTTCTTATTTAACCAGCTGTTAGGTGATGTTCAGGAGCTCATCATGTGGCCTAATATGGGCTACTACAAGCCAAAAATCTGAGCTCTCTGTGCACAGTTCCAGCAGCCACATAGAGAGCACAGGCTTCTAGCTTCAGCACCAAGGTGAAGTTGAGTCCTCTGGTTGAGTCTTCTGGAAAGGGGGCATCTCTAAAACCCTTTTAATTATCAAATGCCACTAGAATTTTCTCTCAAGAAATCTTCTGATTAATTGCAAAAGATTTTTTTTTTTAAAAGGTGAATGGATACAACCCTTGCTTATCACATTATATCAACTTGTTAGCTTCTGCACAACTGATACTTTTCTTGTGTTCTACATTCTTTTATTCTATGAAATGCTCTCCTATTACATGGTAAAAATGTTTGAAAGACAATAAATACTTACCCTTTGCAGCATCACTATTAAGTTGTTTTTCTCTTTTACAAAATGATCTTGTTCTCTTTGTGCTTGTTGGACAATATGATTGGCTTGTTTTTTGAGGGCAGAAATCTTTTCCTAATATAAAAAGCAAAAAAATCACAATTTCTATTTTATTTTCAAAGCACAAAACAACCTGCAGCAAGGATCCTATTCAAGTAAGTTCACTCATTCATATGCATGACTAAGCAGTAGGAAAACAAGTTTTTACAATGCAGCTCACTGCTCTGAAGGAGAGAATTAAATAAGATTTAGGCAGTAAAAAGAAAACTTATTCAAGAGAGAAAAGAATAATTACACATATTCTTTGATATTATGGTGAAAAGCCTCATACACTGAACAGAACTGGTTTAGAGATCCAACCTCTGATCTCTGAAAAAATGGTATTTAAAAATGGTATTTAATTGGTTGAGATTGGACCTTTACAACTTATTTTTAAAAATACTGTATTTACTGAAGTTGGTGTTGTATTATTGTTTTAACTAAATCATTCAACATCAACATCAATAACAAGCCTAAAATAACTGTGGTTTTGTCCAGAGTGTACAAATCTCCTTTCTTTGGTACTCTTTTGTAGCAAATTAAAGGGTTTGAGTTTCATATGCAAATATACAAACAGGGCAGGAAATGTTATTTACTTCCTTTTTGAAAAAGTCAGTTTGATCAGTGTGGGATGTCACTGAGCTATTGTCTTTGCTCTGCTTCAAAAACCTTTTCAAAGATGAATAGTTTCCATTATTTCTTGCACACTGGCAGGTTGTAGAGCCATTTCATTGCCTTTATACTCAATAACAAAGAACAAATTAATCAACTGTTAGTGCTTTTACCTTTCTACTGACAATGCTGCGTTGATATTCGGCTACTTCATGAAGGAGCTGCTGGGTCAGATTTTCTTTCTCTTCATCTAACCTGCTTTCATGTTCAAGCTGCTGAAATTCCAAATCTTCAAAGTGTTTGCTTTCTATGTCCAGAAGATCAGCATCCTTAAGGAAAAAAAAAAGAAAAAGGTAATATATAAAAAAGTGATTATGCTTTCACTGACACCAAAGCAGAGGTACTTACAGACAAACACAAAAATCAACCTAAAATGATGTTTACCTATCCCATATAACATGTTCTACCAGGAGCTTAATGTTTTTAGTGACCTACTGTCATAATAAGAGAGTAAATAGGGCTAATCATTATTTTGATGTTGCTTTCTCCATCACTCCTACTGTGCCTTTTGCTAAGAAGCACCTTCAGAGTGAGGGAGCTGTTTTGCTGTGTTCCAAGCAAGTTGGCTGGGCAGATGTCTCTGCTGTGGCCTAGCTGGGACACCACCAGAGCCTGAACCTATCTAGTGAGGTTGTCACATGCCAAACTGGGAGAGCAACTGCTTACCAACCAAACAGGACAGAAAGAATCATGCCAGTAACACTGGAAAACTGCTTATGGAATTAACTAGTTATGGGAAATCACACTAAAACTGAACTGCAGTTAGAATTTCTTCAGCACTGCTTTTATTAACAGACACAGTCAGATGAGACAAAAGAGATATGGAGCCATGTGCCATCAGCACACTGCCAGCATTGCAGCAGTGATGTCCAGCCATGTAAGTTGGACAGCCAGAGGCTGATGGTGGACAACAAACTGGAGCTGAAAATGGCTCTCTGTGCAATTAAGGACTCCAGTCACCCACTCTAGCCAGTAGGTGCATTACTCCAGAAAAAGCATCAGCCCACTTTTATGCATTTCCCTGGACTGACACCAGGTTTTGTCAGATAAAGAGAAGTCAATTGCTACAAAAAAGACTCAAGAAATAAGAACACACCACTTAGGGATGATGAGATAAAACTCATGGTGCTTTTCAGCACAATAACTGAATGCTAATCATTCTCCTGAAACACCTGTGCATTCATAATATGAATTCCTGTTTACAAGTTCCAGAGCTCTGAAGAAAAGGGTGTTTTTAATACTCACAGCATTGGCAAATGCTACAGTGCTCTAAAGCATATTGTACACAACTTGTTACACAAGAAAACCTATGTCCTGGAAATAATATATCATTTTAGAGGAATGCAAACTTACTACTTTTCTAATTTCAACCTAGGGCAAAGATTAGTGACTGAGATAAGCATGTAAGTCCCTATAAAAGTAATTTCAAAAGAGCTTCCAGTGTACCAGGGAGAGACACAGGATGCAGAATCTGAGGAATCCACATTACTGTATGAAATACCAGCATCTTGCCATTACTCTCCAGAGATGTGCCCTTCACTTGTAAGAGATAGTGATCAAAACCAAAGGCATGGGCTAAAAATCACAGGAAAACAGTTACCTACAATACAGAAATGTTTGTTTCAAACTGGTCGGACATCTTCAGCATCCAAAATAAATAGAAGGGCTTTCCTTGGGCCATGAAAGTCAATAAATTCAGCGTATTGCATATACCACATTAATTGCTACTGAGGCTGAAGAAGAGATTTCAGAGAAGGCAACCAATAGCCATAAAGACAACTAGGGGCATTTAAAATACTCTTCCTGGACAACAGGGAGAGTGTATATACATTTTGAACACAGAGAAGCCAAGAGTTTGCCAGTTGCCCACCCCAACCCAAAGTCCAGATGCACCCTGCAGCCAGCTGCTGCAGTGGAATTGGCTGCCCACTCACCCAGGCTCAAATTACTTAGTTACTGAAGTCCCAGAGATGAAGCAATAAGGGAATTCATCTCCTCCACACCTTCCTTGTTGGCAGTAAAGCAGCACAACGTAAGCTGCTGCAGACTCAGGTATTTCACAGAATGATCTTGGTTGGAAGGAACCTTAAAGATCATCTTGCTCCAACCTCCCTGCCATGGGCAGAGACACCTTCCACTAGACTTGCTCAAAGTCCCATCCAACTTGGCCCTGAACACTTCCAGGGAAGTGTTCCACGTCTCTGGGTCACCTGTTCCAGTGCCTCACCACCCTCTGAGTAAAGAATTTCTTCCTAACGTCAACTATAAACCTGCCCTCTTTCAGTTAAAAGTCATTACCCCTTGTCCTATCACTACGTGCTCTTGTAAAAGGTCCCTCTCCAGCTCTCTTGTACCCCAGCTTTAGGTACTGAGAGGCTGCTGTAAGTTCTCCCCAGAGCCTGCTTTTCTCCAGGCTCAACAATCCCAGATCTCAGCCTATCTTCACAGGAGATGTGCTCCAGACCTCTGATCATCTTCGTGGCCTTTCTGTGGACTCGCTCCAACAAGGCCATGTCTTTCTTTTGTTAGGAACCCCAAGGCTGGGGTTATTTTGGGGGAAGAAGATATTTTCTCTATTTTGGGTACAACACAGAGTCATTTCATGACTCCTTTCACACTTGATATCCATTTGAGACCTACTGTGCACTAATTCAGTGATAACTTCACTGTAATCGACCACAGCAGCCACTGCTAATTTCCACTACAACTGGCCTGGAATAATATGCAACAGGACTAACTGGACACTTAACTACACCCCCACATTTCAAGTTTTGCCCCACCTTCAAATCCAAAATTGTTATTAAGACAAGTTGGGAGAAATAAACAAACAAGCAAAATTTAACCAAACAGATTTCTGGAAGTCTCTTGACAGTCAACAGTGAAAAAGGATTTACTACCCTCCCATACCAACAACACTGCAGCTTCTCATGAAGTAATACTTCATGTGACTATGGAGGAAAGGCTTACATTCCTTTTAATATGTGAGACATTACATAATACTGCCTTTTCTTTTTTTAAAGGTAACAGAAATCTTTAAGTGTCTCAAAACTAGCAAACTTCTTCTGTACTATCTGAGAATTGAACACTGTTATTTCCAAAGCTGGACTTTTTCACTTTTTAGTCTCAGGAAAAAAACCCAAAACAATTCAGCAAATAAAACAACATGTAAGGAATATTTCCTGTTTAGAAGAAAACCCTTTTTTTTTAATCACTGCTATTACAGCCCTTATTCCTCATACAAACACTCAAGACAGCAAGAAAGAATTGACTTTCATATGGCCTCTTGAGCTTGCCATACCGATGCTTTGAAAATTATTCTCCCCCTACCATTAAAGCTAACTATATGTGCTGTATAACCCACTTCCTGTTAATGAATACTAAGATTTTTCCACAGAAACTAATGGTACCTTCCTAGACAATATTGTAGAATTTTTTTAGTTACAAATAATATGAACTGAAATCAAGTTGCAATTAGACATTATAAAAAGTTTATTTCTACCAAAGTGCAACTGCTGAAAATGTAGGACAAAATAAAGCTATTTTAATAAGTGGTAAAATCTTCAAAATTAATTTTTCAAATACAGTTCAGGCTAACACCTAAGTTATATATTGAAAAAAAGAAGTTACACTGGGCTTCTTTGAGACAGACATTTACTGTCTTTGCTCACACAGGTAAAGAATGATGCTTCACCATTCATCTAAACACCACAACAGCTTCCACATCACTCAGCAAGCCTAAAGGGCTAACTACAGGCAAGTAGCCCAAAGTTTTAAAAACATTCAACACAAAATGCTTTCTAATCCACCCATTTGCACTCTACTTCTTCGCCATCATGCATATCATCTATTACAACCATTCCACCAATAAAATAACCCTTGTCACTATTAAAAATTCTAAGCTGCAAATATGTTCAGTCACTGGATACTTGAAAGCGAATACGTTACGCTTAACTAAAAAAAAGGAAAAAAAAAATTAAAAGTCAACAAAATAAAAAAGTTAGTGCAATCTTGAAACTTGCTACTGACCCTCTTCAGCTGCTGCTGTAACTGTTCCCTCATGGACTCAGGGCAATTATCAAGCTGTGTCTTCTGCTCGGAGTAAAGCTCCTGAAGCCTCTCTAGTTTTTCCCTCTCAGCATCAAGTTTTAATTTTTCCTGAAGCATGAACCAGAAAATAAACACAATTACCTTCAAACCCAAGCAGTTGTTAGTGATTATGACAGTGCATGGCAAAACCTTAACAAACAGTTGAAGCACGTTGGTCAAAGACAGAAACCTCTTGTTAGTTGAAATGCGACGGTGGGATGCAAAATGATCAAAATAAAACATTCATCATTTTAGTGGGGTGATTAATTCTCTCCCTTGTTACTGTGTTTTGTACCCGTGCCTGGATGATGGTTTAAAGCCCACTGCCCAAACACTTGCCTCATCTAATGAAAAAAAAAATAAATGGTGGCCATGTTAGTTAGGTAACTGTTGAAGCTGAGAGAAAGAGTAGCGTTTAGAAAGCAAAACGATTGGAAAATGACTGTAGTCTGGCAGTGAGGGAGAAATGAATCTTCCCAGGAGAATGAATTACCTGCTTGTGTGGCTCTGGACAGATAAGTACATTTAGCAAGTAGTGAAAAACCAGAATGAGACAGAGCTTTATAAAGAAAGAACTATGGGCCAGGAAGTTCTGTTGCAGCAGAAACACCAACTGATCCAGCAAATTTGCTTCAGGAGACAGGAACTGTAACTCATTCATGGGGATCAAAGGTGACAGCTTTGCCTCCCTGGTCTCTTCCAACTAGTTCAGCTTTCCTGTCATTCGACTCAAGCAGCAGTACTTCTCACCCTCCAAAGCCTGTGGCCTTTTAATGTTTGTAATCAAATACAACGTGATTTACTGTGCAATGCCGCTCTGAAGACTGGCTGCAGATCCCTTAAACTACCCTGCAGACTATTATTTATCTATGGACCAAAGTTTGGGAAAAAATATATCAAAGCGCACAGAAGTTTTTCAGTGCCTTTCACTTGCATCTACACTGGCCAACACAGCAGATGCATTTTCTTTAATGGAACAATTAATAACTGGAAAAAAACCAATATGCCTGATATGCCAGGCATAAATAATCAACTAAGTCCCTGAAGCATGGCTCTCTTCTACCTTCTAGAGTAACACTAGTATAGTTCTCTGTTTCTGCATCTTGTTCTGTAGTAATGCATTTCCTCTCAGACAGTCTCTAACGCTTCTTAAAACTCAAAAACTGACAGTATCAGCCCCAAAATTTCGGCATCTTCTGGGTCCTCCAAGAACAACTGAATTCTGTCACAGCATCTATTCGTGTCTCTTCTTTCCAGCCCCAACTAATATTTAATTTTAAAATCAAATGTGTGATGCAACAGGTGCTATATGAACAGACGCACTGCATCACTCTTATGGAACATGCCATAGAGAAGGAATGTCTTTTACTATACAGTACTTGTCATTTCAGACCTACTCTCTGCTATACCTGACAAAGTTCTCAAACCCTTATGCATGGCAGAGGCATAGTAACATGTATTAGCTGTCTTTATGATTTTACCTCTAAATTTGAGTGGGATCCGGGGTTCGGATTTAATTTTTCCAGTATTTAAAAACAACAGCAGGAAGCATTTTTATTCAAGTCCAGTGTCAAGCAGACTCCCAGCCCCATTATGTTCACTTACATATGCAGCTTCTCAGTTCATAAAAGCAGATGAACAAAATGCTGAGTACAAATGTATTTTTTTAAGCTTATGAAAATGAGCAACTGAGCCAGAATAGTCTATTACCTGGACTTCCTGTACTAGCTTTTGTCTTACAACAGCAGCAGTAGGGATCAGAAATACAGATGATGTAGCATGTACAAGGTGTATAATGAGGGAGAAGCATGCAATTCCTGAGAGGTCAACTCTAGACCTCCATCCCCAAGAAGCCTCATTTGCTGAATCGCCCTTACTTCCAACAGGGAAGGAAATATACGAATAAACTGGTAGTTCCTCTCCTCACAAACCTTGTCGTCCATTTAACACGCAACCTACAGTCTGCCACATTATTTCACACTTTCTTTTTCTGCTCACCTCACCATCCAAGGCAGCAAGGACTGCTCTGACCTTAGCTGCAATATTGTGCCCCTGAAGTCATTAATAGCTCTCTAAATGTCTATGCTCTGCAACAAGCGTGCTCATTCATTAACAAGCAAGTCAAATCTTGACTGTGAGGAGACATCCTCAGCAAGTATAAAACCGCCTGAGAATCCTGCTGGAGATACTGTTACATCCCTCAAGAAATTAAAAATGTATTCCTTTGAGACTGAAAGTGATACTCCTCTGGTCTATTTATAGGGTAGGAAGTGCTAACATCCCACCAAACTGACTCCCTTCAAAATGTGCAGTCTTAACAGGAAATATCACTTTCAGCAATGAGAGGCATTATAAGTTTTGCAGCTGTGGAGTTAAGTTTGCTGATGTCTCCGGCTGTGCGTTGGCAAAGTCCATTTAATTCACTAAAAGTAATCTGATAAATAAATGAATAACAGTAATTTTTTGATACAGTATTTTCTATAAATGATTCAAGGCAAGTTCTTCTAGAAGAGAAAAGATTTATAAGTTTGCAAGCCAAGTGCAAGCTGCAGCTGAGGCAGGTCTGTGGCTGACTCCACAAGCTGTTTGCCCAAGAGCAGCCAGCAGCAGAGCTGTGAGAAGAACCCATGTGCTCCCACTGCTCATCCTCATTTAACTGTGGGAGCTTGTACTTGATAAAGTATTTCTCTGCAGACAACTGCTCCCCACCCCAGCACTGATGCCAGTCAAACTACAGTCTGGCTGAAGTTTTAACATCCTGTTTCCACAGAAAAGAAGTACATCATCTGACCTTAGCCTACTGCCCAATTTGCCTTATTGTCTGCCTCTAGATGCATGTTAAATGAACTTGGGGTCAGCCAGGATACAGAGCAGGATGGATTTGGGGTTTGATGATACTGGGGCACAGCTTGGATCACTTTTAGAGGATTTCTGAAAATTGTGAAGGATAGTAGTAGAAAGAATTGATATGTGACACTGTCTCCCAAGAGCACAGACATGTGATGTCAGCAGAGCACATGTGGTATGAACACAGACCATAACTGATCAACATGGGTCACAAAAGGAAATCAATCTTTAGATGTGGTAGAACTGATTTGAGGGCAAAGAAAAAAAAAAGACTATATAAACAACACATCTCATAGATGATGAGGACATACACAATCATAGCCCCTAGATTAATGGGAACAGAAAAAAACTGAAACAAATTGCTTCAGTGTTGTCTCCCATGGTAAAAGATGCACTATGCCTGATCAGTGCTGCTACTTAAAGCCCTAGTAGATCCCCACACCCTTTCAGCAGAGAACTTCTGCTTTTCAGTTTGTCATTCATCACAATCTGCTACTGCAGGCAGGCTGCAAAAAACTGTAAAGCAAAATGTGGCTGCATGTACATGTGCCCTCTGAACCAACATTCTTGCATAAACTGGTAGAAACTGCAAAAATGAGAATAAATTTGATGAAACAGAGAAAGCACCTCAAATACCTAGATAAAAACTGGAACACGGCCTGGCCCCCCTCCCCCCCAAATAAGAACCCTATCAATTTTACAAGGTCGCTGTGAAATGGACTGCATGGCTAGGTGAATTTGGCTCACTCTGCAACCTTCCAAATCACTCCACCAAAAACCACACACAAAAAAAAACTTCCAAAAAATCAAGATATGTGTTATTTTCAGACAGAAACAGCAAATAAACCTACAAGACAAATGCAAGAAAAAAACAAACAAACAAAAAGACTGCCCCCCAAAAACCCCAACCAAAAACCTGACTGTATTTCCATTTAATAGGCTCTTAACTTTCAATGCTGCAGTCTGAAGCACTCCACAATCTTTCTCAGTCCAACCCACTTAAAAGTCATCATGTTTTAAGATAGTATCATCTCATAATCCACACTAAGCTTCAGACATGCACCCTGTCTCTCAGTACAGAATCAGTCTCACAGCTCTCACAGGTTTCTGAGAAATAAGGAGAAGCACATAGAGTTCTTTGAAAAGCTTCTCCATCTCATCTTCATGCTTTCACCTCTAGCCAAACCTTTTTCTTTACACTGCAAAAGAACACCCCTCCCATTCTCCAGAATAACCTACTGCAAAAGCTACAAATTGGAGAGAAAGAGGAGAGTACAGAAATGATTCCTTTCTGCTTGAAAGTGGTTTTGCTACAGGGTTTATTTATTCACTAATAATAGAGAAAAGGTGGGAAAGCAAGAAAATTTGACTTGAACAAGTCACTAATGAAATTGGCCTAACCCTTGCCACGAACTTGTCAGAAAACAGTCTACTCCCTAACAAAAAAGCAGGCAAAGAGACAAGATACAAAGATTTAAAAAAAAAAAATAATCTGTTCCTCAGTGGTTATCCATTGAAGGGGGCAAGTGGTAGTGCTAAACCTGAGGTCTACCAACTCATCCAGCACTCTGGCTAATTAAAAGAATTTACAGTACTATGGCTCATACAAATCAGACTACATACAACTGATAAAAACCAAATACTGTTGAAATAAAAGAGAGTCGTCTGTGCAAACTGTACGTGCTCATCTTCGGTATTTTCATACTACTCTTTCTTGTATTCTTGATCTCTTTCAGGACAGAAGCATAAAACTAGTAACAATTTAATTAATTATTTGTCATCAATCCCTGTGGGTTTCATGACATATGAAGGGAAGCATAATAGGACAGAAGGTATTTCACAGAAGTTCTTTTTTCTATATGAGTGGTAACTAATTTATTATATAACTGACTGTATTCAGTGATGGCATCTATACAAGAGATCTCAATAGTTTTGTTTCAGGTGCATGCATAAAGCTACTGTTAAAAAGCAGTTTAAATCAAAGTAAGCAATCTCTCTGCTCTAAGTAAAAAAATAAATCACAATAGGTGCACACATTAATTTGCTCCAAAGAGAACTCATGTTTTTTGCAATTTCTACGCTCATTCTCTGACCATTGCAATGTCTTGTCCTAGTGAACAGATGGGGAGGCAAAAGAAAATTCCTGATTCTAGTCCACTGTTTCTTCATGAGTGTAGAAGAGGAAATAATCATCCAAACCAGAAGAAAAAAGGAAGTAGATAATGTTAAGGACATGATAACTCATCCATTTGAAATACTTGCTTATATTTTGCTGAACTGGAATCTGACCAGGAAATATTTAAAAGGCTATGCTATGAGACAAATTTGTCAGATTCATCAGGATAAAAGCAACAGGAATTTTGCATCCAGAAGAGAAAGGACTGAGGAGAGACCACCAGTATATTCAACTTTGATTGCTGGTGGCTCATCAGACAGATGTTCTTCCCTTGACTTGATTCTTGAAAGCCTTTACAGTATTAATTCAGCAAAGAGGCTGAGCTTTAAATGTTTTGGCATTTTTGGGATATTCTGTTCACGACTGAAAAATATTTCCACAAAAGCATGTGGACAAAATTAAATGTATTCCAAAAAAAGATGCATTATCTGCTGCCAGCTGCTTGTGACTTCTGCCCTTGAAGAGGGACAGGAAACCCAGGTTGATAAAAGAGTTCCAAAGTACATGTTGCCACCATGACATAAGGCAAAGGTCCTCCAGAAGAAAAGAAGTAATGTCCCTCTCTATAAAACATCCCAACTTCTGCATAAATAATTGTTTTGAAACTCTCTGCCAAAACTCCAATTTAGCTATGATTACCTCCCACAGCACTTCTGTTGAATTAATTACTCATGTTCAGTTATTCCTGTTTGTTCATGCTCACCAATCTATTATTTCTTTCCCTGGTTATATTATTACTTTCAGCCTCATGCTTTAACTTGGACACATCAGGCATGGGAAATCATTAAGCATCCTTCTCCACGTATGCTGAACTGCATGTTTTAAAATGGCACAGATTAAGGAAGCACTGTATGAAAAGAAAATACATTGCAGAACTGAGTAACATCCAAGCAGGCAAATACAATTTTCTCCAGCTCCCTTATAGACAAATGTCAATCCTGAAGTAAATCTCATGAGCAAAGATTCATCAGGAGGAAGTTGTAAATGTAAATACCACCATGGACCTGAGGCAGTGTTCCAGTGCAAACAATAGCATCATTATTGTCCACCAACAGTAGAGCAACATGAGTGACCTCTCTGGTAATTACAGGGAGCTGGGCCCGGATGGCAGGGAAGAGGGAGCTTGGTTCACCTCCCTCTTTATTTCTAAGCTGTCCAGCTTAGCTCTTTCCACAACAGGCTGCGCTCAACATAATTTTGTCAGTATCTGTAGCACAGATCTTTCCTTCAGAACTTCAGGTTGTAGCTGTCAAATTTTGTTAGTAGTGACTTATCAGGGCTGCCCCCACATAATTGGACCTTGTGATTAATAGCTTAAATGCTGATATTCCCATATGCCCATACTGGGCACTAGAACTGGCTCCCCAGGGAAGTGGTCACAGCACCAACCCTGACAGAGTTCCGAGAAGCTTTTGGACAATATTCTCAGGCACACAGTGTAACTCTTGGGGATGTCTTGTGCAGGGCTAAGAGTTGGACTTGATGCTTGTGGATCCCTTCCAAGTCAGTATTTTCTGTGATTCTGTGATGTAGCTGGCCACCTTTTTCTGTGGACAAAACTAAGTATGTAGAGCGAGGTAGTTAAAACAAAAAAAAAAAAATGAATGAAAGATTTTAAGTTGTGCTCTAGAAGCACAGCCATGGAGGCAAAGTGCTACCTTCCTCCATACCCTAGCATGATTTCCAGCATAGCTGAAAGCACAAAACATGCCAAACAGCTCTGGAAGTAGCTACCCCAGCCATGACAACTGAGTCCTGACAGCACTTATACCTGGCAGAGAGGCACCACAACCAGAGCTACACCAGGTCCTGCAATGGTGCTGAAAGGTTCTGTCATCTTTTCAAAACAGCAACCACTCATAGCTCTAATTTCTAAAACCTAAGTAAGTCCACACTAATTGCTTTGCTCCTTACAATATGTGTAGTGGCATACTTATGAAGGCTCCCAACTCATCCCCAGCATGCTCCACTATCTTCCCCACCAATTCATTCATTCCTCCTCATCATTCGTCCTGCCACGTGTTCAGTAGGGTTGAGCACAGGACTCAAATGAGATCAGGATGCAGCTTAACATATAACACACAAACCTGCTCACAAAATAGGTTCCTGATTTACATGTGAGGTGCTGGGACACAGAGACATTGTACCACAGCAAAGAGCAAACTGACACAGCCCAAAACTGCACTCACAAATCCCCTGCCTTCAAGTATGTTTTGCAGTCAATTCTTTTGCCTCGTAAGGGCTAGAAACTGTGGCTTTAAAATTCTGCAAAAGTTGGCAGAACTTTGTGTCCTAACCTAAATGAATTGTGCACGGGGCATTAAAAAAAAAAAATCTAATAATCAGGTAGAAGGTAGTACAAGACCTTCCACCTACAGTCTATTTCAAGTACATTCCATGGCCCAATAATTAGGTTGTATCTTATGATCTCTCTTTTTAAGAATTTCACAAGTTTTTCAAAATGGTACATGGGTAAGGATGAGACATGGCCAGGCAGGGATTTCCTGTCAAACAGGTGCCAAGATCAGTGGTAAGTTCTGTGAAATGTTCAAGTCTCTTCAGGGACGAGTGCCATCATGTACAGCACTAATGCCCCACCATCGTTTGGCAAGTGAAACGGACTTACCCTCTCCCCTCCAGACAATCAACACCATGTGGTGTATTTGGGTATCACTCTCTTACCCTAAGAGAAACGCAACTACTGTTTGAGATATGGGACCCCAACAGCTTCCTGCCTTGAAGCCCCACCAAAACTAACACCCCCAGTATCAGTAGGGGTGAAATACTTGGGCAACTAATAGAAATTATGACCACCCTGTGGAAACCGGGACATTTGTTCTTGCAAGAAACAACACAAAAAGTACCATCAGCAGAATGGCAACTCCTGGCCAAAACCTGAGCTTTAATTCTGTTGAAGAAGTCCTAAGTTTCAAATTATTTCAGCAAAAAGGACCACCTATTGCCTCCACCTGAGCCTGTTTTTTGGGGCTGAAGGATTGATCCTGTACTACTACAGAGCCAAGATGTTGCCTGTCTTGCATCTGATGTGCAGGGCTGCAACCCTAATGTAGACACACAAATCAAGCTTTAAAAAATGCTACTGTTTCAAGCCAGCCCAAACTTTTATTTGTTGACATGATCAGTGCCATCTGTTCTGCTGGTTGAAACCACTTTCTCCAGAACACTTCAGCTGTCACTTTATATTTTGCTTGTTCACAGAGACTCATCTCCCATTTCTATTTTAAACTTTCACTTTTATGCAATGCTTTCAGACATCTGCCAAACAACAACAACAAAAACAAAACCCTAATTGTGAATTTATTCCCACAAAGAAAGTTTCAGTATTAACAGAGCCATGGCTTCAAGTTTAGAGGACACATTCACAGCTGGGTTTTTTTTTGTTTTTGTTTTTGTTTGTTTGTTTGTTGGTTTGGTTTTTTTGTTGTTGTTTGTTTGTTTGTTTAGAACACAAAAAAACCCACAAAAGAAATGACAACTAATATTTTGTAACTGATCTGACTAGTGCCATGCTTCATACTGAAAACAAATGTTCTGAGTGAACTTACCTTCAAATAACAACATGCTTTTTCTAGGCTGCTTTCCATGTTTCAGTTCAACCGAAAATTTAAACTAGATCTGGCATTTTTATTTTCTGGCTGCTACCCACTAACGTCCCATCATATGACTGCACGGAAATTTAAATGACCTACAGATTTTACAGTAATTTCCATTAGTTTAATTGAATTTTGAGGCTACTAGAGAGCCAATATGAAAGGCAAAAGAGCTCTTGAATTTCTGGATATGATATTTGTTACCCCTTACCAACCAAAACTTATAGCAGCATCCCTTTGGAGGGTATCTGCTTGCATGACCCTATCTGCTGATACCCACTTTAAACTCATCTTTGTACTAAAAAGCAAGTATGAAACATATCCCATAGGCAACTTAAAATGTGACCACAGGCAACACTGAAAGCTGAAGGATCTGTGAGGACTATACAAAAAACAAAGAGAAGTGCGAGCAGGGAAGTTCCAACTTAAACTGTCTTTCTACAGAGTGGAGAAGTGGGAGCACCATTCTCCTCCTCAGACACAGGCTTGATGGGCACAGCCATGACATAGCAGTCAGGCTCGTGATAGGACAAGCAGGAATCAAAGACAAAAAGTGCAAAATAAAATAATGCAAGCTGTAAGGCATGAATTAAATGGGAACTGCAAAAGTGCTAAAAACATGCAGCTTGTCTAAGCAAAAGAAAATAATGCAGAAGCCTTCCAAATATTTCTGGAAAGCTTAAAAAAAAGAGGAGAGACTAGCTAGAGCATTTCCACAGTGACAGGTCTAAATTATGAGGTAGAGGATGAAATTTAAAAAGGAAACAACACTGGCTGAAATCCCTGGAAAAAATTCCTGACCTTGAAGTATTATTGGCCATGGCACATCCCCTGTGGAGAAGGGAACTGCGTGCCTGGAGAGGCTAGTGAAGAGCCTGGTGGAGGGAACTGGCACCCCATGGCTTGAGGGGGACAACTTCATCTTGCAGGCACTTTTCATTTCTGCACTTAAAATCTTATTATAGTACTATCCTATTTTGGAAATATATGTTTATATGTATTTGCTATGTAGTTGAGAGCAAGTATCTGACTGTATAGGAAAACTAATTAATTCCTGGGACTTAATCACAACGAGAATATTCTATAGTTCTAAAATTGCCAGTCAGTAAACAAAATAAACATAATTGCTTTAAAATTACATACTTGACAGATGTCTTATATATCATTCTATACACTAATAGAAAAAACTTACAGCCTTCTTTCATTCTGTTTCTTTGCTGAGAAAAGATTCTTTTTTTTTTTTTTTTGTTCTAAAAGTTACATAATCCACAATGGAAGGTAGTGGAACAACTCAATTAGTACTGTTCTTTTAAACAACAGATAACCCAAACACAAGCCCTATATGGATTTTTTTATTAATAAAATTTTCTTCACAGTAGATCAGGTCTCTTTACTTAAGCATACTATATTTTGCTTGTCAAGCATACCCTGGAACACAATACTGTTAAAGGGAAACGATGGTGAAGCAACTTCTTTTTCCTTTCATATTTATCAAGTAAATTTACTTATAGACAGTACTTCATAGAATAACTTCCATCAACATTAATCATATAAATATATTTTGAAGATCAAGGGGAACAGAGCACACAGGTAAAGATAACTGAATTACCTTTGTCTTTTCACCAATAACATTTCTCTCCAGTTCAGCTATTTTTCTGTTTAGATGATCCAATATTTCCTTCTCTTTCAGCAGCTCTGTTGTTTCAGATTTCTGTTCCCCATCCAAAAGGGCACATTCCATATCCAACTAGGAATACAAAACATCTTTCAGAAGCAGTCCAGATTCAGAAGAAATCTTGATAGACATTATTTTCTGGGGGAAGGGGAGTGAGTTGGTGATTATGGACAAGAGAGAAGTATTTTAGAAAGAGGGCTGGGGGGGGGGAAAAATGTTTTACTGCCACAAAAGTTAAAAAGAAATCTCAGAAGAAGTAAAATTTCAACATAAAATACTGCAAAATGAAGTCTAAACCAACTTTAACTTGAAGATCCCTTTTTTCCAAACTACTTCTTTTCCATCTCTTCTCTGTCCTTCCTCCTGCTATGATACTGTACTGTCTCTGTGCCCAGGCTCAGTAGGAAACTCTTCTGGAACAGCTGTTTCTTTCCTGTCACTAATAATTGTAGCAAGCAGAACCCAAATGCCAGGCCAGCTTAGTTTGCAACTGAGAGATTCCAGAAGTCAAGGCAGTGCCAACACACCCTTGCCACTGTAAAGCCAAGGAGGTTTGAAAGGAAGTTGTCTCACTTCCTTTCTCTTTAAACAGTCACAGGAGACACCACCATAAAACTCCTAAGTGACACAAGGAATTTGGATCAGTTAGGTGACCATTAAACAAGCAACATTGTTCCAATTCCACTTTGGAGTGTATGGTTACAACTGGGAAAGGCTAACCTGAGCCTCATACCATCTCCAAGCTGGGGAAAAATAACCTTCGTAATAGGAGACCACCCGGTCTGTGATTCTGTGCCTAAACCTGGTAAAAAGTACAGAATATGAAGGCTTCATACATCCATGAGTTCACTATATACTTGCTGAACCCATCAGACTTGTGCTATGTACACATACGTAACAACCAAGACATTTAAAACGAAAACATATTTCATACCTCCCTTGAGGATTCATCCATCTGGTCATTCAAATCTTTGATCTTCTGCTCAAGTTCTTCCAAGTTGTTTAGTATTACTATGCGCTCCTCCTCCAGTCGACCAAGCTCCTGCCTTCTGTGTTCGTCACTGCTGCATTCTGGTATCTGCAGTTGCACATCACAAGAGGTTCATTAGAAAAAGAGTTAAACACTGTCTTTTCTTCTCCCTTTCGTAGAGTTTTCATGTTAGACAAGAACAGTAACGCTGCTTTTAAATCCATTACATATTTCCCATCTACTGTATTGCTATTTCTATATTTAGAATGTTTACAAGAGAAACAAACATGATACTTTACTTCCAGGCGTTGGGAATTAAATACTATACTTAACAGTAAACACTACTCATTCTAAAGGAATTACTAAAACTTAACCTTTGAAAATACTTTACATACTGTGCTATTTAGGTTGTAAAAATTCAGTTTTTCCCTTATAAAAATAACACAGATAGATGAAGATGCTTTTTATGTAAATTTCAGCTGTTCATATAACAGAAGCCAGGAGGACACTTCATAACCAGCCATTAAGATGGGCAGGTCACATAAAAAAAGGACAAAAGTTGATTCTGTCTCTCCAGGTAGCACTCAGGAAGTAATACCCTTAATGTTCTTCTTTTCACTGCCATTTACTTACTAGATAACTGTGCCAAGAATTAAACTATGTTATGAAGAAAAGACCTGTGATCTTACAGCAGCAAATGCTACCTCAAACAGTATTGAGTTTTAAATGCATTCTTCATGTTCACCTGACCTTAGGGGTTTGTGATCCAATTACTCCAGTAAGGCTGCTCACTCATTGTCCCCAGTCAGAATTAGAAGTGGGCTGTGTGTGGGGCTTCACAGTAACCACTGGACCTCACAACCTTACTCAAAAGAGGCTCAGCTCAGCTACTGAATGGCTATTCTGAGAGCAGGCGTTTTAGCCTGAACAAATCTCAGCTCGATATTTTAAAACAATGAGCTGTGTTTCATTAATGCAGTTGTTGATTGCTACTGCTTTTCCCAGAGCTTAGCAGAACACCCTTTGCAATGAATAAACAAATGGTATTCCTTGATTTAGCAATAGTAATCCTAGCAGGAAAGCCTCTTTTTGTCTGATCTTGTTTGCATAATGCTGACAAAACATCTTTGATTTCAACTTCCTAATAAGGATTTATAATAGGATCTCTGACTTGCATGATGAAAGCAATAAATAGGAAAGAAATGCAAGACCACAGCAACTTGCAAGCGAAATGTCCTACTACCTTTTCAACATGGAAAGACAAATAAAGCCATAATAGCACGTTCCTGTTCAACACAATTTCACACCAGACGACTTGGCAGACACAATTCCGGTGAGATAACCTTTTAGAAGAGAAAGTGTTTTCCCATCATACCTCTTTCTTCTTCTACACACACACACTTCTATTGACTATTAAGTTGTGAGTTAAGCAGGGGTTAAATACAATTCATGTTAGGCATGTAACCATGCTGAAGATCATACAGTGTGTAAATAACAACAAAGAGAAGAGAAACAAAGTATTTTAAAGGTGTGAATTTGTTAAGCAGAAACATGCTTTTATGACTTTGCTTGGTTTTATTATGCTCTTGATTCTAAGTCTTGAATAGAGTTATTTAACACACTGCCTGTCCCTGGGATTTGCTGGCGCTGCAGCTCTGGCAGAGCAGAGCCTAGGAACTGCCCCAAGGAAAGGAAAACCTTCCATCCCAGCACAGAGGAGGCTGCTGCTGCTCTAGGAAGCAAATAGTTAGCAACGCCATTAGCTTATGTTTCTCTTCAGTAATGAAAGAGTAGTGTTAAGTGCACAGGAAAGAAGGTGCAGTTTATTAAATGCAGGAGTTAGAGAGTTAGAGGGACAGGAGGCTGGCTGCTGCCATGTGCCCCAAGAGACAATAGCTGATCCAACAAGGGGCTGAAGTCCAACCCTGGGAAAAGAGACAGGACAGTAAATTCAGCTCACACAACAACCTTCCATGTGACTGTTCTGATTTGACAATGAGAAAGCATACTCCTCTTATAGAAAACAGGAGCCTCAGGTTGGAAGAAAACAGCAGAGCTTCCCTTCCCTCCTCCAGCCCAGGATGATAAGCAGAGCTCCCAAATTCAAGTAGCTAGAACTGTTCAAGCAAATCCTTCCCTCTCTGAAAATCTTAAAACTCCTCCTGCAATGTACATCCCTCTGAAAAAAACCCAAAATTCCATCAACGTTAGATTCCACAAAATACGAAATAATCATGTGCTGGCTGCTACATTTTGCTGGCTGTATTTTCTACATTTGCTGGCTTATAAAACTGTATGAGTTCTGAGGTTAATTCTCATACCTAAGCAGCCTAGTCACAGTCCCTGCCAGGACAGCCTAGAGGAGGATTTCAAACAGCAAAGTCTTGTTTATACTCTCTACTTCTACAGAGCGTTACCTTTGGTGTGATGCTTAGGTAGGACGACTCAGTGGCATCCTTGAGGAAGCTGGGAGCAGGAAAAGGTGGAGGCTTCCCACTCTCACTGAAGTGCTCATCAGCTTTCAATCCTCTGGAGGGAAGGTAGGCAGCAGTGCCTCGGCTGTGGTTGCTCAGCTCTGAGAAATCTGAATCACTTGCAGATGATTTCAAGTGGCTCCTGAACCTCGTTTCCAGAGTCATCTGGGAGTCTTCAAACACTGAATCCTCATCAGAGAGCTGAAGTTTTTCAAGTTCTTTGTTAATTTTTTGAACATCAGCAACTGTGGTAGCTGCAGCAGGGTTGCCATCAGATTTAGAGTATTCTGCACACAGATTGAGGATTGTCTCGAGCCGCTGTCGTTCCTAGTTTTAAAAAAGATAATAGCACTGAGTGTCACATGTGAACTAAAGTAAAGATGAAGCTGAAAAAAGTTTGCTGGGTTTTTTGTTTGGGTTGGGTTTTTATTTGTTTTGGGCTTTTATTTTTTTTAGAGTGAAGGATTAAAGTCCATGTCAAGTCTATGTATCACTTAGAGCTAGTAAACATATATACATAAATAAATTGTAGTGCAAGAAGATGGATCAAAGTTAACATGGGAGAATAATTTAAAAATACTAAAATGTTCTACATTGGAAAGATAAATGTTAGGGCATCGTATTTAAGTAGCTACTAATTTCTGTGAAACGTACTTTTAAGCTTCTTATTCAGATTGTTGTCTCCACACCCCATTTATACGTACACATGTCCAGTGATCTCACAGCATAAATCACTAATTGTTCCAGTGCATACTTATGCTATATTCTTACCAAGCTACAAAACATAGCATAGATTTTCCATGAACTCACTCGTTCCTGATTTTTTTTGATTTTTCCATTTTGTTAACTGCGATTCCCCTTTTTGAAAGAACTAGCCCATATTTTGAAACACACAGTTTTGGGAGCATTAAGAGAAAAATCAGGCGTCACATCTTTAATACAACAGCTGTCAAATGCATAGAATGGGGGAAATCTTTATTTAACAGTTTATTCAAATTCCCTATGGATTCATACCAACATTTCAAATACGAGACTCTGAATAGCTGTGCCAGTTTAACTTGACGTGCTTCAAGTTGCTATAAACATTTAATTCCTGCAGCATTTCTAGATCTTTATGATACTATTATAAACTATCAGAAAGCTATATTTGTTTTATTTTACTGTATGCATAGCTTCCTGTAACTTCTTTTTCAGATCAATTTTTTTTTACCTTTTCATTTTTAAGAGGTAACAATTTAATGTCATTTCATGTTACTTTTGCTAAACAGAAAGTAAATAAAAAATTGCTTACCATAAGCCTATTGAAACTTTTGCTGGAAAAAAGACCACTGTGAGAGCTCCAAGCTTGGCATTAATACCTGAACTAATGATCTCATTTCTGATTTCTAGGAAATCCTTCTTAGTTCTATTAGTATTTAAAAAGAAAGCCAAAACCCCAACAACCTCAGCCTCCTTCCCTAGGAATCACTACAGACATGTTCTCTTTCCAATCTCTAGCTGGCATTAGATTTGCAAACAGGATTTGCAAAGCAGTTACTTCTGACAGCTCTAACACTCCCTGTGCCAAACAGCAAGTGATAACAAGGATCAAGCAAAGCAGTTGGGGCAATGCATTGCCTGCCCTTTCCCTGCAGCAAGCCATTTGATTGCACGAAAATTTAACACTGGTTTACAATCACCCAGCTTTTTATACAGCTACCAAGAGATTACCTGGTTGTAAGCACCACACATTCACATCACCCCACATCACCCACAGTTAAGAGCTCTATTTCTGAGCGGGAGAACCCATCAGAACCCACCCATTTCTAAGCACTACCCAAACAAGAGAGCATTGTGAGAGAGAAATTTTGCCTTTGGGTAGCTTATTCCCAGGTTCCCACTGCAGGTTTCCTCTGAAGCCTCCTGAAGCACCAGCAGAGATGAGCTGCTGAAATAAGGGAGCCTGGGGCAGCAATTGCAAGCTTCTTTTTTCCACAAAATAGGTCCAGCAGATTCTGCAGACATCCTTCAATACCAAATGATCAACATAATTATAACTCTCAAAAGCCTTGTTCCCTCCAGGCAACTAATGCCAGACCCTAAGACTCTTTCCTTACCCCTCCAGTGCCACTATCCTCCCTCTTACTAAGTCTTTTGGCCACACAACTCAATGCTTAAAGTGCTGTGCAAGTGTTGGCTGGGACTACCAGTAATTATGCAGCTCTCCCTGTTGTGACGGCATCAGGCCTCTCATAGTGGTTATAGACAGGAAACATGGCATCAGGACATGAGGTCCCATCCTTCCCTGCAACAACAGGCTATATCAGGTTACCCCATATCAAGCCTCCAGCCCCTTGGCAATAATAGGAAATGGCAAATTTCAAAGCATGGCCACTGCTCATCCCAGCAGAAGTGCACAGGTGAGGGGTGCTCACTGCAAACCTGTCCTTTCTTTTACCCCCCACGTCTCAGATGCTCAGAAAAGGCTTAAAAATTGCAGAAAAACCTTTGCCAGTCTTCAAAAAATTCCTGATGAGCTTTCAGACACATTACAGAAATACTGATATCTCTCACTTCTATTTTGACATGTGCTGAGAAGCTTACAGACAGGAAGCTCTGTGGTTATTTTATACGCTCTATTCTCATCGTTTCATCTCAGCCAACTCATTCCAGATTCAGCACACCTGCATTTAACTGTTTCCAGCATAAATTTCTCAGTGAAGCAGCAAGCTAGGAAAGTATCCCTGCAAAGAAAAGTACAAAAGGAGTAGTCCATGGAAAATCCAGTTAACAATTTTGCAAGAAATGCCACAGAAGTTATTTGTGATGCTGAACACAGCAGAGGAGAAGAAAAAGGTATGTCAAAAGCAGGAAACAGGTTTAAAATTTGCTCTGGCAGGAGGGAGGAGTGTTGAATCAAGTTTTATAAGCCTGCCAGTCTGTTTTCCCATAAAATGTTCTTTCTAACAGACTAAAACATTTCTGTGTACCTTCTGTGGTTCTCTTCCCTCTACAAAAAGGGGTAACAGGTCTTGTGAGCTTTTTGCCTGAGCAGTTTCACTACTCCTGGCTTTGATAAAGCTATACATCACCTATGGTTGGCTGCAAATTTAGGTGCTGAAAGGGAAGGGTGGGATAAGGACATAGTAGCTCTCCTCTGCTATTGATTAACAATGACATTAAGAGACATCCCTGACATACTGTAAAAGAAATTTCCAAAACAGCAGAGATAAATATCCCACTTTTTTAACAGTAACTATGTGATGATTCCTGGATTTGTTCAACTGCTGTGTATCATGTTTATGGATTCTACAAATGCATAGAGGTGATGCTGTATATAGACATCAAGGCAAGACTTGGTTAATCAGCTGTGGCAAGCAGGAAGCTTTTTAGGTAAGTGCCATTAGCAACTGGATAATCTCAAATGTCATTAAAAATACATGTGCAGTCTATCCCTTGTGACAACCACTAACATGAATTATACCTAGTCCAAGCAGCCAGGTTTCTTTTGCTTGAAGAAGAGGCTGTTGCTCTTTTCAGCTACCAAAGCACAGCACTTTTCTACTGTTGCTCATGCAGGCGAACAACCACTTTCTCAGCAAAAGTCTAGAGCAGCATCTCGTCAAAACGAATAGTGGGGAAAGAGGCAGAGAGACTGGGGGACAGAACTAAAGAAACCCCCCAAACTTATTTCAAAGCTAAATTTTAACTGGGACTGAGAAGAGTTCACCAACTGTTCTTCCCTCTAGTTTGCACCAGTTTCTCACTCAAACCTCATTTGTTTTCCCATTTTCAGTCCTTGTTTTGCTATAGTTAATGTTTTGGCTCTGAGGCTACCACTAGCAGCACAGAATTCAGAAAAAGTGCCTGTATTTAGTGTCTTGTCTCTCACAGGCAGCCTTTTACAGCAGAGGCACCTGCAGGGAGAAAAACTGTGGAAAGACCACCCCAGTTCACAGCAGAGGAACAGGTGTGCCTCCTCCTTACCTTCCCAGTACAGGCACAGAAGAAACAGACTGGTATAAAGAGGAATGATCAGTGGCACAGAGTAGGGACAGCCTTCAGAGAGGAGCTGAACAGATGACTTTCTGCAGAACCAGCTCCTGTACCTGCAGCCATGTATTTGGCCCCTGAGGAAATGTCATCGGCTTCCGAAATAACAATATTGTTCAGCACAGAACTCTCTTGTCCCTATAGTACCTATGCAGATGCTCCTTTTCAAATCATACTGAAGGCAAAAGCCTGAAGACTAGAGCTCCAGTGCAGTATTTAAGTTCTGTAAATGAGAATACGTCTCCTGAAATTGATTTCTTCCTGGCCCATACTATTAGTTTGCATAAAACATAGCCTCAAAAATTAAGCATATGTAATCAACGCTTTGGCTTATTAAAGCTTATTAAATAAGCTTTGGCTTATTCTGTTATTAAAACAGAAATGTTTTACAACAGTTGAAACTGAATGTTCCTGAAAAGTTATGGAGTCATCAATATTAGCTATATTCTGCAGGGAATTCTGTTCAATTACAAAACTAAATTGATGTTAAGTAGCTATTCTGGAACACTATAGAGACTGTCAAATACAAGTGGTGAGAAAAACTACCTTGAAGCTAGCCTTTGTCTACTTGGCTGGGGTTCCTGTCAGAGCTAATCACTTACAGTTTTACATACAGCCTGAGTACTTTATGCTTAAAGGGTCTATAAAAAGACACAGTACCAATATAAATTTATAAAACATGCATATGAGGTTTTCTGCAAGCTTTATGAAAGATTTACACAAGCTCTATTAAACATGATTCTAAAGCACTACCATCTTGAAACCTCAGAAATATTTTTATTTCATTTTCCTTTCACAATGAGCACATCTTACTAAATTATAAAAGGTCAGTGCAAACCAGTCAGAGGGACATTCTGTATTATTCCCTACTTCTAAATAAACAAATAAAATTCAGTGCTCTTCTGACTTTGAAAAAGTGGACTATGGAATAAGCTCCTTGAATTTTATTACTGCTTGTTCAGGCATTGATAAACTGAAATCTCTCCCAGTACAGCTCCTGCACCTAGTAAGACCTCATTAACATGAGCTGGGGACAGCTGGCCTGGGAAGGCCTCAGGCAGTTATTGCACATGTAATTTTTAAGTACCTACCACCATCTAGAGGAAATACATTGTACTGCCTAAAAACCAGCAATAGAAAATTCAACTTCAATGCTTTCAAATGAGTGGCTATCAAAGAAAACAGATGGCCCTCAATATCTACCCAGCTATGTTGCCTGTGCTGTTCCACCCCTGACTTCCCCATGTGCCAAAGACTGCCTTTTAGTTCCAGCAGCAACCACAACTGGGCTTTCATCTCAGACAGGAAAAAAAGAGTGAGATTTCCTCTCTAAATAGAAATTAAAAAAAGCTAACTGAATCACATTGAATATTATTAGATCACAGTGATAATTTTTTTCTTTGTTTATAAGGCTCCTGGGTTAGCATCAGCAATAGATATTCTGACTTCTACTTGTGTACAGCTTGTATAAACACTCCTACGCCACAATGCAATGTCCGGTCAGCTGGGCTGGAGAGGAAGCAGAAGCAGATCGTGACCCACCAGCCTGCTGCCTGCGCCAGCTCCAGGAACAATCCCATGATGTCCCACCTGCTCTCACAGACCATCAGCCCCCAGTAGTAACACCAGAGGGATGGCAGCAATGAGAATTCCAGTTCCTCCCACTCTTCAAGTCACAGAGGAACAGGCTGGCAAAATAGAAGTGGCATCAGTCTTCAGCTAGCTTGAGTGAACCCAGGCATAGAAAGCAAACCTAGAGAGTGTGATAAGGAGAAAGACCAAATCCTCCTCAAGTACATACATGCCTTTTCTGTTTTTTGGGCAATGACAGCAGATAGTTTGGTTTCATATGCAGGCTGTAGCAGCAGCTCAAAACACAAACTTCCAGAAGAGCCTCTGTCACTTAAGGAAACTAAGCACAAGTAAAACTCATATAATAATTTATACAGAAAAGAAAAACAAAACAAGTTAAAGCAAACAGAAGAGCTCAAGGGCAGACAGTAGGTCAGATTACAATGCGTGCATTAAAAAAATCCAGAAGTAAATAGAAGCTATCAAACACAATACCTCCAAACTACCTGGTGCCAGCAGGGACAGCACTGGTGCAAACAAAGACACTCTCCACTTCATATCTGAGCACAGAGCACTCTAGTCCTCTGAAAAGGAGATTTATGTTTCTGGTGGAGTTCTCTGAATAGTCCTACATTATTTTTCTACCTCCCTTTCTTCAAAAGCCCAGTATGGAAGAGTCTGACACTTGTACACAGAGGGGCTACATTTTCCCTGCCATTTACCTATCAGCTACTCAACCTGAACGTTTACATAGCACTGAAAACTCGGATCACGCAGTTTTGAAATCCATGAGTGCCTGTTTAGTTGGTTTTTTTTGTTCACACCTTCCCTCACCATTCAAAAAAGAGAGACCTGAACAGACATGGATCTCTAACCTTTGTCCATGTCAGTACACAACGGCAAATAAAACTGTTCTTTGGAAGCTCAGGCTAAACAGATCAAGACCCTGTTTCGACAGATCCTTGACCACCCTTTGGACAGGGATTCACACAGAAGGACAAAAATAAAACCAAAATAGGAAAACAGGACAGGCCTTCATGTACAAAGAGCTGATGTGTGGATTCTTTTTTTTAATATATATTTCTACTTCTCAGGAAGTTTATGGCATTTTTCAGACTCTCAAACCATTGAAAGGAGGCATTCTCCAGATAACCGCCTCTTCTACCAGACAGCTCTAACACGGGAGTAAAAAAGGTATTAAGGATCTTGAGTATAAGATGAACTCAAGCAGGAAGAAGTTCCTTCATGTTCAAATTATATGCAACACATAAAACATTTTTTTTTTTTCTTTCAAAAAATCTAACATGCTTGGAAAAATGGTATGCAAATTCTCTTTTTAAGGAAGCAGGACTTGAAGGAAGTATTATTCAGCAAGAGAAGAAATACTGGGGAGGTGGGAGAGGATGTAGCCATTACATCCAAATATAAAACCAGAGCAATTTTAGCACTGTTGAAAAGTGAAACAACCCCATATCTCTCATGTCTCATCAAAAATTCAAAAAAAAAAAAAAAAAAAGCTGTTCTCTTTGAAATACAAATACGTTGCTTTTATGACTGGTTATCTCAGCTTTTACAGCATGACTGTCTGGAACACCTTCTGATAAGAAGCAAAGAAGCAATCACCACTTTGCAAACACAAAACACCAGGACTACGGAGAAAGAAGGAGATTTCCAAAAGGAGCAGAGGAAACAGCAAGACAAAGGCAGCAAAAAGAGAGAGAAACAACCCACCATCATTTCTTCTGATGCTTCCCACAACCTTTTCTAAGGCATCCAGCTGTTTCCACTCACAGCTGGTCCTTCTTACCCTGGAGATCCCAGTGTCTTTTCCCAAGAAGCTGCAACTTCAAGGGGAGCCAGCAGAGGTTTTGGGGAACAAAGCAGGGCAGGGGCACATACGCCCTGACACTCACGGAGCGTGGAAGGGGCAGTGCCTGCCACCCCCTCATAACCATGCCTCAACTCTACAGCCCTGGCTTTGAGCAGGCAAAGATGAACATTTTCACATCTTGGAGACAACAGTGTGTATCTTATAAACTACAGCAATGAATGGATTAGGGATAAAAAGGAAGGCTCCTGCCTGTGTAACAGGTTCCTCATCAACTTGCCTCAAGGACATAGGTGAGAGAGGGCAGGGGAGACACCTGAATAGGTTACAATTCTTTAGCTGAACCTGCCTGCTTGTGCAATTTGAGATGGGAACAGTGGCTCTGCATGGGTGCTGGGTCATTGCTAGTGGCCCTTTGGAGGCAGCTCCTGCTCCCACATTCCCACTACTCCTGCATTTTGCTTCCCTGCAGCTCTTCACCCCCAGCCTGCCCGGGAAGTGAACTCTCCTGCAGGCTTGCTGTCTCGATGCAAACTAGACAGGTTTAAGAGTATCCTAGTGCCATTTTGCTCAAATTCATAAAGATTTTAATTAAAGGACAAAAATGTAAAGTTAATGTCTCAAATTTAAGATGGAGGAATACCAATCGGCCCATCTAATGATCTCTGTTTCTATGTGGATGATAAAATCAGAAAATATGAATGCATGTTAAGAGGGTCAGGGACTGCTGAAGTCACTTAGAAAACCTTCTTTGAAGAACTACTAAGCATTCCTCCAAAGACAGTTTCAATAAGAAGCTGTTTCAAACACCTTTGTGTGTGAGGAAGACCATTTTATTTTTCCTACTCAAGATTTGCTTCTATAATACATTAATTACATTTTACTACCAAGTTTAATCCCAAACTGAAGCAGTATGCACTCCTTTACGTTGTCTAGAGGCAAAGAAACTGTCCCCCTCTGCTACTCACCATTTTGGGAGAGGAAGAAGCAAGGAGGCCTGTATTTTCATGAAAATACTCAGGAGAAAAAATGAAAACTAAGCAGAAAAAGCTCTACTGATGGGAGTTGAGCCCACACCAATGTATACCTAACTCCACAGCACACATGGCTGAGCAGCTTAGAGTGGAATCCCCTTTTTTTTTGCCCACTTACCACAAAACAGTGCCATCATCTTAAATTAAAGTCCTGGATCCCTGCAGTGTAGTTTGTGGGTTTTATGTACACAGACATAACAGAGCAGGTAGGATAACAGAGCGCAATTTACATGGGTTCCAACATTTTTTTAGGATGGCTGAATAGTACTGTCTATCCAATCTGTTACTGCAGCATGTTATTTAAGTGTTACCTTCATGTGCTGCAATAATAAATGAGGTATCTGAAGCAGTTAACATCTGAATTTCAGAGCAGAGCAGCCTATGCTTTGCTGTCTAGCTATGAGAAAGGTACCTGGGATGGACATTTTGCAAGTGCTAAATGTCACAAAAAACTAAGAGGAGAAATAAAATTACCAGCCGTTCCATCTCCTGCTCCCGAAGTCGCTCTTCCCTCTGTCTCCTGTGATAGTCCATGAGGTCTTCTCTTCCTGAAATCGAGCTAATGCTGTTCTTCCGCTCTCTCATGGACGTTTGCAGAGAATTTGGTGTCTGTCTGTAACTTTCCAGATCTGGGTCATCAAGTTCCATAGAACTGGTGGAAAGGTTTCTTCGGACAGAGAACGACCTGTCAAAATCCACTGGGGAGAAAGAACTACTAGGATTTGTTCCTGAGAGCCCAAGTCTATCAAAATCATCGGGCAGATATGGGGAAGAAGGTGCTAAAAGCATTTTTTTAGCAATTCGTGGGCTTGGAGGAACACTAAGAATTGAACTGACATAAGGATTACTTCCAGAGACAGAGTTTGCATGTGGTGAAACCCCTGAGCTGCAAGAAGAAAAATTCAGGTAATTATCAGCATCTAGAGCATTCTGAGGTAGATCTTTTTCTCCAAGTTTTTTCCTTTTACTATTTCCCAGAGAGCTTCTGGGGGGCAAACTTAATGGCACCAACTGGTTTTCTGTTGATTTATAAAGTCTGGGTAGGGAACGACTGTACACTCCCATATGACTTAGAGATCCACCAGAGTATTTCCTAGGCCGTGAACTTAGAGTTTCCATCATCGCATCCTTGTACCTAAGTGGCTTTATGTGAGGGGCCAGGCTGTTTTCAGCATTCATCCTCCTACCTTGCTTTGGGCTAGAAGGCATGCTGGCTGCCCCGGAATTGCTCACAGGTGAAAGCATCAGCTCATTCCCCGAGCTTCCATTCCACATAGTCAGAAGAGAGCCTGAGATCTTCTTTGTCTCCAGCATTCCTGGGAAGTAGATGTTGTCATAGGATTTATTTTTCTGATTGTACTTTGAGTAGTGAAACTTATCCATGTGTCCAAGGCATTTTTCATTTTCTCTGCTGGCATGAATATCAAAGTCTGTCCTTCCTAAACCGTACCCACTGAGGGATGGAGATGCACCTGATATGGAACCCAAATGCTTTACAGAGATGCTTTTATCTGGAAGATATGGACTTTCACAGGGGAACTGCTTGCCTCCTTGAATTTTGTTAATGGAGTGTGTATTTTTAACACTGGAGGAAGAATTTGGTTTAATGGGCATAGGTTGTGAAAGGGTTAAATAAGAGCCAGCATAGTCCCCGTTGGTTTTAAATTTGAGAGTTGATGAATATTTCTTCATATTGAGGTTTTCCATAATATCCTGTAGACCATTTTCAAGGGAATTCGCCACAGAACCCTTTCCCAAACTAGCATTTTGTAATTCCATCTGTTTTTGTGTGTGGCTATGCTCTGCCATAATCTTACTGGAATCTGTAAAGAAGACAAAACAAGAAAACAAAGTTTTTAGCAAGTAAGTAGCCTCTTGCATGTGCATGTCTACATATTAACTTAAAAAGAACACTTCTTGTAATAATTACTGTGCTTGTAATAAAAGTGTCTCAGATCATTAAGTAAAGGAGGGGCTGCACAATTTTCCCATCTCTGTTTTTGCAAAAGATGGGAAAATGAAAGAGGTAGAGGGATATCAGCAAATTCATACCACAAATCAGCAACACAGTTGGAAAGAGGCTAGACTCTTTCTTTGTTGTCCTATCCATTGCAGGCGTGTGTGGGTTAGCCTTTGTAATTCTGAGCCTCTTAAGATGTCCATGAAGTAAGGAAGCATTACTGTCCTGATGTATTACTGCCGTGGAACTAAGGCTCAGGGAGAAGATGCAAAGCAGACAGCATAATCAAGAACCAAACTCAGGTCTCCCAGGGCCAAGGACATAAGATACTGCTCTAGATCACCTATTCTTTTAACCTGTGCAGCTAGAGCATCCAAGCCCCATACACTAAGGAGCTCAATTCAAAGCTCCATAGGAGTTTGTTGCACTTTTGCTTACTCTGTGGATTATCCTGTAAAGCTTAATCAGAAAGTAAAAAACCAAGGCACATTTTTCGAGGTGTTTAAGCTCACTGCTCTTAAAACACAAAGCTGTAACTACATCTCCAAAGAGCACTTTGGTTAAAAGATAACCTTAAGGAAGTATAATGCTACGCTCCAAGACTTCATTCAAAACAACACCACCACATGACTAATAAAAACACTGATGGGGGTTAAGGTTACAGGTCCTAATGCTTCATGTTCAGAACTACAATTTATATTCTGGAAGAGGGAACAGACCAAAAAAAGCGTTTGCTGTGGTGGATGTTATTCTTCAATGATGTGTCAAGCTCTAGCCTACAGTACTGAGCTCCACTTTGCCGAAAGGAAATAAAGGAATTCAGCTCCTGACAGTGACAGTGACAGTGACTGCAGGAGACAAACAGGACCCCCAGCAGGCCTACACTTAGACCTCAGCTGATGTAGGTATGGCACCATTAACATTTACGGCAGCTCCTGGGATGTGCTAGGCTGTGCTTCAGACTAGTAAAGCACTTGAGTGTGTCAGTTCCTGCAGTGCCAGAGAGTGTTGCTTCTGAAAATAAGGATCAAACCTGGGATTTACTCTTGGCTCAGTCACGTTTCACCTGTGACTCCAGACACCTCATGAGAAACATAATTTCTGCCTGTCATCCAGCATGAAAACCTAATGTGTAAAGTGTCCTTAAAATCCTCAGAGACAAGATTTCAGTACTCTTCCAAGTACCACATCAGGCAATTATATGAACCTAGAAACAAACCTTGGGATTCCTGCCCCCCACCAGAGTTCATATGATCTGGTTTCACTGAGGATCCCTGCGTTCAGATATCTAGTGGAAGGTGGCAATTTATTCTTCATGCAAGTTCTTGTTTCTGGGACCTTCTTTGCTAATAAGGCAAAACCCCATGGAATTCATTGCTGTCCAAGGCATCAATAGACCTCTGTTGCACAGCCTGCCTCTGTGCAAACTACAGAAGTCCAAGTACGCAACAACACATTTTTCTCAATTCTTAAGGAAAAATCCTGTAAGTTTAATAACAAAGTAACCATCATTAATAAGCAGAAGATAAAAGGAGTCAGCATTACAAAACACACACATCAAAATAAAATCAAACACCTTCTTGACACAGTGGACTTGGCTAAGCAGCTGTTAATTACAAGCTCTGGTAGTGGCTAAAAACATTAACTTGCACCTTCAAAACTAAGCCTCATGTTTACTAGTACATAGAATTTAATATTTATACTGGCTGAGATTATGTGATTTATATTATATTTATAATTTTAATGCATTTGCTATGATGATGCAGCTATCTAAGTTGCCTTTGAACCAGTGACTTCACAGAGTTCTCGTCAAACCATCACCACTTTGAGCAGGGAAACTGCAGTTTCTTATAATGTGACATTTTACTTGATTTACTTGAAATCCAATCTCGTACCAAAATCGTACTGTCCAAAGCTTGACTTGAACACAGCCGAAGTTCAAATATTTTTCAATAAATTCCACGGGCTCCTATATAAATAGCTTAGCAGACACATTAATAGGACATTAATAATTGCTTATTACGCTCTTGCAACACCACGAGGTCACATTGAATTGTACAAAGACTGGATGCTTTTGCCAAAAACCAAGTTAGTTCATGGAAACTTTCATGCCTGCTCACCACAGCAGTGAAGGGCTCATTGTACTTGAAATCTAAACAAGGCACGATACCTTCAAGTAGCCACTCAAATTCAGCTTTTCTGTATTATATCTTATGCTAGTCCCTCTGTGTTTTTGGTTCCAGCACCCCAGTGCCCACAATCATACCATTAAATCCCAACTGGACAACAGCACATGCTTTGATGAATGATACCTGCTTCCCACAAACCATATCTTGTTTGTTTTGTTTATTTTTAGGGTAACGTTTGGGTAGAGACTTTATGAATATGCCAGGATGCATTACACATCCTGGCTGAGACTGTCTTAGCATGCAGCCCTAGAGACTGAGACCAGGAGCATCGAGATGAGACGTGCCCTGAACCCATCTTGCATCCAGGTCAGCCCAAGCTTTCGTACACAGCACAAGGGTCCTCTGTTTAGCAAAGTATTTGCTGCCTGGAGCTACAGAAGGAAATTCTTCCAGGGTTTTTTTATTCTCTTCCCCCCCCCCCGCCCCCCTCATTCTTTTTCTTCCTCTCCTGAGTTGGTTAGCTGGGGGTCACGGATATCTATTCCAGCAAGGCATTAAACTGATGGGGGAAGGTTGGCTGACTATAGCGTATGCAGCTGTGGCCTTGTTCCGCCTGGTAAATGGAGTTAGGCACGGAATAAGAACAGAGCGCTGATCTTATCCCTGTGTCAGGAGAATTAAAGGACCAAAATCAATTAGAAATGATGAAAGATCTCAGTACATTTACAAATAAATTTCATTTTAACTGATTACCTGATCCAACATTTGGAAAGGAGGAGAGGTTACTTCTGTTCGGCATCATATTCGTCTTCTACAGGATGGCTAAAACAACACTAATGTGACTGAACCAGATAAATTTTGACCTGCAAATAAATAACAAAAGAAAACAAACAGACAAACAAACACTATGTTAAGGAGTGCCTTCTGACACAATTTTTCAGGTCTATACTATAGACAACAATTGGCTTTTCTTATGGTGAAATTTTCAGAGACAATGAAAAAAAAAAGTTAAGAAGATATTTGAAAAGGACACTCTGTGCTTAATGTGGAGACTGGGGAAAAAAAAAAAACAAAACAAAATAAAACAAACACCTGTCTGCAAGTGGTCTATCAGTTTAAAAGTACATATAATTCGACTTGATCATCAGCAATTATCTACGATCCTCACACTGTACAGGCAGTTACTAGTCACAGCTCCTGAGTTTTGTCTGTGACGCTGTGGTTTCCTTAAGAAATCATAAACATGGTTGGACTTTGCTTCTGAAGACTTTATTTTTGAAAGCCCATAGCCCAGTTTCAGCCCATGAAATACCAGCATCCTGCAATCATGAACAAACCTATGCAAAACCAGGTGTGCGATCCAAAACACAGAAAATGTCTTGACATACAATGATTTCTGAGTTTCCAAAGAAGCCAGACTAGGAATGCAAAGAGATTCTTGGAAGTTTGTTTAAAATAAAAAAAATTACAAAAAAATTGATATGGCTACAAGAGAGACTTGGCTTAAAAGAAATGCCAAAATTAAATCCCAGCCACTAAAGACTAAAATTAAATCTAAACCCAAACAGAAGATCTCTAGTGAGTTGGTCTATTAAAATTTTTTTTTTTTTATATGCACATTTGTTTTTAAATGGTTGACAAAAAAATTTTATTTAATTGCATCAAGTGACAAAATTAATGGTGACCATCTGTAGGTCCTCTAGGCTTTAACTCTGGACAAGCAAATAGAAACACATCAGAAAAACCAATGAAGAATGGAGACAGATGTCTGGGGCTGTCTAGAGACAAGCCACCTACTTAATTAACTGCAGCCATCACAGCTCCAAGGTTCCAGGTGTCTGATGTGCAGACTTTCTGTGCCGTGCTTTTTCGTATTATTCTCCTGGGAGGACAGCCCTGGCAGAAGGGAGCTGACTCCTAATCCTGGTAGAGGGAAGCTCTTTTATTGTGACCTCTGGCTTTTTCCTCACCTACTTCTCACAAGCTGCTCTCTCAAAAGGGAAGCCAGTCCCTGTCCTTTTGCTCTGTTCCCCCAGGAATCCCTCTGCACTGGTCTCACTTTGCAGTGCTATTTCTTTCTCTGCAGAGGCCACTTCTCAGTTCTAAGGAGAGAGTTTCCACCCCAGCAGGCACCTCGTCCCCCTCACAGTGAGAAGTGGGCTTCCTCCAGGATCACACAATCAACAGTTCCCCAAAACAGCACTGCCCTGCAAGGAGCCTGGATGAGGAAGGAGAGCCCTGGAGCGCCACATTTCCTGAAGTGACTCACCCACCATGTCCGCCCTGTCCAGCACCACAGGACTGATGGAGGGTGGGGAAAGAACCTGGACAGCAGATGGCTTTTCAACCCAAGTTTCGTGTTCAACAGGTTATTTTATTGACACAAAACATTTACCATCCTTTTTACCTCGCTGGGTCTTCCACCCCACAGACAGACTCCTTCCCTAATTCCTCCAAGATTTCCTCAGCTCCTCCAAACTCAAAACCTGCCTAGTATTCCAGGCACCTAACTTTCTGTAGCAGGTCTGGGGGACTGGCCACAGACCCCTGACAAGGCTATGGCAACAGGCAGCTGACTGCAGCAAGAGGTAACAGCGGTTCTGCCACTTGTCTGCCTGTCTTGCATTTCGCCTGCCTTCCAGATGTGAAGCACTAGTACATGAATCCAGTTAGTCCTGCCAATACATTGCCATCTTGGCATATTGCTTGTGAAATCTCAAAAATACTGCACTTCAAGCCCAGAGCTCCCCAGAAAACAAACAAGATTTTGACTCTTTACGACATGTTCAACTTGACACAGAAAACCAGTGACCCTCAACATTTCACACTGTTCTCAAACAAGTGTCACTGTATTATTGAACAGAAAAAAGCAAAATATGGGCAACTTGGAATTAAAAGGCAGAAGAGAGGGTCAGTTAAAAAGAAAGGGAGATATAATTGCATTTCCTATGTCTCTAACATTGCTGCTTTATGGTTCAGATCACCAAAAAACCCCCCATCCTTTTTATCTTGTGAAATAATGGCTACCACTTAATCAATATGCCAAACATTAAGGAGAGCACGGCTAGAAGGGAATGGTTTCTATGCAATTGAAAATTCAATCTTCAATGCAGTTTGGTGAACACCTGGGTTTGCTAATAACTAAAAGTAAAAATGTCTTTTTTAAGGTTAAATATTTATATGGTTTCAGTTTGAGAACTCATTACACATCTCTTTTCATGGAAGATGAAAGATCAGAGAAGTCATCACCTAGTAATAATTGGACTTGGTAGGGGGAAGAACTTGCTAAAAACTCTCTGCTGTGGCAAAAAAAAAAAAAGAAAGAAACAATTAATGAATTAATGAGCTAAGATAACAGTTCAAAATCCACAGTATATCTGCTCTCATGAAATCAAGTTCTTTGAGATGAGGTTATACAGGGCCTCCAACAAGGCCTCCAGCAAGGCTGACTCTCGTTACAGAGCACATACCTCACTCTGCCTTGTCTGGAACGAAGCAAAATGACTTCATCTGGGATTTATAAAGTCATCTGAAGTGAATGTATACAGAACTACCAATCATGTTTCATCTCTACAGAGTCCAGACCAAATTAAGTTTTGTTTCACTAACGACCAGAAGAAACAGTGATTCACGACTCAAACAGGCAGCAAGTCTAACAACGGATTCCAATTTTAAGACATTATAACACAAAGGTGGCTTTGCAGTAAAAACTCCTTTCCCTTGTGCAGTGGTTTAACCCCAGCTATCAACTCAGTCCCTGCAGTGGGTCACTCACTCCCCTCCAAGATGAGGGAGAGAATCAGAAGAGTAAAAGAGGGAAAATTCATGGATTGAGTTAATTAACAGTTTAATGGGTAAAGCAAGAGTCACACACAAGGCAAAGCAAAATAAAGAATTAAATCCTCAGGAAAGTAGGGTTCCATCACATGTAATAGTGATTTGGGAAGACAAATGCCATCACTCTGAATGTTGCACCCTTTTTTCCCTTCTTCTCCCAGCTTTATACGCTGAGCATGCTGCCATATGATGTGGGATATCCTTTGGGTAAGTCTGTGTCCCAGCTGCATTCCCTCCAAACTTCTTGCGCCTGCCCCAGCCTTCTCACTGGTATGGCACAAGAAGCTGAAAAGTCCTTAACAGAAACACCACTTAGGAAAAAACTAAAAACAACAGTGTGTTATTGACATTATTCTCATACTAAATCAAAAACACAATGCTGTAGCAGCTACTAGGAAGAAATTCCCAGCCAAAATCAGGACACACTGGCTCAGAAGCCTAAAGCTGCAGCTCAACCAAGCTACAGGTACAGCTCTATACAGCATTTAGTCCATAAATTTAGGGTGATGTTTTCTCAGCACATAAGTTTCTCACCTCTTCCTTTACTTCTGCTTGGACTGACACCCACCTCCCTTTAGCAGAGCACACACTTTGCTCTTACTTTACCAAGGGAGTTGATTCCAGTGTCTCAGGCATTGCTAAAGCACTCCACTGACTCCAAATAAACTGCTTTAAACAAAACTCTCAAACTTGGCCATCTTTCTTTTAAGGCTTTTCTGCTCTTCATTGTTTTTTCATTTTCAGTTTCTCTTGAAACATTAATGGTAGCTCCCTGCAGCTCCTGTTTCCTCTACTATCTCTGACACTTCTCCTCAGAAACTCCTATAGCTGTGTATTGTCACTCTTGGAAAACAGACCAAACCCCAAGTGATAGAGGGCAGAGACAAAAGCCCATCACTGGCACTGTCATGACATCATTAGTTTCATTTGTTCTGCAACAAGAAGGTTTTCAAATTATTAGTCTGTTTCAACTATTCCAATAAGAGGCATGCTGTTTTGGAAACAAGAAAGCCTCTGGAATTTTCACACCCTGACCAAATTTGGTGAATGAGTGTTGATAGCTTCAGTGTCTGGAGATTTCATTTTCCCATAGCACACTTACATGCATAAATAGATTGTTCCATTACCAAGTTGATTTACTGTTTTTCCTGCATATTCTGAGGACAATGTACATGCTCCTGATTAAATCAAGACTGTTCCTGCCCTTCCCCCAACTTACTTTGCTTATTTACAAACAAGAATCTTGATAAGCTTAATCTGATGGCAAAGTAACACTCACTGGGATCTACTGGTTGCCTCCAAAACATTTGGGTGTAAATCCATCCTTCCCCAACCCCTTCAAGTCCACTGTCAAACTAAAACAATACATTCACAGAAAGGCACCTGCATAATTTGGTGGAGCTTCTGCACCCACGAACTATTGAAGTGACAAATCCTTTAGAGAGAGCAAAGCCGTTTCTGCCAAAAACTGGGCAACTCAGCAAAGCTGTTATCTAAAGGTTGCCTTAAACATCCTTCTTCATTTTCTCCTCCTGCTCCCCTGCAACACAATACGTTAGATCCCGAGCTACAGCTAATTTCTTGCCAGCATAGCCCTGAAATTCACTCAGTCCCTGTCTTTTCACGATGTAAGTCCTGCAACACATAGGTCCCTGCATGCAAGTGAGCACAAGGTCTGGTTACAGGCAAAGAGTGTTTTAGTTCCAAAAACTCACAGACTGGCACCTTCAGCAACACTAAACAAATTAAAAATCAAATATCTGTGAATCAGACTTGACTAAGTCACTCGTTTGCAATCCTGCAGGTTTCCGATGTGGAAAAGGGAGTGGCAGAGGAAGTCGCTCTTACGGCTTACCTCTTCCTCTCAGAACTCATCGTGTTGGATATTAGAAAAGGAGCAGAAAGAAAACAGTGCAACAGAAAACACATTAAGTAACTTTATTCCCCTCATAAACCACGTCTATTTTCCTGTAATAACCAGCCTAACTACTTGAAAAACTGCACCTGAATAAGACATGTTTAATCATTCTGTCTTACTGTTAAAATATGATTCTTTCGTATTAGATAAGGACTGATGTTGTAGGCATTGTCACATCAATTGCTCTTTCCAATAGACAGATGTAATCATTTTATTCAGGTCATGACAGCTGACAATTTTAAATGTGCATCAAAATGAAAACATTCATTACCATGTAAATACTGTGGTTTGGTGACTTCAAATAGAGATTTAAGTCATCGATATAAGAGACACCAACTGCTTAGTGCACCCAAATAAAAATGATAGGGGAAAAGTTGAAGCTTTATAACTTTTGTGCCATAATAGATACTCTTACCTGAAATTGAAACTGTTAAAATACACATTTCAATTAAACTAACCTCATTCCTATGCATTTGGTAAGACAAGAGACTAGACCATCTACTGATACTGTATTATTTTAGTAGACAGCACTATCTCCTCCTTATTTTACAGTCATACAAACCACTGTTTCATCTGGACTAGGTCACCAAGAGAAGTTTAAAGGAAGAAGGAGAGTTAATTCTTTTCTGCCCAAACAAAAGCCACCGACAGGTAGAAATGTACTGGAAGAGATCTCTGTTAAAACAATGAACTCCTTTCTTCATGCAGAAAAACAGGGTTGGCAAAGGACAAATCTAACTCCAGTCATACTCCTCTTTTCTATCTTGGTACCTTTCTGGTAGTTAAGCTAAAGAGTCTGACCAATGACTGATTTATTTCATGGTAGTAATGACAGGCTCCCTGGTATCATTTTGACACTTTTTCATTAACTCCCATTGAAAATGTGAGCATGCTCAAAAGATTTGCAAATTGATACTTTAAAATTTCACACAGAGATGGCAAATAGAAATATCTGCTGGTGGCTGGTGGGCTGTGACTGCTTACATCTCATTGTGCAGATTAACAAACAAAACCACTAACAAATCAAACAGCATAGCTGGTGTAGTAATATCTAGATTAATGTCATTCTCACTCCTGAAGCCCAAGAAATAGACTTTCTTCATCTAAAATTTCAGGAGAGGGCTCGAGTGCAAGACAATTATGGATCCAAATTCATACTATACAGGAGTAGAAATTGTCACTGTACAAGAGCTCAAAGACCTTAGAGAAAAGTTTCTCCTTTTTCCTCATCCTACTTGACATTATCAACTCTGTGCTGATTTCTTTCATTGCCACTTCCTTTCGTTAATCAGTTCTCTCCAGTGCCCACTTATTCTGACAGCTTCTGTCTCTCGTTTCATTCTTCCTTTTCTCCTCAATCTGTTTCTTTCACAAAATGCATTCCCCATATTTCCAAACACCCCCTCTAGCTCTTTAACGCTACTTCATTTTCCAGCACTGTCAGGGCAGCAAGCATGTCCCCAAACTAAATGCTTGGCAAACCACATCATGACAGTGACAGCTCAAGTGGCACCCACTGTGGCTGCTGTGCTACCAAGCTCATGGGTTTTCCTGCACAAACACAGCAGCATTTATCAGCAATTCCCAGAACTGTGTTCCCTCAAGCAAGGAATATGGGTACTATACGTGCAGTTACACTATTTACTATAACTAAGGAAGTTAAATAAAACGGTTCACTTAAAAACTGACTCCACCTGAATGAGACCTAAGTAAAGACAAAACCAAGCTTGGTCACATTTATGGAGTTGACTCTACACCACAGTCTCTGGAAGACCTCCTTTCTACAGGGTAAAACTCCCCTTGGATTTCCGTGGCATCTTGCATGTGCTCCACCACTCTAAAATAAAACCTAAATAAACAGCACCTGCTCTGAAAACCCAGAGCAGGGCATTGTCTTATAGCTACTCACTTAATTCAGTGGGAAACACTGCTTCGTACACTGACAGCTACTACAGTTTTAACAAATTTAAAAAATGGGAAGAATACACTCCATGTGCAGTGAACACGACAATACTGAACAGCAACAATTCCTTCATTAACAATCACCAGCACTTTCCCCCACCCACTTTGATTATTTCAGCTTTTCTCTGGATCTTGAAGTGGAAAGGACAAAAAACCTCTTGCCATCCAAACCCCTTTAGTCCTTCTGATCCAACTCCAGCCTCAAGATGGATTTGCAATAATTACCTCACCCATTCTCAGCTTCCTATCTACAAACAAAATACTTCAGATTTTTTATGATGGGCTTTGTTCCTTCCTAACAGTGGTCAAATGGTACCTTTGCCTACTTTCAAGGAGCTGGGTAATAATTGTGTCTGATAAGTGTAGACAGTAACTGATATGGAAAAAATTACTACTCTTCCCGTCCTGGTTGCTGGCAAATATTTCCATTCCCTCAGTAAAAACGTTGACACACAAGTGAATCCATTTAGCATTTATCAAAGTGGACAGAAAATAAATTGCTGGAAAAGGAACCGTGTAAAATGAACTATCTAGAAATGATAGAGTATTTCTATTTAGACAGCCCTTAAAGAATCTCTTCCTCTTAGTTCAGACTACCCCTCCCCATGACAGCAAAGGTAGGCACTCTCCCATCTTCCAATTAGTTCATCTTCTATCTCTCCTACACTGCTTCCTTCTGCTGAAGGAAAGCAAGCCCATCCTCATCCTCTGAAATTCTATTTGGCACTGTCATGCTTTACCTCCTCCCATGTGACATATTGGTGATATTATCCATTAGACTACAGCAAAAGGAAAAACTAAGAAGTTCGTCAACGTGAAAACTTGCAAAAAGGGCTGCTCTTGTGTCCCGCTTCCTCCAAAAGAGAGGGAATGTGTGGCACAAAGATGAAATATTCACCATGTTCTGACTGGCAACATGTTCACCCAGATGCCCTGGCGATGCAGACACAGAGGATTCGGGCACGTGCTGAGTCAAGGCTCAGGGACAAGATGACAGGTTGACCAGATGAGCATTTGGGGGAAAAGGAACTGGTGACAAAAGCCATGTGTTCGAGATCTGGCAAGCACTGTGGCAGGAGCAGAAAGCCCATCTCTTGAGCCTCTATACAAGCACAGACAGCCTATTTACACTTCTGCACAGGGGGAAATTCCTCGGGCAGCTTTGGAGCAGGAGAAGAAGGAGGGGGGACTGTAGTTTCCAGCCCATTCCTCCTTTTGCTGGCGGGCAGCAGGTATCTTTCCGAGAAAGCGCTGATCTCCAAGCTGAATTCACCACCGAGATCGCGGCTCCGGGCACCACGGAATCCCTCCCCGGTCGCTGACAGGGCTACACGAGGCGGGGGACTTACGAGTCCTAAATCTGTCAGGGGAGACCGAGCTCAAACACCTCGATTTCCGTCCGCAAGCCGATCAGCCGTAACGCCTGTTCCTATTGCCAAACTCCAGCGATGCCGAGACGGCATCCATCGCCGGGAACCCATCGCCGGGAACCCATCCCCGCCGGGCACGGCAACCCTCGCACAGCCGCAGGAGCCTTAACAGCCACTCGCCGAACAAAGGAGCGCGGACAAAGAGCCCTGTCCGACGTCCTCCCTTCCATCAGGTAGACTATTGACAATGGAAAACCAAGCCGAGCCAAGCCCTGCCGTTCGTCCCTTGCCTCCTCGGACCACGGACAAGGGCCCCCGCCGTCCCGCGGGTCAGAGGCTTTGTTCAGCGGCGGGGACGCGGCAGAACCGGGGGAAACACCCGGACGGAGAGGCAGAGGTACCTGGTGATGAAAGGGACACGGGGGGAGCCCCGTCCTTTTAGCTGCGGGGTCCCTGCCGAGACGGGGCGGCAAAGGGGGGACCCCGCCGTCCCCACCCGTCAGGCGTGCTAGGGAGCCGGAGGTGGGGGGGAGGCAGAAACTCCCCTAAGAGTAGCCAAAACCAGGGTTTGACTGCGAGTGGGTGACCCGGCATCAGCCCGGGCTCTGTGCGCCCGGGAGGGACCGCGACCCTTCTCCCACGCCCGTGGGGGCTTCCCCCCCCCCCGCGGGACGGCGCTTCCCCCGCACTCACCGCCGGCCCCGCGGCCGCCGCTCCCCGCACATCGCGGTCGGTCCCGCTGCCCGCCCGGCCGCTCCGAGCGCCGCCGCCCCCGGAGCCGCCCCCGCCGCAGCGCCCGCCCCCCGGCGGGGCCGCCGCACCCCCGCGGGCGGAATGGTTCGCTCCCCACGGGCCGGGGTCGCGGCAGCGGGGCGGCCCAAGGACGGGCGGCGCGGGGGTGGGCGAGGGCCGGGGGCAGGCGGGAGGGAGGAAAGCGGGAAACGAGCACTGGGATGCCCCCGGAGGGGCCGCCGGCGGGCTCTTCGCCAACCATAAAAATGAGTCGCCAGGCAATTTCCTGCCCGCGAGATTAGCTGAGCAAACAGGGCGGCGCTGGCAGGACGCGGGCCCGGTTTTCCGCGCTCGGGACTGGGGCTGCGTTTACCTGCGCTCGCCCTGCGCCTCATCTTTCTCCTCTCCATCATCCCCGGCGAAGCCGAGTTGCCGAGGGGCTGCCCTCCGTCCTCCTGACTCCGGAGTTGGAGCCGGGTTGCCTCCGTGCCTCGGCTGGGGCGCCCCTGCCACTCCCCCAGCCCGGGGTCACACCCTGCTGCCACCTGTCCGAGGCGCCCTGCCACTCAGCCTTACCTGAGGAAATACGAATGTGAATGTATGGGCGTGTACACAAATACACGTGTGTGTCTATACAGGGTTCCCAAAAGAGCCCCATCCAGGCCCCGTGCATCAGCGAAGGGCGCACGCAGGTGGCAGCTGCCACCACCGGCATTTCGCTGTCCCAAAGTGAGCAAAGGGCCGGTGAGCCAGCCCGGCCCTTTTTGGAGGGGTTTTCACACCAAAGCAAGTCTACAAATTAGCACCAGCTCGGCAAAGCATGTGTGCTAGAGCAGTGCGTCTCACCTGTCCCGTGTTTGGCAAGTGCCTGGGAATGCCAGTCCGGGACCCTTCAGAGTTTGTGGCTCAGGAGGCTGTTCAGTGACAGAGGCAGCGAGGCTGACAGCTGGATTGCAGCTGTTACAAGGAGAAGAGGACGAAGCCTCCAGAGAAGTGTCGCCCCATCCCTGGGATCACCGGGTGCTGGGAGCCTAGGGTGTTCAACCACCCTTCGCTTTCAGACCGCTTACCAGCTTGGTAAGGCAAACCCCTGCGATGAGAGATGTGAGCCTGCCAGGTTGTGCTCAGGGCACTGAGCCAGAGTATCCTGCACAGAAATCTTGTTTCCTGCTGTGTGGCCTCTTTACCTTTTCCCCTTTGTTTCTCAAAGGTGAAATCTGGGGGTCGCAGCACGTACCTGCTGTGCAGGGGTCCTGCGGGATGAGTCAAAGCTCACACAGCACTCGGCCAGGTAAACCATTAATGCGATTGCTGTTTCTTCCCATGTGCCACGGAAACGGGGGCCGTTGTGATCCAGTTGCCGCCTTGCAGAATATTTTACTTGGCTAGGACAGTTACTTTACCACAATATAAGCTTTGTAATAACACATTAATATCAGGAATCTGTATAGTAACACCCAAAATACCAGCAAATATTTAAAAAACCCAAACAAAAAAAGACCTTGGTTGTCCTGATGTCTACTGTAGTTTATGTAGTTTACATATAAAAAGACACTCTTTGAGACTAACTTACTCTAACTTTTCTGTCATGCCTCTACAAACATACCAATGCTTCGTTTACCACTAGCTTTGAACTTGGCTCTTCTGTTTTGTTCACTGAACAAGAAAGGAGTACACACAGTTAAAAAACTAAAGGCAGACGCATATAATTAATGCAGAGTTAAGGACATGCTTGCAGCTGGTAGAGGTGAGGATCACTCTTAACACTGCCACAGCCAGAACCAAAAGTAGTCAGCCTTCCCTTCCTCTCACATGATCTTCCTTTTAAGCTTGAAAACTCTAGGTAATAGTCTGCAAATATCTCCCTTGAGAAAATGAAGCCTACTAGTAAGGAAAGCTTTAATTTTGCTCTTGCCATTAAAATGTTACTCCGAAGGACTTTTGACATACCAGCTGAAACTTATGGTCAGTAAGTTCCCACACACTAGATGAGGGGACAGCAAACCTGGGAAAGCATGTGTTTCCCCTGATACCTGTATGCTAGGAGAATCTGAGTGAGTGTCATCTGTTTCTTAGCAGCAGAAGAAATAAAAATAAGGAATAGGATTTACTTCTGAACAATAAAAGGTACTTAAAATCAGCCATAGCTTAGGCCCTAAAATTACTTGGTAGATTGTAATGTCTACTAGGCAAGAGTCTGACAATTTAAAGCAACAACAGCAACAACAAAACCCCATCTTGGATGTTTTATGAGTAGGAAATACTTAAAAATTAGCAAATAAGTGAAACTCCAAAAACTAAAGAGCTGAAAACTCTTGTTGGAACAAAAGCATCAATGTTACTATTAAAGAAAGTAAGGGAAAAGTGTATGGAAACTGACACAAAAGCTACAAGTCATAGATGGGTTCAACAGTCCACATAGCTAGCATTAACTCTTTTCATGACAATTGCACAGCTACAACAGTGCTGCATATTATAGAGCTTTTAAAATTTTCCATCCCTCAATACGCAAGCACGTCCAATAAAAATTTAGTTTCCATGGTAATTCATATAAGTAAAAATCAAATGTTGGAATGTTTGCAAAAATCATGCTTTAATCAGGAGCATTGAAAATGGTATATAAAATACCATTTCATTACCATATTTCAATGTCATGTTTCTGTAAGAGGGAAGGAGAGATCATTTCAGCTGCTTCAGATCTGAAGTCACCTCTGAGCAGGCACCTGCAATCATGACATCTACGTTACCTGGTCCCTTACCTTTACAGATTTTATCCACATCAGGTGTGGACATGACTGCATTTCTGTCAAATGAGCCAGAGCCTGCAGCTGGGAGTTGGTTCAGGCTTTATGTTACCTGCAAGAGGAGAGCCTGACAAAATCAGTTGAGATAAAGCTACCCATTGATGACTGCATGCTGTTACACCCAGTCTTTTCTTTTCATGGCAAAACTAGTCTGCCTTCTTCCCTTTCCTGCCTTAACTATCCATTTGGGTTCCCAGTTTATGATTTGTGACCTTCTTTGGTGAGTTGGTGCAGCTATTTATGAAACCCAGACCTAGAAAATGATCCAGATCTTCTTTCCCTGCACCTCTATCACTTCTGAAAAAGGTCCAAAAAGTACTTGCATTATATTGATTGATGAGAAGAGAAACAAAGAGACTTGAACTACTGCTTGAGACCAAACCTCTGTTTCTTGAACTGGCATCACCAACACACTAATGGATTATTAAATTGCACCCTTTTTGAACAAACATGTCACAACAAATGAAATCATAAGGTTCCAGTGCTTTCCATCATTTAACCAGAGCATTTTGAACCACTGTGAAGAAACCCAGCTGTTGCTTGCCATTCCAGAATAAAACCACACAACTGTTTATAGCTTGAAAATAATAACAATTGTCACAATCAGAACTTCTGGTGAAACTTCAAAGCAAGTAGTCATCCTTCAGCTCTAACTTCCTTACAGACATTTTGAGGCAGTGTAGCAGACTAGATTCTAGGTACTGCAAGAAACTTGATTTTTAAGGCTCATTGGGAATCTCTGCAAAATCAAAAGGCATGACTGCATTCATCAGTACCATTCCAGTTGAAAAAAATCACATCCAATAGTTACACTGGTTATCCTAGGTAAAAATCTGCTAATGCAGCACACAATAGAGAGGTGTATCAAACAATAACATAACAGTGTATGTTGGTGTTCAACCAGTGGGGTATTCTTTTGACTTGGCCTGAAACCTAAATTGTCACACACAAGCTATCAAGAAGAAACTGCCTGGGGAAAATAAGTTACATGAGTAATCAAATCTCATGCTCCAGGGCACAAGTCAATTGCTGGAAGGGTCAAGAAAGGAATTGCCTCACTCTCTTCCTTTGCACAGTTGTACAAAATTAACTAGGTTGTAACTGCAAGGCAAGAAAGCAGTTAACTATCTTGCATTCCTCTGAATCATCAGCCACTGGCTGCTTTTGCAGCTGAATTCAGAGCTTAAGGGACAGGTCTAGTAGGTGGGTTTTGCTGCAGTTTTGTGAGGTTTTGCCTAGATTTGCAGTGCAGTTGTGAGATTGCTCTTCCTTTGGGCTGACTGCCTAGCCCAGAGTATGACTGTGTTGCAGAACTATCATTAAAGCAAGACTAATTTAGGCAGTTAATTTTCTGTTAATAATATGAAGTTACCTTAAAAATTCTCTCTGTCAATAATTGCACAACTCTTAATGATTCATTTAAGTAGCAGCAGCATTGTAGCCATAATGGCCTAAAGATATAAACAAGACAAGATTTGTTGGTGGGGTAGCCATTTTTATTAAGCAACTAGACCATTTAGCACAATAAAAGATCATGCTATTTCTTCTTTAAATAGAGTATTTTAGTAATCTAAAGAATTTTTACTAACACAGGACAGACATTGTTTCAACTCACAAAAACACTCCCCTGTTAGCTTGTGTATGGCTCTCTGTCTTCACAGCTGATTAATTGCTTCCCTTTCCTAGAATCAGCATGTGTTGGTGAGTGGGGCTGGCTTAGGGCTTCATTAGCTGCTACAGCAGCTAAGCTCTCTACGGTAGGATTAAAGTGTTTTTTCCTGTACACAAGTACAGGTTTGATATATGATCTGTGAGAAAACATGTTGCAAACTGCAAGTACTAGGTCTACAGGCAAAACCTTGGTCAGTGCTCCTCATAGATGCCAAAACAGTAGGAAAACTGTTGGTAGAAGACATGGTACAAATTCTGTAGCTACTCTGGCTTACAGTTATAGATAGAGCAGCTAATCATATTGTGCTCAGTGGTTGGATACATGGGTACCTTCACTCTACAATTGCCCCTTCTAGTCCTGTCTTTTTCCAGCAAGCAGTAAGCTTACTCAGAGAATCACCGAATATCCTGAGTTGGAAGGGACCTACAAGGGTCATTGAGTCCAACTCAGCCCTGCACAGGACAAAAGTTCCTGCATGCACCTTAGTTTGGGACCCTATGATTTGCTTCTGATGCCAAGCCAAGGAAGTTTTCTGTTCTCCTTTGATCTCTGTTTATCAAATCTGCATGCATATGTAACAACATTGTGGGTCATGTCAGAGAGATAGCACTTTCTTTAGTAGTAAGTGGGAAGAAATCTTAAAGAAATTAAGTTGTTTGCCCAAGATTACATGAGAAATCTCAGTGGGGGCAAGGTGTGGAACACAAGAATCAGTTACTACTTTAATTTCACAATTATTCTTTGTAAATATAGAAATAATTCTCATTTGGTTTCTTCCTCCTGCAAAAAATATTCTTCCCTTTCAAGTGAAATTAATTAGTACAGAGTCAAAAGAGGCAAAACAATGTATTTGTACCAAAAGGAAAGATGGTTGGCAAAACTTAGTTCATTCTTTTAAGAGTCATTTGGGCTTTTGTAAAGTAAAAAGCTTTGCCTGACAAAGTTTAGATAAAATATATTCTCACAACTGATTCATGAAGCTGCCTTTGCTGACAAGTTTTTATATGTGCACTGAGAAGGGTTGTAGATTTTCTTCTTAGCAGATGGTCCCCAAATGTGGAATTATGTCCCATTAGCAGCACAAAGGATGATACAATATCACTACTACTTTCTCACACTAGTAGGGGCAGAATAAGATGCGGAGATCAGATTTCTGATTTTTTTTTCCTCCTAACAGAGGCAGGATTATAAGCATCTGAAAAATGTAAATCATAACCATTTTCTCCCTACACAGTCCCTACTGAAAATTGCCATAAGTGCTTTGATCGAATATACTAGACCCAAAGACAGACATCCTGAAGATGCACTAATGCCTAAGGCCAAATCAATATAAACCAAAACAGAAGTGACAACCCACCATCCAGGTTCCCCACTGTACTTGCCCCCCTATCAACAAAATCCTAAATGTATACCAGTGTAGTGGAGAATGTCACAGAATAGAATATGTTCAGTTCCCATCAGAATATGCAGGGGAAGGGGGAAGATGGTCCAGCATCTGCCCACAGGTTTTTAACTGAGCGGTGCTGTAGAATTCTTGCTCCTGAGGTCAGAACAGCTTCTGTGCCAGAGAGCTTGTTGGTGTGCAAGGCACTATAAGACAGGATATGGCACACACCCCTCATATATGCCCCGTGCCAGATAAATCCATATCCTGTCCTTCTCTTTCCTCCTTATGTCAGGCCTATTTTGGGTTACCCTGGGAAATAACGGCAACCATGCCCAGCCATCCTACTGGTAACACTGTTTCCCTCTGCTTCCTTTTGGATGTGCCACCTTCCTCACAGGGTCTGCTGTCATGCTAGTAACAGGATGGGGCTCTGGCAGGCAGGACGGTGGATGAAACTGGGAGGGCTCTAGATGACCTCACCCTCTGTGCAGGCTGAAAACTGCTGGAAGAGCTTTTGGCACTGTGATCTTGGTGTAAGGAAAGTAAAGCACTTGGATACTTCAGATTCAAAGCTCTGCATCTCTCCACCTGCCCAGCCTGTGGTGGCTGGGAACCCTGCCTTTCAACCAGAAGCTACAGATTTACAGGGCAGTACTCCAGCTAATAGTACAAGGTAAACTGAAAAGGAAACAAACACAGATTTTGAGGATACGAGCAGTTTGGAAATGCTATTTTATAGGAGCTGGACCATGAAAAGTCTGCTGATTTATGCACGTATCCTTGTCTACACTGTTCACTGGAGTGCTTCTGTCCCCATCCTGCAGTGCTGCTCCCATATATGCTCTTCAATCTGGGTCTGCACTGGCGTGGCCAAGACACCATACACTTCCCATGAAATTTCCACTCACTGATGTAGGATTAGGCTTACAGGAAGTAATACAAGACACTTGCTGATCCCACAGTATCGCAGGAAATTAGCATATGATAATATTTAACACACTGTTTTAATAAATTATATTTTTTTACTGTAGTTTAAATACCACTGTGAAATCTGAGCTAGGAAGCTGGGGATAGTCTGGTTTCTTTTTCATAATGCCTTGTTTGCACATTGCATTTTTTTTCTTTCTCTTTGTCATACTGAAACCTTAAAGCACATAAGGGGAGGCATCCCAGTGTTGGTGAGCAATAGCCTTCATTTTAGTTGCAAGATCCCCAGACCATCCTGTAAACTAGATGCCCGTTCTAACCAAGAGAAATGCACTATCTCAGTGATACACTTTGCTAACAGGACATAAATTACTAAGCAATATGAAATGGGGATACAAAAGTAGCCCTTAAGATCCAGGTGATTAGCACATAAAGAGAGAGAAGAGCTGACAACACATCCTCATTAGACTTAGGAACAGTTTGTCATTAGCATGTTTTTTTAAACCTCAGAATTTTAATGGAAGGAAAATGTTTCTTTCTGCCTCTGATCTCCTCTTTAGTTAACGGAGGTTTCATATTCCCCCTCCCCCTTCATTTCTGGAGAGGCTGCCAAGTTTTCCCAGAGCTAAAAGCAACAACTTTCTGTTAAATGTTACTTCATGCTTCTGGTATTAATCTAATAGGAGCCTGGATGGGGAGGAGGGGGAAGCAGCAATGAAAGCTGATTTCCTGCCATGCAGTGGGAAATCCATAGAAAATTCAGATTTAACACTAATTTTAACAGCTGGATGACTGCTTTGGCTTTTACTCACCATAGGAACATATAACTGCATACTATTTTTTTGTTATAAAGTGAAAAAATATGTCAAGCAAAAGACAAAATAATAAGGAGGCTTGCAATTGTAAATGCCCTGATGAAACCATCCTATCCAACTATGTTAGAAATATCGACAAATTTTGCAAATTACCTCTCATTTCTGTTAACATTTCTAATAAGAATGTTCATGGAGACAGAAAATATCCAAGGAAATTGTCTTGCTAATAAGCACTTCAACAAATATTTACTTGGGAAGTGCTCCAGTGACTACTTTGAAAAGAGTATTAGTGGGTTAGAGAATCACACAATCAGGACATTGAAATAAATCTCCTTGATGGAGGTGAATTAAAAATCATAACAAAAGGAGCAGATTGTGAATGCTCAAAATATAAGTCCGAGACAGCAGTTCTGTAGCAGTTTATGGCCACAGATAACATACACCACAGAACTGTTAGCAGCACCTCTCTCAGGCATGCAGCACACCAGTGGATAATTTCTTATATTCAGCCTCCATTCTCTAGATAATTCTTTATTAGGAAGGCCTTGACTATTTATTCTGATAATAATTGTTTGGAGAGTGATGATCACAAATATAGTCCTTTATCTTGACTATTAAAATAATGGTTGTTTTCTTCTTTCAATGCTTGTTGCTCAGCCTTTGCTCCACCTGTTTCTCACACACCATATAGCTCAAATCACAATATATTGTAGAAAAATTTCTTTCAATTGATGCAAAGAAAGCTTACTACAGTACACATGCTGAAACTGAATGCTGTTTTAGAGCCGAAGCAGGGCTGTAGCTTGTTTGTGCACACTGAGTATACAAGGAAGGACCCTTGCTGCAGATTATCTTGATTATAAAGCTTTACCTGCCCACTGAGGCATGCAATCAACAGAACATGGCAGCTGGTTTTTATGCCACTAGCTGCAGCCAGCTGTTAGACTGAAATTGTTAATCACCTTTTTCATCGGTCCCAGGCTTGCATTCAGCAAACTGGAAGACACTCAGACGTAGTGATGTCTGAAAAATCCCAGAAGCTAACACCCAAACCATTAAGTAGAGTTATGCTATGTGAGCTGGGAAGCTTCTCATGGGGTAGATAAGCACAGGGCTGGAACACTTGATGGCCTGAAGTACTTACGGGCAGGAGACAAGAAATTAAAGCCTTGAAAACAAGTGAGAGAATGAGAAAAGTTCCTGTGGCTATCACATTAGGAAGACGTTTTAACAGATGAAGCTTCTTAGGGGTGTTGAAAAAACAGAGACCTCTAAAAAGAAAATTGTTTCCAGTTTCTTTATTCTCTGTTCCTAAACCCCAGGACATTATGCACAGTTTTTAAGTCAACAGGACCACTGCCATTGCTCCCTCTGTACTCCAAAAATTCCATCTGGTATCAGATTTTCCTTGTAATGGAAACAAGCTGGCAGAACTTCAAAGTCTTGATAGCAGTTTATACAAAGAAAGGACAGCAACAGTTTGTTATACTTCACTATTAAAAATGGTGGTTTCACCTCTTTTTTTTTTGTTGTTGTTGCTGTTGTTTTTTGGGTTGTTTTTTAGAGAAGTTAGATAGAATTTGGCAGTGAAATGGTGCCACTTATATCTGGTCGCAGCTCAGAAAAAGAATGTCAAAGTGTAGCTGTACTGGAGTTTGTCCTGGAAATGCTATCTAAGAGCTCAACTTTCATCAAATATGCCATGGTCTGGAGCTAGGAGCACCATGAAATCACTGAGCTCAGCTGGACAGCTTTTAAATGGCTGAAAAACTGAAATGGGAGTTTTGAAAAACAGGGATATATGAGTAGCCTATCTATCTCTTTATTGGAAAGCACAGAAATGACACCACCCCAATAAACATTTTCTTAAGGCAGCATGAACACTCCAAAGAACATAGGAAACTGAATGAAAAAAATGTTGAGTAAGTGAAAATAACACTTTAAATAAATTTGCCTTTGATTAACAAGTCCAGTTCAAACAATTCCCTCCGAGTCTTAATGTTACATCTTTTCTAACTTTTGACCCCAGTAGGATTGTAGCTCCTAACAGAACAGACTGTCCTAACTTTCCACATAATAGCAAATGGCATATGAAGAATGTTAATGCAGCGTGGTCTGTGCCACTTTGCAGAGATTTAAGAATTGTCCTGGGATTCACAGTAACCAAAGGCTGAGTATCTATATAAAGAAGACATTTTTACTTCTCTGGGAAAAACGTTTCTCTTTTAAAAGTATTACAATCCTTCATTTCTTTTTTTCTTCCTTTCCTTCTTCCCTGATCATATGCAACAGTAGAAATGGCCTTTGTTAGCTTTTTCAGGGCTGGCAAGAAGCCCAAAGATCCAGCTGACAGAAACCTCAAGTCAGCAAATCCAATGTGAAGAATGTCCTTTTCAGAGTCCCTGTTTCACAGTCTTCCTGTCACGGAGCATCTCAATAGAACCACACAGGAGAGCCTTGTGTGGCCTGTCCTTACAAGGTGAATTATCCTTACTCTCTTCCTCACACATTAGTAACTAGCTCTCATTACCCACCTGTTGCTGCCCAGCATTTGTGTGCTGAGCCTGGGGGAGGCTGATGTGACAGCATCAGTCCAAAACTAAGCTCCCATCAGTGGGTTCAAGGAGTAATTGCAAGGCTCAGTGGCTTGACTCCTGTCCCTCTCACCCCTGAAACTTAGCATCCTGTACTCAGAGGAAAGCAGCTCGAGAAGGCCATTATCCTAGACAACATATGGTCAGAAAAAGGTCTCCGAGTTAAATATGCTTGTGATGCTGTAATTCTCACCTGTTACTGAATCATTAGGTTTGCACCACAATTTCTAACATAAAAGAGTCAGGGACTTTACAGAAACTACTGGTTAACAGTAGCTGGCAGTCAGAAAAACAAGTGCTTTGAACAAACTAAAGGATCTGTCTCAAGCATTAGTTGAATAAAGTGAATTTTTGTTTTTTCTTTTCCCCCAAAAGAATTCAATGATTTTGAAGGAAGTAAAGAATGCAGTAAATAAAGACTTCAGTGAGCAACACAACAATCTGCACTACAGCTTAGCGAGATGGAAGTGGTTCATCCTGCAACCACAGCACTTCATATAATATAAAATAAGCACTTACTTCTCGTGCAGTTTTATTTCCGTAGTGGACACAAATGAACATTCTCCTCCCCTTTCCTCAGTGGTCCTTTGGTATTTACCTCCTCTCATTTTGGATTTCCTGTCTCTACCCTAGGGAAAGGATTTTCCTGTGAGAAACAAATGTCACATTGCTGCTCTCTCTGGATGCCAATAGTCTAAGCCTATCCTCCATCTGAAGCAAAACTCTCATCCACCTGTTATCAGAATAGTTCTGCTCTCAGATTTTTTTTCCAGACCCATTTCATTTGGAACTAGCTTAGGTCCTTAGTAGAGCTGCTATTTCCATTTCTTAAATCAAGGTGGGTGCAGCTGTTTTGGGTAAGCGAAGACCTAAACTGGACTAAATCTCAAAATTAAAACCAAACATAATTTCAAAAGGACATCTACTTTCTACAGGGTCCTGCATAGCACATATTTTTTTGGTTGTTATATTTGATGTTTTGCTCTGAGAGAGGGAACAAAGCAAGTGAGAATACTCCATTTTTTTCCTGCACATGTACAGACAGCAGGGCACAGAAACTCTGCTAGAAGCATTGAGATATGATGATGTTTAACACACATAGCTGTTTCTGAAATTACAGAAGGTAGTTTTGCATGAGAGGAGAAATATCCCTGGCAATTCACACCTAATTATTCATGGAAATAAAAGCCACCAGCAGGACATGGGAGGAAAAAAAGCTCTGCATCTGAACAGTGAAAGTCCCAGGAGATATATCTGCTCAGATGGTTGGGACCCAAAACTTGCTTCACCTCAAACACAGAACAGAGCTTTTTGCCTTTTTCTAGTGGCCAAAGAGACCAATAAACCTTTAGTCTCTGGACTGGATCATGGCCAAGGCTGCTGAACCCTCAGTTGCCTTGGTGACAGGCTTTGGAAGTGATTGGGAAGGACAAAGGTGCTACCTCTCTTCTCTGCCTCCGGAGAGGTCAGAAGACACAACATAATTGTGCCATGAAGACAGAAGAGCAGTTTCTGGAAGCTCACCAGGTCTCGTATTTATGTGCATGCATATGCAAGTGCAAGATGTGCATCTTATACTGAGTGTATGTAACAGTAGCAGGATGCAAAAGTCTGGCTAAAGAATGGGGTAAGATATATTGCTTGGTGCATTTTCACTTAGAGGCCTTCAGGGTGTTTGGTGCTTAGGATGTTGAAAATGCCTTAGATTTTGCTATCCTCTTGTGGTATGTGATAAGAGATGCTAGATTGCCATGAATGCAACAGCCTGACTGTGGCAAACAACACTCTGTGGTTTTGAATGCATTGTACTGTACCTCTTAAAGCTGTTATAAAGCATTAGGGAGTGTTTTGTGGCTTGTGGTATATGCAGAATGGGTGATTTGTAGACCTTTTGGGTCTAACCAACTATTAGTCCTGCTCTTGTGAGGCATTCGATGGGATGACCCTGATGGCTTATTCCATGTACACTGTGTGACATCTCACACTGCTCACTATTTTATAGGAAATTAATTATTGCACTGACTGTATTCTCACTTTGAAAGTTGATGAGAAACTTCTTTAATACATATGAAAGAATGTCTAGAGGTTGAATTCTAGGTGATGCATTCTGGAAAGCTCAGAAAAGCCAGTAGTCTGGCCAGTGCACTGCCAGAGATCTAGCTGGGATTCAGAAGAATGCATCAGAATTATGTACAGTCTTGCTTCGGTTTTACCTTGAACTCATTTGCTTTTCATTTTCTGCAATGTAAGTGTAAAAAGAATCTAAAACTACACTTAGTGATCATTCATGGGACTGATGAAAGTCAGATGCAGACAGTGCTTTAACAAAAGTCAGGTTCAATTGCACGGGAAATTGCGTCAAGCCTGAAGACACTTTCAAACCAGAGGAACTATCTGTGGAAGACACAGTTTGGTTGCTCTTGAGCTTCATCTCAGTTGCAGCACAAACTCATAATGTTAGAAATCTCTTAAGGTCAGGGTTATAAATAGACTGTCAAAACTTTGGGGTTTTTTTCAAATAAAGACATAAGGGACAATCTCTCTGTCATAGCCAAACAACCCATTCGTATGCTAAGTGTAATCAGCAAAGCAAACATTGTGCAAAAAATCTGGTGTCTTCTAACCAATGAGATGGGTGAACAGGTAAAGCTCATTCAGTGAAGAGAGCATGTGGGACACTGTAGTAATAAAAAAAAAAAAAATTGAACTGTGATCAAACTGACAGTATAATAGAGAGAAAAAGCAAACCTCAAAAGCCAAGTGTAAGTCTCGCTTTGCCAAGTTCAACTCTGTAGAAAATCAACAGTGGAAAGCTCCAGTAGAGTTGACTTAGACCAGGTGGGCCTAGTTTGAGCTTTATTCTGACCTGGCCTTTCCTTTTTGATTGATGTTCATTTATATTTTCTACACTGAAATCTGAAGTTGCATTCCATATAGAAGATTCACTTGCTTAACTACAGCTAGAAGCAGAGTGGCTTCTTTGCCACCTACAATAATGAGGAGATCCAATACAGCATTGCCACATTCTAGCTGGTCAATACTTTTGTATCATTTCTCTCTTGCAAACAGATGTTGAACCCTGGTACTGCATTTTGTGATACAAAGCCTTATGATTTCAGAGCAACATCTTAAGCACAAGTTCTCACATATCAGTGAGAACTTCAGAGCAGATTACACCTTGCTTGCTTGGAGTTCCAGGTGCCCGACTTCTGAAAACTCAGCTTTTATTCAACAAGGCAGAAAGTATTTATTTGGCTGTGACTTTCTTCATGCCTTCTCTGCATGCTGCCCTGACGTCTTTCTGGTTTCTCTTGCACATGAACAATATTCAACCACCTGCATGTTAACTCGGCCTGTTACCAAGTTCTCCACCTACACACACATTCTTAAACACCCTAATTTTTGGGGTGATGGCTCCTATTGTTTCAGCTATCTATTCCCTAAAGCCTAATTGCACTTTGCAGTTGACTTCAATGAAAGGTGGTTGTTACACCCACTACCTTCAGCAACTGCCAGCATCACAAGATGTGCATTTTTAGTACCCAGGAAAGCCATTGTGTTTATGTCCATCAGAACCACTCAACAGAACACTAACCACTGACAGCAAGTTTTCTCAGACACACAGATCACTTCCCATGAAACTGCTAGAACTGCTAGAACCTTCTTCTATATTTCTACAGTGAAAGAAACTCTGTATTTAAATGCAGAAGCTCCCTTTTTCTTGACAAAGGCCGAATCTGAGTACTACAGGAAAATGGCCTATTCCACTCTTCTTCCTGATCTTTGAATCATTCTCCTCTCCCCATGTAATTCCATTTTGCAGTTTAATATGTCAACAGGCTGCTCTATTTGCTGAAAGATCTGGCCTTTGCTTTAACCATAGTTTCATACCTTTGTGAAACACAACTCTATACATTACAAATTTAACCCATATTGTCAGCTAGCCTTAGTATGGTAAGACACAAAGTAGCCAGAGTATCTTAGGGAATAAAGAAATTTTTACCTGGCATTTTTGGCCATGAGTAGAAGCTGGTTTCATACTCTGGAGACCTCTTGACAATGGGTTATCCACATTCAAGTTACTGCTGTTTTCATCTGAGCAGGTGTGGAGTAACAACCTCTACCGCAACTTAGGCAGAAATTTTAAATGAGATCTTGTGTCAGGTCAGTGTCTGATACCACAAACAAAAACAGTTCATGAATTAAAACATCCGATTAGCATACAAAAACAAACACTAATACAAGTGAGTTAGCAGGAAAAATATATATGTAAAAAAGAGAAACATTTCAAACAGTTCTCCTTTCACTCCAGCATGGAATAAACTAATTTCAAGCCTCTGACACTGCTAAGGCCAAACACCACACTCCAGCAGTAACAGAACTGCTGCACTGGCAGCAGTGGAGTTCAGGCAGAAACCTTTAGGGTTCCCTTGTTCACAGGGTATTTTCAGACTTTTGGGTGGTTCTTCAGATGTGAGTCTCCTAGGAGCCAACTTGGCACTCCCCAGCTGGTTCAGTTTTTTTGCTGCCTTTTTTTTTGGGCAAAAGCTAATGTGTCATCGATGGAACAAGGACTACTGCCCCTTGCAGAACTTCACAAAGCACAGGATGGTGCTCTGAGCACAGCAGCAAGTTCTCCTCCCTGTCCATGCAGCTGATCCCCCACCCTGATCCTGCTCTTTGCAATCATCTCCTTTAGCACAACTTTTGAATGCTCAGCTCTAGGGTGGGCCAGTTCCAAGGCCGAGGAACAATCCCCATTTACCTAATGACACCAGTCTTGCCTAGAACAGGGATGTCCTTTCTCTGACCCACTTGACAGAGGAAATTTATCAGCTTTGGAGCTTTTCCACTTTAAACAGAGAGGCTTGCTTCAGTGATGCTTGCCAAGACCTGCTCCACAGAGCACACAAAGGAGCACAGTGTCATGGAAATAAATGAGCCACTTCCTTGGTATTCTTCAGCCTGGCGGTCATGCCTTGGCAGGAACCTCACCTGGCACCTATTTTTGTCAACCAACAGGTCATAACCCGGAGGCAACACACTGTTGAGAGTGGGCATAAGCTGTTCACAGGAACAAAGAAAACTGAATGCCTGGGCATGCTTTGGAAATCCCATGGAAGTTTTACCTGATGAATGATGAGCACATTGCAAAAATGCTTAAATACTTCTGGGAAGTACCAGATCCCATAACTGCTCCATCCCAGGAAATTGCCTCATCACTAGGCAGAGCAGTCATGCTACCTCTTGCTTTTTACTCTGTGGCTTGATGAGTCTTTCATTCCCTTTCTGACCAGATCATGACTTCACATACACATGTGAGGTGGAGAGCCTCTCTCTGTCAATTCTTTAACTGGATAAGCCAATTATCCTTCACAGGAGGTGTAAATTTGAGCTGCCTCAGGAAAGGACTCATGCTGAACTGATACCCCTGGGTGAGAGGTGGGCACTGACGCAACTCAAAAGAGAGCAACAAATCCCCCATATATAAAGAGACAATGAAGGTACCTGAGCTCAAGAGATGAATCCTGGTTTCAAATAATCCCTTATTTCAAAGCTGTAAGCATGCATTCAGCTTGGGAGAGTGCGGGAGGTTTTGACATATTTCTGTTCTTGTCAACAGCCTCTCTCCAGTATGCTATGGCTAGTACCCCCATTTTGAACACTTGGACCAGGACTTGGAATTGCAGTACAAGCCCTTACGTTTTAAAAGTTATGCATGTTGCAAAGCCATGTTCCCTTGCTGCTTTTGTCCAAAATGATATGAGGTGTTGCAGTGTATACCTGCAAAAGATTCACACAGGTGACTGACATCTGGGAACTTTCTAATTTTCAAGCACTCAGTTCTCTTTTAAAAAGATTCTAAAAGCACACCGTGATATGTTTCTAAAAGGAAGTTTTAAAAAGTGTGGAAATAATATCACAGAGAAATTTCAGAATTGGACCTCTGATCCCTGGGGTAAATGGTAAAGTACACGTGAGAGCCAATGTCACATATCTGCTTTAAAGCATGAGGTACTAATACTTCTCTCTGTAATATACATTTCCCAACCTAAGTTCTGAAGCCTTCAGTGAAACATCCTATATTCAGCATGAGGCATGTGTCCATTCACTGAATAGTTTATCCTTGACTTTCGGAATTCACAACGTCCTAAACAGTCAAATAGAACCCTTAATGTGCATATTTTTAAAGTAGCCCTGAACGCATATATTTGTATCTGCTCTTTTTGTAGCAATACGGTGCTCCTCAAGGAACGGCTGACAAAACATGGATCCTTACTATGCTTTAAAAATGGACACTAGGAGAAAGTGAGCTTTTGCCATTCAGTCAGGTATGAGCTGGCAGAGGAGAGGAGGTAACAAAACCAGCTGTTCAACTTAGCTGGCGCAGCAACACATTGGACCCATAATTAGCTGTGCCCTCTGCAACCTCTTATTAGGCCAGCTGACCTAAGAAACATCAACATCTCCTCAGACCTGAAATGTGTAGAGTCCCAATCAAGAAACAGAACGAGCTCACCTTCACAGCGACGTGGTAATCCTCAGTGTGAATGACCCAGACTCCTCGAGTTGAGTTGTCACTTCCCAAAAGCTGGGGTCAGGACATGGGACTTCATTGATGAAGACATACTAAACCCTCTCGGGCTCAGAGCACACACACTGAGGCTGCTGGAAGACAGAATAACCATACAGTCAGAGCCGAGTCACACTGATATTGTATGGAGTCTATTTGGAGGCTTGGCCTCAATTAGCATATAAATTAAGTGCTACACGCAGTCGCAGCTTGCCAGAAAACGAGACAGAATAATCTCCCCAATTTGGCAGCTCTCTAGAGCATTTAATTTGTGAATGAAGAGCCAGGCGCACTTTGAAGCCAAGTTGGGTCCACAGCTTACAGCCAATTGACTTTACATGGCAAAAGCAGGTCTTGAGAAGTAGTGAAGCAGACCAGTGCTTTTTCTTCTCTTAAACTAAGTTTTATTATAGGAAAGTGACTTTAGAGATACTCATCACTGGTCCGGTAGACTATTGCATCCACAGGTCCAGATCAGCTGTGGTATTGCCCTCCTGCTGCAGGCTTCTGGCCATTAAGTGTGCTTGATTTTATTCCAAGTAAAGAAGAAGGAACAGAAAGTTCACAGGAAAAATTATATGGAAGAGATGTGGCCATGTAGCTTTTAGACAGCTTTTAGCTGGCTTTTAGACAAGCAGAAATTTTACTTAGGGATCTTTATTAGTGTAAAGAATAGGCAGACAAAAACTGGCACACGAGCACAAAGGGCGGGAGTAGCTGTGTTTATTTGTATAGCCTGTACAAGCCTTTTGAGGTATTTCAATTGAGACAGAGGGAAGAAGGCTTGTGTTTTTGTGCAGATGCCTTTCACATTCATTAGGTTTTAATTTTTCTTCTTTAAATATTTTCATTTGTCAGGGGCTCAGCTCAGATGCAAAAGCAAGGAAATGTAAGCACAAAGGCATGCAGATTTTTCCAAGAGCAGTGCAATCTTGCTCCTATATCTACATAGTCTGCTTTAGGGTGGATTTAATTTCTAGGACAGAAAGCACGACATTTTAACATAGGTATAAGGTAAAGGGAAAAATCAGTGTTGAGCAAGAACGGTCTTTTTTCTTAATACTTTAAACTCTGGTTTAAATATAGTGCCTTGAGAAAAAGAAATAAAATCCACAGTCAAGCCTAGTCTGACTATACACTTAGCTGTATCTTTATCCTGGGACAAATGCTTCTATTCGTTATAGGGTAGGAGTTACAGGAAAGTCTTACAGGTCTCTCTTAAAATCCTCTTTGCATCCTTCAGCTGGCATGCAGTTTCTTTTTACATAGAGTTTGTCCTTTCCCCTTGTTTTTAAGCTCCAGTTTATGATTTCCTATGATGCTGTAAGCAGCTGCAATTTGGAGCTGCACACATGACTCACACTTTGAAATGCCCTGGGCCTCTTCCTCAGCTGGGGTGAGGTAGGTGCTGTGCTTCTGCACTCGCTCATTTCCCCTTGTCGGCATCTAAACATGTGGGTTCCTGTAAAAATCCAGAGCCACTACCTGGTCCTTGTCTTGCTGTAGCAGTCAGGTTTAGATGGTCCCACCTGGTGCTCACAACTAGGAAAGCTGTGATCTGAATGACCTCTTTTTCTATGGCATGAAATAGTCAAACAGCCTTAATGAAAAGCAGAAACGACACTGTGCTTGAGCAAGAGCTGGGAATTTTAACAACTTGAGTAAAAGAAATGTGTGACATCCAACTTGCTTCAATGCAAAAAAAAAAAAAAAAGCCACAAGACAAGGAAAACATTGAAATAAAAGTACTCCTTGAAAAGCCCCCCGCCTTGTCCATTTCATTAATGTTACCCATCCCTCAGCAATCTGCTTTCCTGGTAAGCTATTTCTGGCACAGCTATTGCATGAAGGGTGGTTTCTGATCTTGCACTCTGTAAAATAGCTCATTCAAGTTTCAACAAGGGAGAAATTTTTCACTGAGGAATTAGCATTTGTTTAACCCACCCTCACAAAAAAAAAAAAAAAAAGGGCAAAGTGGTTCATCAAGAATGAGTATAGCAGAATGAAATAATCCCATGACTCAGGGTTGAACCAGAGTTATGATGTAAATCTACTAGTAACTTTAACTTGCATCTGTTCAAATTGAAGGGCAAAACTGCTCTAATCTTGTTAGGTCTTGCATATTCTGACACCACCACCTGAACTGGAACAGCAACATAATTTTCCAGTGGTCTCCACACTTTGCTTTCTTGTGGTCAGAACCTGAAAGTAGCTCTGACAAAAAGAAAGGGGTGCTTCCCAAAATTTTTGCTTTGTAAATGCATTTCTTATTCATGCTTCCAGGCACATAACATCACCTCCAGGATCATGAATCTTTTATTACCATGACCTATAGCTTATAAATTACAGTTTATTACAAAATGAAGATGCCAGCTCTGTTCTGAACTCAGTGACAAAAGGCCCTGCACAGATTAATTAATAAATCTTGCCTCTGTCTCTCTTCCCCTACCTCAAAAACTCAAAAAGCAAGGCAACATAGCTTACTAGAGCAGTAACAATGATAATTACATGGAGCTTTTTCTTGGTCTATATTATCTCAGCACTCAGTCATCACCTTCCTCTCCTTGCCTCAATGGCTGCCAGAGCTTCATCCAGTCCTGACACCAGCCCCTGCCTCTGGTGCAACTTCCCATTTGGAAAGCGTATGTGGTGAACAGTTTGTAAGTAGTTCCAAACCCCCAGCTATTTTTATTGAGCCTTTCTGTACCTATTGCTTGTAGAAATTAGCATTAAGAAAGCTCAGGTACAAGGCTGATTTCTCATTCAAAAGGAACTAATGTGTAAAACAAAGATCCCAAAGAAGTTAACAACCTTCTGTAAACTTCAGCATAAACCAGAGAGCCCAGCTGCAAAATAACAGTTGGGTTTCAGCTATAAACAGACTGAGTTTTACAGTGGGTTTATATATCTATTTTGGTGAAGTTATTTATTCTACAGGAAAAATGCTATTTGTAAGGCTCCAGGAAGGCAGGGGGATGAAGAGAAAAGGAAGTCTTGCTTATGTTGTTAGAAGCTGCTTTGGTGCTACACTCAGAGAGACTCTAAAATAAATATTTCACAAAGCCACAAATTTGGAGAATCTTCAAGAAAATGATGCCTTTTTAAAAACAAACAAAAAATAATCTCACAATTCTTCCATCAGGATATCTAAAGCTACTTTCCTGCCTTTAAAAGTGCACTGTTTTTTGTTTCCTGGCTTGCTGGGGGGAAAAGCCCCACAGAGATACAGAAATTGCAGCCAAAGGTAAACAAGAACAGTATGTGTTTAGTATCTGCATGAGGCAGGGAGGTGAATGGAATGAAAACTGGATTGAATACAAAGGAGAAGAAAGCGTTGGATTGCTTAGGTCAAAGACTCTTTGAAGATGCAGAATAAAAACTGTTCTGTGTGGCCTTAATTCAAATAGTATAATTTAAATTAATTAATTTAACACAGTAACTTGCTGCATATAGGCAAAGGCCACACTGAAAGAAAGGTGGCTCTAACTGAAGGAGCCCTCTAAGTGAAAACAAGTGGTATCTGCCATCTTCATCTAGTGTAAAACACACATATACTGAAACGTGCCATTTCTCACACCATCCTATTTTGTCTCTCAGAGAAGTCCAGCTTCTTCTATAGCGAAAACTGAAAAGCAGGCTCTTTTGGGTTCTGTAAAACATTTCAAGTGAAAAAACAAATCCAAAAACCCCAAAACCAACAAAAGATGAGGTAGTTGTTTTTTATTCTCAGATTTCTCCAAAATAACAAAGTGGTCTGGAAACCTAATGATGAGTAACAGGCACACAAATGGCATCAAGACCGGAAACATTTCCAGAAGGTCTCAAGCCAGTAAGACCGTGTGAAACCATCACAGATTCACTGAAAAGCCTTAATTATTCCTTCCAAAAATGAGGTGTGGGGCCCCAGGAGCCATAGGTTGTAAGTATTCAGAGTATACCAACCACTGATTTGTCATTACTTTGTTTCTTCTTCCACTGTGACCTATTGCACAGATATTTGGAGGGTTTTTTAATCATTAACCTAAACTAATATTTAAAAAACTAGTCTTGTGTCCCTTTTTTCTTAGTCCTGATTTTATTCTCTACTGTATTAAGAATGACTGAAGTATTCATCTTGTTTGATATATAAAAAATACTATATATAAACTGCTTTACTCTACTAATGTCACTTGTATTATACATTATATTTAATAAGTTAATCCCATAGCATGCCCTATGCTCCTGCTTCATGAAGTTTGATGAACAAATAATTTTTTTTTTCTTACCAGTATTAGCTAGAGAAATAGGTATTAGCATAATAAAGTGACAAATTTATTTGAACTAAAAGTACAAATTCAGATCAAATTTCCCAAGCCTTTTCAGGCCAAATACAAAAGAGCACAAGGACCAGCAAGTTAGCTTTGTGCGCTCCTCATGATGGACTTTGAATACATGCTGCTAGAAAGAAAAGCACATCATGGAAATTTTTTAGATCCACTTTCTAGAAGGCAAACTAATGTCATTTTAATACTGCCTAGCTCATTCACGGTCTCCTAGAGTCACAGTTCAGAAGGATGCAGTCCTTTATCAGTATCTCCAGCAGCAATCCTGGGACTTTTGTTATCTTTAAGCAGAAACTATTCAGACAAACAGCATCAACACACACCACACAAGCAGTTGTGCTGATGTTGCTCGGAAAGGGCTAGGAGACTAAACAGGGATCCTGCCACAAAGGACTGGCCCCAGAGAAGCATTAACAGGGTTCCCTCCGCTTGGCTGAGCTGACACCCCATGTGCTTTAGGTGAATTTCCAATGGTATCTTTTATCTCAGCACAGGAGCTCAAGGTGTATCCTGCTGTGTCTGGGCAGCTTGGTAAGGTAACAGCCTGTGTGGCCAGGGACTTACTTGAAACAAGTAACTCCCATTTTCTAGGAACCATTATAAGGATTGTAATGGGAGAAACATCCAGTATTTTGTTTTTAATTAGCAGGTTGTCCCTTTAGAGATTAATCCAAAATGAAATTTCACTATTAACATTTTAATTTAAGGTATTCTTATCTATTGGTTACTACTTCTAGTGCTTCATGCCTGCAACTAGGCTGTTAAAACAAATAAAATTCTGTATCTCTCTAAATAAGCACCTTTTACTTAAAATTCCACTTATTGTTAAATTTCAGAAAATATTTTAGCAGGATGTAGCTATTATCAGTTAAAACATGGCTTTATTTCCACAAACAGACTTCTCTACTTTCAATTTGAAATGGTGAAAAAATAAATATACATTTTAAGACTTATGTAAACCTTTTAAAAGCTTAGTATAAGATGATTCATCATTGAAAACTGGAATCTTTATCCAAGATGCAGAAAGTACCTGAGCAATATTCAGTTCACTTGCCTGTAAATATGAGTTAGGTACAGATTTTGGAAAAATAGTTATGAATCTGCATCAGTCAGAGTAGGGACTTTAGACCTTTTCATCCAGTGTAAGGGAGTCAGAATAATTTTCTATACCTGCACAAAATGCTTTCTTTTTCTCATTTAGTTTCTGGCAATTTCTTTATTTTAATTCATCATGAATGTCATTGACATCTTGGTAGAAAGCTAAAAGCTTTTTCTTTTAACATCTTGTGCTCAATTGTCACATTCAGAAAAACTAATATTTTAAGTCGTGCTCTACTTCACTTAGCTTTTGGTTTGTGGTCTACAAGAAAATCTAGTTTTGCAGAAAAATCTAGAAAAATCTTAGTGCCATGGTGCCATTTGGTCAAAAGTTGCACTCAGTCTCAGCGGTCTTTTCCAACATAACTGATTCTGTGATTCTGTGAAAAAGACTGCCAAAAGTCACCAGTTAACCAAACTTCTAATTATGGTAGTCAGACTAAAGGCTAGATTTTTATTCTGAATACAGTCAGAGCAAACAAGTCTTTTAAAAAAGGCTGGGATTTTCTTTGTACTATCAGAACAGCAAGTATTATAATGCTCCCCTTGCTCAAGTACCCACAGCAACAGTAATGACATTGAAAGACTGACAGTATCTGTCAGCGGTAATGTCAAGAGAATTAGTCCTCAAAATAAAAATGTGAAGAATTCACTTTTAAATATTCTCATCTGTATTTTCTAAAGTAATTGTGCATTTGGATCTCTGGTTCTACATATGCAACACACAGAGCAGCTCAGATGGCATTGTTTTTCAGACGGTATTGAAGATTTCTGTTATGAAATTCCAGATCTTGCATAGTGTGTTTTAAGAAGACACCACTGGGAAGACAATTCCAACAGTCATTTTAGAAAATTAGGGCATGCAATATCACCCTATGCCTTTAGCAGGAACTTCAGTGGGGATCACCCATAACCCACCTGCAGTTTTCGGTCACAATTCTCAAAGTAAATTTTAAACAGCTATTTTCATTGTCAAGGGAAAGATGGGGTAGTTTCAGTGCCTAACTGAGGGACCTACCTCAGGAGGTTACATGACAGGACCAATCTCCTCATGCATACTCTTTGATCTTTGTATCAGGGATATATAAGCAGCTGGTGACACCAATACACCTTTGAATAAGAGTCAACTCAGTATCCAGGAGCTGTGTCACAAGAATCCTTTTTTGCTTCCTTTGTGAACTGCCAGATACCCATCTAACCATCCCATGTCATGGAATGGGGACAGCTTTGGTCTAAGGGGAATTTTAATTCCCTGGTGGCAGTGACAGCCTGAAGTTGCTGCTTCTGCAGCTCATTCATGACACAGATTGCTTAGGGCAGCAATGGCCTGAACTCTACCTATGAACAGAAGGCTGCTGGCTGCTGTGGGCAAACTAATCCCTTTCCTGCTGTAAAGCAGCTACTGACAGCTGACATGTCTAGGATGTAAGGAATGGCCAAGTACTTCACTGAAGCAATGCTCCTACACCAAGCTGCCTGCACGAGGAAAGGCTTTGCCAGCCTTGCCTCATTGTTTAGATGGGCCAATTGCCCTTGGGGACACAAAACACCTTCAGACATTCATCCCAAGTCCTGAATTTTCTGGCCAGCTGACATTTGCCTATAGGAGTGCAGTCACTGACCTTCACAGCATTCAAAGTGCACACGAATGTACTAGGTGTCTCAGCTTTTCCCACCACCCCTCATGTCTATTCTACCTTTCTGTCCTTGCAGACAACTCTTGCATGCCCATGTCCTTGAAAGTGACAGAGGGCCCATAGAGAGGCTAGGCAGAAGACACAGGTACATGCATACATGTGCTGCGTTCTTCCAGCTTCAGGCCATCCCTGTCCTGTAAGCCATGATGAAAGGGTGTGTTCAACCACCTCCTCTTTCTATTTCCTCCATATACCAGGACTCAGACACTGTTGTTCAGACATCAACCAGCAGCCCAAGTGATATGGTCAGACATGCTGGAATATCTTCTGGAGCTACACAGAAAAGGAGGAGGGGTGAGAAGATTCACATTAAGAATATAAATGTGTTATAAGTCTCAATGCTTAAAGCTAACTAAAAAATATACTCAAAACTGAAAATCGATCTTCTATAACCTAAGAACTGTTCCTATACAAAAACCATCTGCCAGTAGAAATAGCCTAAAGAATGTTCCTATAGATTCAAATCCAAAGTTGGCTGCAGGCTTTATGCAGGTGCATCTTCAGTTCTTATAAAATTAAAAATACTGGTTTTCTGACTGACTCTTTTATCATGATTAAAACTTATATATTTTTAATTGATCAAAAGCCTAGATCATACCTAGAGGCTGGGCAGGGGTTTTGCTTACATATGCTAGGGATCTCAACTTTTGATTGGTAGCAGAGAAGCCCAAGCTAGATAGTGTGAGCAGAACCAGACTGAAGTCAGCCATAATAGGGTCCATTCTCATGCTTTTCTTTAGATTTTGCTTTATTAATGAATAATAATGACAGATTAGATGTCTTCCCTCCAGACTATTTATTCTCTATGCGAGTCACAGAGATGTTTAAACTCACAAATCAAATAATCTCAAAAAACCCCACAAACTTTTAATGCTATCTAATACATTAAATAATCACATACCATATAGGCCAAGTGAGTCAGAAAATACACATAATCCTTTCTAAGGAGAAGTAATGGCTTGTCAAAGGCATACTCTGTCTTAGGCAAGTTCTACTGCATCTTACAGACAGGCTGATACTATCAACACTGATGACACTGGAAAGACTGAGACAGCGATGTATTTACTTCTGGATAGTGACTCTGTGAGGAATGGAAGAGTGCTTTTTTCCCCAGTGTTAATATTTTCTCCCTCAACCACATCATATACCCTGATGAAAAGGCTGCTACTGCCTATGTATCCCTTTGCTTTATTTACCACCTATGGCTGCAGCACTTGAACCCATGAGCTCAAAGGATCTTCAGAATTGGTTGGAAATGGTCCATTGAGACAAAGCATCACTTTAGAAGATGAAGAATCACGTGCTTAATTGACTTCTCTGAACAAGCAGAGGTAATTGCAAAGTATCTTGTATTGATGACTGTTCTACATGTAGGTCCAAAAGGAGAAATGAGTCTGAGATGTATTCAGTATGGGGCTACAGAAAGCTGTGACTCTGCAATCAGAGCTGTTTTTCTTATACGAAAAAATGATTACTCAACCAGTGCTGACTGTTTCAGAAGCAAAAAAGAACTACAAGGAACAAATGAGTAATATCTTCAGCTGAATATTATTGCACTCCAGTGGGGAAGAGCAAAGCTTTTAGTAATAATTGCCTAATCATATAATTTGCCCCTCAAGTATAGCAAACCATTTGCATAGACCATTCAGAGATGGAGCCATTTGGACTCAGCTGAGACACTGCAGGAGATTTATTATGCTTGTGTACATCAGACATTTCCAAAACATCATGCAAAGTTGTACAAATACCCCAAGAGGTCTCAGCTAGGGCAAAGTTTAATTTTATTGTCTGATATTATAAAGCTGGGTTTTCCTGGCAAGGTTAGCAGAACCTAACAGCAAACCAATATTTATTTCCAAGGGCTACTAGGGCTACACAGTTATATGTCCTGCTTAGCTTGGATTCCAAATAATTAACCCTAAAATTTAGGACCCACACAAATGAAGCAAATATCCCAAGGAGCTACACAGTTAAAACCCTTGCAAAGTTTTGAGCCTGTGCCTCTCTTTTGCCTCTTCCACTCAGTTGCCTTTGGTAATCATTAGATCCATTACTTGCATGTGAAGAAGAGATGTGCAAGACAGATGTCACTTGTTTCTTAACTTTCTTTCAAGGATTTAAGAAACGCAGAAAAAAGAAGTCTGGCACCAAGAGTGAGAGGCTCACAGCTGAGGCTCCAGGTAGGTCCGTGACATCTCAACTCTACATCCAGGCATAGATGAACAATGCTGCAGGGCCTGAATGGTCTTAATTAGGGTTTCTCAGACAAGCTGCATACCAGATACTTCATATATTACAGAAACTGCCTGAACCAGTGATCATCTCTTACTTCTTCTGCACAAAGCACAGAGTCCAGAGCTGCTGCTGTTACCAGTTATCAATACTGATGTAAACTAATTTCGGGAACTATGCTTCTAAATGAAGATGCATCAGTGATGAACAATAAGATGGTGGATGGCAGAAGGAGATAGGGATTTTTTGGAAAGGCAGTACTTGTTGATACCAGTCATGAGAGCTGCCTGGATGCACAGGTCAGGAGCTTCCTATGCTTTGTGCACCAGACAGTTGGCTCAAGGAATGTAAGAGTGACTTGACAATGCCAAAATATATACTATTTCCACTAAGCTGATGTGGGTTGATCGTGGCTGGACACGAGGTGCCCATCAAAGCCACTTTAGCACTCCCTTCCTCAGCTGGACAGGGGAGAGAAAATATAACAAAAGGACCAGGCTTGCCACAGGAACACAGCTTGCTTTGGGTATCCACCTGCTCTGGTGTGGGGTTCTCCACAGGCTGCAGGTGGATCTCTGCTGCACCGTGGACCTCCATGGACCGCAGCGGGGGACATCCTGCCTCACCAAGGCTTCACCACAGGCTCCATTGGACATGGGGGAAGCTTCTGGCAGCTTCTCACAGAAGCCACCCCTGTAACACTGCTGCTACCAAAACCTTGCCATGCAAACCCAACACAGCTGAGTTCGTGCAATAGCGCAAGAAAAAGAAAAGCAGCCACGGCAGCAGTGGTGAGCACAGCTGTGCTTAGGGCAGAGACCCCAGGAATGAAGCACAGCAATGCAGCAAGACAGCTCCTGGCCTCAGGAACCCAAAGGCTTCTAATTTCCTGTGGAAAATGATACCCTGTGACAAACACAAACCCTGTGACTAGCAGCAATTTCATCAAATTCAGTAGCATGAAAGCAGAAAAGAAAGCTTACATTAGTGCACAGCTTTAAAAATAATTAAACCTGTAGTTTAACTGGCATTAATTTACCAGACCAGAATATTAATTGCTTGCAAATGTTTGAAGATTATCAAGTACTAGCAAAAGTGTTTGTGGCTCCTAAAGCATGGACCTGTATTAACAAGATTATGAAATTTAGTATGTCCAAGTGAATTTCTTTTCTTTCTCTAATACTCTTCCTCCAGTGAATTTCAGTCATGTAGTGGGGGAACAGAAATACCATAATCAGGATTACTAAACCAAGCCCAGAGTAAGAAGAGCAAATAATCAAAAAATATAAAGCAAACTATATATACACCATACCAAAATGACTAATGCCACATACATCTGGAGGAAATTAGAGTTAATTGGAAATAATGAACTAATCAAGCAGGGCCAACTTTATAGTCTCTTATTTGTGGTGGCCAGCACTAGCAACAGTCAAAAAATTCATCCATATTTGTATGCTTCAGTTTTTACTTGTCACAGCAGCTCTACATAAATAATTCTATCACATCCCCCATCATCCAGACATATTGCCTGATATGTAAAAATAAATTGCTATATTTCTTCTCATCTCTCTCCCATCCAAACCACAGATATCTCCTGTATGCAGCATATGGTTAAAACTTTAAGCAAGGCAAAAGCTAATAACTGGTTTCTCCATAGGAAAATATTTTATTCTATGAAGGGATTTATTATGTGAAGTCAGGCAGGCTGCAAAGTTTGCTGATGAGAAACAACCCCTCTACCATATTCAACTGTTTTGACAACGGTTAAATTCAAGTGATGACACAGTTGAAATACCTAGTCTGAAACAAGATAAAATGAATCCCTCATATTAAATGCTTTCTTGTACTAACACCTGGTTTTGCACGTATTAGCACCAATAGCAGAAAAACACTCGATACAGATAAAAGTAGAATTGGACTTGTAACCTTTAATGTGAGTCAGATGTGATTCATAGCTCAAGCTATGTCATTCCTATTTGTACTTGCTTATTTTATAATAAATAATGGACCTTTTAAATATTTGCTGGCACGAGATCCACAGCCTTGCAGTTACATGCTGGCAGTTCAAGTCTAGGACAGGGCGTGCATGAAAAAACCCTGTTGCTGCTGAATAGGGGGGCTCACTAAAAGGCACCCCAAACCCCCAGCCAAATCCCCAGCAGGCCAAACAGTGATCTCCACACCTTTCCTGGCTGCCGGCCTGAAATCATCCTTTTTCCTTCACTGTCATTTCTCAGTGAGCAGTAAGTCACAGAACTGGGTCAAGGAGGCAGGTCTGAGGCTTCAGCTCATGAGAGAAAATCCCCGTGCTCAGCAGTGAGACCCACTCAGTATGGCAGGAGCTTTCCAGCATCCCTCCAGAATTTCCTCAAGGACACAGCAGACTGGAGAAAAATGCCATGGAAAAAAAAAATCCCACTGCACAGACTTATGCTCGGAAAGATATTAATACATCAATAATGTGACAGAAAAGGGTAACAGGCAACCAGAATGGAATTTCTTTGTAGATAGCTTGCCAATAGTCTGCACAATGGAGTGGATATTGCATGGGGTGAACACTGAAATACTGAAAATAAGTTTGTTTTCAAAGACCAGTGGAAAGCCTCTAAGCAAGAATAAGAGTAAAAACTACTAATCTTTACTACTCTAATGTATTTGCTGTGTAGAATCTTCTAGTCAGACGAAGAACATCATTCTGTTCTCAGATAGACAAACCACGTATTGGAAGCCCAACTCAAAACTAAAACTAAAGCTGAGATTTTTGTACTGTATGGATTTCTTCAAATCTATCTTCCATACTTGGCTAGCATAATGAATTCTTTTCCTTTGACACACAGTCAGTATCCCAGGAATATTATTGTCCAAGTCCAAGCAACTGCAGAGTCAAGCGCTTGCAAGCAGTCGATTACAGGACACAGAGCTATGAAGGAATTTTTCTCTCCAAAGGCAATCAAAGGATGCCAGTGCACTAAGATGAAACTACTCTGTTAAAGTCAAAATGTATCACACAGCTGCTTCCAGAGTAGGGCAGTGACCCTTCTGACTCCAGAAAGCTACCAGATCTGGTTAGATAATGGAAATTTGGTCTATAAAAGCAAAGCAAGTGAATAAACAACAAAAATTACATTTGAAATTTCAATGACAACCATCACTGGTTTTCAGCTCTTTTCATTTACACATTTTAGCCTGACATACAGTTTAGTGAATACTGTGGTTTCTCTATGAAGGTAACAGCTCAAATGGCAGCACAGATTCTAAAGAAAGGTTATCCAACCCCAAAGTGAATTTCTCAGCCTTGTAGTGTGAAAAGTGCCAGTGTTAGATCAACAGCAAAGCACAGCAGCATTTCTATTAATTACAAAACCTCTTGGGGCAGGGTAGGGGCTCCAAGTCATGCATTGCAGCCCACCATAAGTAGTTTTTTCTATATTTCTGTAGACACATCTGAATTTGTTTCATTTAGACACAGTGAAGAACATTTTTCTGAGCAAAACTGACACCTGTTTGTCAGTTCAAAGCATTACCATAAGGCATCCCCAATTCTGTTGTACAGCAGATAGAACTGGTAGTCTTTCCACATCACAGCTTCTGCTCCTACTCACAGCACCACATCTGCCAAAGCATCCCTATCAAAGTATCTTTTCTGCTGCTGAAAAAGGAAATAAAGGTTCCCATCAACTTCGCATATAACCAGCAGGCCCACTCAAAACGGATGGAGTTACCAGAGGAAGAAAAATAATCTGCAAATGCAAGTCAGTTCACAGGCAGCTGCACTCTGAGTTTTGAGCCAATTAACACATGTTCAGGTAAAACCAATATAAGACTGTGACCCTACCTGTGGCATGAGTGATTACGAACTGCCCAAAGCCTGGCACTAGGTAAATGTTCATTTCAAAGTGTCTTGTTTTTCCCAAGAATTAATTTCCAATTTGTGGAGAAAGACTGACATGTCATTCATTTGTCCTCCACAGCAGCTCTTGCCCCTACCAAAGATCTGTAGAGAGAATTTTATCTATTTCATCATACTTAAATCTCAGGGAATAAATGGAAGAGGATTATTTCTGCCCTGCCTCATGCAGAAGCAGCTCTTAGTCCTTGTGTGTGTTTCCCCCTCCTTCATGCAAGTCGGAGCGATGAGCCTTTACTTGCAGCCCCCTAGTTCAAACACTGAACAAGGGTAATCACATTTCACACTTCATGGTTTAAACTGATCACCATATGGATTAGGAAACAAACTGTGTCTCACCTCATATGAAATTATCACACCAGTTCATTCCTCTTTTAGTTGTTTCTTAGCTTTAGGCTCAAGAATTAGGTATTTGCTCCAGCTGGAGATGTGAATGCTGGACATGCATATTTCTCCTTGCTGTTTTGTTTTTGTAGCTCTGTGCAAGTTTTGTTGCTCTGAGTGGAGCATACCTTTTTGATATTTAACACATTGCATCTTCACATACCAATAATGACTTGCTAGGAAATTCCCTTGCTCTGCTAGTTAGAATGCACTGGAAGAACGGCTTTGATCATCTTCAGATGCATTCAGTCTTTGGGGCAGATTTTTCATTTCAGATTAAGATTTAACATATTTCTCATTAAGACCTTTAGCCATTTTGAAGGTTTTGGTTGACTTTTGTTGTTGTTTTTTGTTTAGCACAACTTTTGCATTTTAAAGCTATTTTTAGAGAAATCCAAATTCTCATAAAGATTTATTTTATTTTTTTTTTGGCATTTTGCATCCACAGTGTATCTGCCCAGGTGGCTATCCTTAACAACTCTAAGAAGCACATTAGGTAAAACAGCTGGGGACCTTCTCAATGGTTTCCAAAATTTTGGTGGGGGACAGTGTCCAGGGCCTGAATCCCCATTCAAGAGATGCGGAACCTTCAGCTGCTCTGAGGCTGCAGCAAATAATAGCAGCAAAGCTGTCTGAAACAGGGCAGATGATGTGAATAATTATGCCTAGTTCCTTCCTGCCAACCAAAAAGCAAGCAGGATCTGGCAGGAACCGTCAGCAGAGGCAAAAAGAAGCAGGGCACAGAAATGGAAGATGGAAAGAGGCCTTTTGGCCCATTTCAGGCAGTTCTGCATTCTTCAGTGGTTTGTCTAATCAGCTCTCAAGCAACAGAGCCATGTCTTCTGAGAGCATGTCCAAAGGAAGTTACTTGGCTTCATGCACTGCATCTTTGGCCCCTATATCTCACTCCCTCCCCAACAATTATTTTTCATATCATCTCATTTCAAAAATTCCAAAGACTTTTTTTATCACTGCCTTTCCCAACAAATGGGCTCTTTCAGCCCTCTCTCCCTTGGCTAGAGTTTGTGTTCCCTTTAGGAAGGCTGCACATGCATTTCACACAATAGGTACCATCTCCATGACACCATGCACTGTCTGCACAAGGAAGAACCACAATTTGCCACATAAATCCTACCATGTAATCGATTTTCATGCCAACATTTTGGATCACAGCAAGCACTCATGCTTTGGGGAGCTTCTCATAACCAAATGACTTCAGATTGCTCTGCTCTGAATAATCTACTCTGACAATGGTTATTGTTTATGCTTGGAGGCCAGTCAACACTGGAGCCCCACTGATGCCAGACAAACAGGCAGGTAAACACAGTCCCTGCCTGAAAGGACTTGCTGCATAATTTATGTCAACAGGCAGGCAGAGCAAAAGTTCAGGAATTAGAAGCATGAGGTTGAAAAAAGGCAGAAGCAAGCACTGGCCAAAATGTTAGATTATCACAGGTTAAGAGTTCCTCCCACCCCCCCTCCACCTCCTGATTAGATCACAGAAGCAAAAGACCAAATGGGGCCTCATGAATTCACACCACATAGCCACGCCCCCAGGCAGGATCACACACCGCTCTGATCAACATGGGCATCTACATGATATGAAGAGTTACTGCAAGTTGCCTGTCTCAACTACTGATACTTTCAGCAAAACCATCTTAAGTCCTTTTCAGGCCACCGTGGACTAGAGAACAGAGTATTGCTTTTGTCTTCACAAACAGTTCATTTGGTTTCTTTCAGCTTTACTGTCCCTTAAATTACATGACCCCATACCTTTCTTTTCATGGTATAGGGCCCTGGTCTTACTTCTTATCACTTTCAAGCTTCTTCATTTGGTCTTACCACTATTATCTCCACAGAGAGTAGAATCCTTTTGAATGTCCTATCACCTTTGTCTGTTTAAAACCTTGTGGAATAACTGATTCTATCATATAATTGATATATATATATATATATATCATTGATAATATATATAGATCACCTCAGTTACTGTAATTTTTAAATCTTTCTCTCACAACTACAATTTATCCATTTGCTTTCCACCTTGTAACCAACTGGAAAATTATTGCATGTTGCAATGCAGAAATTCACATTTGTCTTCCCTGGACTATAATCTCTTTTCAAGTAATTTTTTCAGTTTCTTTCAGTTATTTTGAAGCAGGAACTTGTTGCCTAGAACTCCTGAGCCCCACTCCCATCCCAGATTTTCCATTCTCAAATATAATTAATAATGAACCACTGTTCCATCATCCAAGTCATCAGGAAAAATACCAGCTGACATAAGGTCTCTCTGATGAATTTCTTCATTTGGATGATGATCCTCACTAGTACTTGAAGAGCACTTTTCTGATCCACTGTTTGATTACATCATATTTCCACAGACTTACCAAGCAAGTTAGAAGGTTTGATTAATAAAGGACACATTCACATTGGCTGTATCATCTTTTAAAGACTGATGTAAACTACTGTGGTGTTGAAAAGAGGCAATCAAAGTGCTTCCCTCTGCAGAGGACTGACCAAAAACTTATAGATTAAAACATCTTCAGCAAGCATGAACTTACCAAGCAGAAGAGGAAGAGTGACAAGTGCCCCATGTTCCCTCTCAGCAAGATGCAGCCACGTTTTACCCTCTCCTTCAAAAACTGATCTCCTGATACCTCTTACTAAGCCCTCTCTGATGCGTATTGGGTTAGCCATTGACTATCCATTTCTACCATTCCCTTGAAGGACAGGCCCCAAGATGCTATTTATAGGATTATGGAATGGTTTGAATTGAAAGGAACCTTTTGAAGATCACCTTGTTCCAGCCCTGCTGCCATGGGCAGGGACACCTTCCAGTAGACCAGGTTGTCCAAAGTCCCATCCAACCTGGCAAACCCATCCAACACTCTCATTGATGAGGCATCCAAAACATCTTGGGGAAACCTATTCCTGTGCTTCACCATCCTCATAATAATCATACTCTTCAAGAGGACCGCAGAGGACTGATTTGCTGCTCCATCATACAAAACTCATTTTTTTCCCCAGATCAGGGGATCTCGGGTGACTGCCCAGTCCACACTAACTGCAGACCAAGGACATACCTTCAGTGCTCACAAGGAGCAGTCCCAACTCACAGGCAGTGACGGTTCCTTTGCATGCCAGATCCCACTCCCCTTCATACACACACGGTCAGGATATGTCTGGTGTTTGTGCTGGATGGAACAAAAACATTTTTGCTTGCTGCACCTTGCAAAAGGCAGAGTGTAAAGGCTTAGGGTCTGACCAGTTTCAATGAAGCCAGGATCAAAAAAACCCATGAAAAGAATAGGAAAGGAACTGTTCCAAAAGTACAGTACAGCTTAAACTGAAAAAATCAGTTGATAGTGTCAATGATCAACATGGTCTACACATACTCGGTTTTATTTCCCAGTAATTTCCAAGGGGATTATAATAGCACAATAAAACCAGAGATCTAAGAGGTCTGGATCTAAAATTATTTGACATACGCAAAAAAATTCCATCATGTGAGTCACAGAAAAACTCAGAATCTGGATTTCCAAAACTGCTAAATTAAACCCTTTTGCAGCAATATTCTGGTTTATTGCTTACAGTTGTACTATTCTCTTCTACACTCAAGGATGGCATTGCAGAAACCATTCCTTGTTGACTCTGATAACATCATTTCTTATTAACACTGGTCAGTGATCTTTTACTTTGAAGACTAAAGTAATCACAGTCATTTGATCTGCATGAAAAAACAATTATCTTTGCCTTCAAAAGGCATTTAAAGCTGGAAATCAAAAGGTGCCATGTCATAACAAAAACTTTTAAAACATGACACTTTCAAGGATATTTTAAAACTGCCTACTGCAATTCCCTGTGATTTTTTCCTTCACTTGTAAATTTCAGTGTTCCATAAATCTTACTATTTTGCTAAAGTCAAATGTTTAACACCATTACATATTACTCCATAAAATAAAATGGCTAACATCACTTCCACAGTATAGGAAATGAACTATAAAGTAGTAACTTGGCCTTTTTTGAGAATCTTTAAAGAGAGCACAGCTTTTCCACAGTTAAAATTGTCAGCAGCAAAACTGCCACTTACACTGTACCAGTGCTTTAGCAGCATTTCCTGCCACAGCAAAATATTCCTATTTTGGCCATTATCAGGAATATGCAAGCTCTGCTTGCTAAAGAATAGGCTTTATGCCATCTCATAACTTGGCCACCATAGTGTGGGATACCTGAAGTTCATTTGTGTTGAGTATCATCTCAGTACTGTCACATCCCCCCTTCACACACACTACAGGACACTTTGGAGCAGGTTTCTTCCCTGCAAGCACAAAGATGAGACTTAGATCAGCTGCAAGGAAGACTCAATACCAACACCAGGCTCATCATCCAACACTTCTGACAAGCCACCACATGTTGGCAAGGAATTATTTTTTACCTCTCCCAAAGAGTTGCCCTCTCCCACTGAAAATCCACAGTCACATGTGCCACCTGAAAGCAGCCATGGCCAATCCCCATGGCAAGAAGAAATAAGTGCTTGAAACTGAGCCATGCAATTAGATGCTTGAGAATCAAGTTATGCAGGATCTCTAAATTGCGCTTCTCCTTAGCAGATCCAATGAACCACCTAGTAATGGGAAACCACTACTAGGAAAAACCTGCAGAAACATGTCACAGTTTGCATCTGTGAAATGCGACCTTGTGAAAACCATTCTCTTTTCCCCCCTCTTTTTTATTTTTTACACATTTACAGAACTTCTAAACACAGAGGTAGCCTTAAATCTCTGCAATTTAATATTCACTTCATACCTTAAAACAGCAATCCCCAGGGTGTTAATTTGCACATCTTGATTTCACATTTGTTACTAGAGCCACAACTCTCCCCCTCTGCCATGTTGCTGATAGGAGCTCAGACGACTGAGCAAATTAGGCTCATAGTAGTTTGGGAATGTATTAACTTTGGACTTGCATGGAGGGGTCAGTGCCCATCACCACTGGCACATTCTACCATCTCCATTCTCCTGCAAACAGGGCTTTGCTCAGCACATCATTGTGTGTCTATACCACTACAAATGTTTTCTATAAATACCTAAAAGAGTAGAGCCTATTCCAGTACAAAGGTGGAACCCTCTGCAATGTCCCAAGTGCCTTTCCCTGCAGGAGAGGCATTCACGAGGCCTGCCCTGCATGTACTCCCTGGTGCCTGTGAAAGATTGCAATCACCTCTAACCTCTCTCTGGAGGACAGCAGCGGCTTCTCCAGCCTTTCATTGCATTTCATTGACAAAAATGAGTTACATTGAGTACCCTTCTCCCTCTATCACACTTAATAAAAGTTGCACAACAGATACAAAGAGTTTTCAGACAGAAAAAGACATGCAGATACAGTACTAGGTCTGATCAAACAGCTCTGCATCCTTAGAAATCATGTTCATGTTTTACTTACATTAATCCTCTCTTTGCTGCTCGTTTAACCTTCTGAATTTCAGTGTTGTTTGACTCTTCCATACAGCCTTTCCTATTTCTAGGTACAACGTGAGAATCAACACTTGATTGGCACCAATTTGCAATGCCATAATGTGTTTAAAAATAACAGCATACTAAAACATTTCCCTTTACACAAACGCTTATAAGCCATTCCTCCCAATTTTAAAATTAAACTGAAATTTCAGATCTAAGCAGTTCTGAGTCACATCTACAAAAAGCTGATAGGTGAAAAATATGCAACATCGTCTGCAACTGGCTGGTGCCAGTTTAAAGTATTTATGCAAGACAGGAATAGACAGAGGGAAATAACTCCCAAACCCTACATGCCCTTTCCCAGGCCCTGTGTTTTGCTTAATGCTCAGTCCATAATCATTTTCCCATCTGCTGGAGGCCAGTGGTCTTGCTGCCAGGGAACCTATACTGACTCCATCTAAAGCAATGTATGCTGTTCAGGGATTTCTCCTTTACACTTTTGCTTTGCCTCTGCCACTGCATTTCCCCACCAAAAACACACTTTGAATCTTTTCATCTCATGATTTTTCCATCTGGCCGTGGTATTCCCCTGGGCCACTACAGCACAGCAGAAGACCCACCTCCTTGTTCTCTTTCCTATGCCTCTGAAGAACAATGAGCATATCAAGTAGTCAAAGAGCTGCCCACAAATGTGATGATTTTTAAGTCTGTTCCATTATGTTGCAGGAAGCTACCAAAAGGGAGTCCTAGTCACACTCCCCACCCTTCCCCAGTAACACCTCTAGCAGATGCTTCCATTGCTCCCCCAAGGTTCAGCTCTGGAAGAGGCTCTGCTCTCCATTAAGGTTGCTGTTCCCTGTACTTTCGGCAGCATAATGTGAGCAAAGCCCAAAACAGCAGCCCCACCCAACGTGAGCTGCACCAAGAAATCTGTACACAGATGCCTTGCCATTACACTGGTCTAACTATCAACCCATTCCAAATGCCATTTTCCACAGAGGAATGGAGAAAGGAAGTCACAGACCTGCAGAGTCTCTCATGGGTAGTGTTTCAGTGTCTACAGCCACCTCAATCCCTCTTTCCCTCTTTTGTGCCTTACCATGTCAACCAGCTCTGAGAGACATGGCAGACTGGGTGGATCCACCAGCTGTCAGGGGGAGACAAGGGGCCCAGGACACCTGAGCATTAGCACAATCACATTGACAAGAAACTACCCCGTCTGCCCCTCTGATCACTAACACAGATGATCTTATCTTTGATCTTATACAGCTTACCAGGACTGCACCATTTGGTTTTTTTTTTCCTGTGAGTCTAAAGCAAGTTAAGCTCAGATGTGATACTGGGCTGGTTATGTCTCCTCTGACAGGTCCTTCTTCCCCTATGGAAGGATAAGATCCTGCTACAACTCTATGACTGGACTGAGAGATGCTATTTCAAGTTTAGAGGTTAGCAGCCTAAACAAAATAAATTCAAAGACTAGTGTCCTGAAGGCTTTTTTTTATCAGCTAGGTAGCTATTTGAATTGAATGATTTATTTTGGATAAGTCAGTCAAAAATCAGTTTCTGTTCTTGAAAAACATAATGATATTTAAGAATAATTCAGTCTTAACAAGCATGAAAGGCTGGAAAAGTTCCAGTTTTAAGTAAGACCAATCAAAGTCTCTTTTAGATTCACAGTTCCAATTTCTGTCAAGGGAAACCTTGCCTCAAACATTCTTTCTTCACTTCCAAATGCATCTTAAAATACCAAAAGCAGTTGGGGTGAAGTATACTCTTCAACAAACCAAATTAAACATTACTTTCCCAAAACATGACTGATTAGGTATAGACATTTCATTTCCTCCAAACACAGGAAAGCAATCAGCCCAATTTCTGTGAAATAATTTTTTCCAAGACCCACTATTTCGTAAAGGGTGTTTCAGTTTTGATAAAACTGCATTTTCTATTCTACAGAAAACATTTTCATCAAAACGTTTCCAAGCATGTTGAGCTGTAATGGTGAAGAAACTTTCCATTGAGGAGGTGCCTTATCCATGGCCATCATCAGTTCCTCCTGCAGTGGACACTGGTTTTTGCTGGGACCTGGGAGCAGTGCAATTTCATACTTAAGCTGTCTGCGTGCTCTTGACAGACAGCTATTGTGTCTGCATCAATACAGCTACTGTCTGTTAATCCAAATCCCTCGTGTTGTTTCCAAAGGAAAAAGCCTGCTTTCCTTCTCTATTTTCATTTCCGGAAAAACTATTTTTTTTTAGGAAAACAAAACCTCAGAACTATTCCCTGATTCAAGAATCCAACACTCAGTTGTCCATGGAGTTGTTTCAAATTCACTATTCTGCTTGGAGTTCATATGCTACTGTACTACATAATGTAGGGGGGTTTGTACATTGCAGAGGATCTTGTTCCCTAAGGCTACTGCTCATCCTGAAAGCCTTCCCTTCCACATGTCGGGGCTGTTTCTCCCTGTCCTGTTCTCAGTTGGGCAAGTGTTGGGTCCCAACTCAGACATTCCCCTCTCAAGTGTCATGCTTTGGCTGGTGCTGCCGCCAAGCACCATCACCCACAGCACGCTGCCTCCAGTTGCCTCAGGGAGATGGAGCTGTGCCTGTTCTTCCCAGAGGAAGCCGGAAGGGTAGATGAGGTTATAAACAATGACTACCTTGTAATTAGCAGAAACACAATTACACACACAAAATACAGGCTTTGAAGGGGCTACATGGTTGCTTCAGAGGAGCCCTTGTGCTGGATGAGCTTACAACCCCAGCTCCGATGCACTGGGCTTATTCGTGTTTTAACACAGACAGTAAAGAAGCTCCAGTGTTAAAAAGGAACACTGACAACACATCATTCAAACGAGTTTCTACTTTGCACAGACACTTTAAACCGTTCACCCATGAAACAACACGTCAAAGGCAGCTTCTTAGCACAGGTCAGATGCTGAATGGGAGGCACATTCCACCCTATAAACATTTAAGCCACCAGTAATTAACTTATCAGAGGCTACGAGTGTCCTTTTGTCTGCCAGTGCCTCCTCCAAACAGACAGGCAGTGGGAGTGGGTTTGTTGGTATGCACCAGGCATTCCAGGCATGAATCCCAGCCTTGTCCCAGCGTACCACAGGACGTGGGCACAGCCAGCCTGCGGTGAAAGCCTCACAAACCATGCTCAGAGAATGTGGATGGTGCTCAGAGTCAAAACAGAGGCATCACAAACAGCAGTAACATCAGCATTACAGAAATCTGATAACTGCATTACTGAATCTCACTAAAAAACCCACAGGGGCTGCAGGACTGGTTTATTTTCTTCAGCATGTCTTGCCCCAGCTAGAGAAATAGATTGGCTCCTGCTCAGATCTTTACCTGTGAAAAGCCACAGGCCGGCTCCATCCCCACATTTCCACAGGTACTTAGTTTCTTGGCAGTCTCCAAGTGCATGAGAAAATACAGCTTATCAAAGTCCTACAGCTTGTCCATAGGGAGGATGCAGAAGAAATAATCAAATTCACTATCCTGGGGTACAGGCCATAGGGAGTAAGATGAGCCACCATTTCAAAGGGACTATATTCAGCTCTCAGTCATTCACTCTCCAGCCACCTCAGGACTTCAGTCCAGAGCAAACTCCTTAACTGGTCACATATTTCCAAATTAGGGCAAACATACAGCCAAGTGAAATCAGTCCTCAGCAGTCACATCTACCTTCTCCTAATATCAGCTTTTCCATGCAATAGTGGTGATGCCTGAAATCCTGCAAAACAGACACCCTGCACAAGGTTAATGGAGATAAGATATTACCTTTAATGTGGTCCGGACCCCTCCTGATCCCCTGAGCACGGAGGACCCAGAGCCCCGTAAAGTTACAGTTTTTATACCCTTACAAACCATTAGCATATTT
>JAWWEW010000001.1:20269602-20323524 GCA_035583185.1 Anabacerthia variegaticeps | reverse complement strand
TTAGAAATCCTTACTCCTAAAGCTCTAAAAATCCATAAAATACACACTAAAAAATACATAAAATCCTTAGGCATCAGTGGTGTGAAAATCCAGCACCAGCTGTGAGGAAAAGTTGCAGCACAACTTGAAATAGTGCTGAACCACCTTCAGCTCCAACTAAAGTCATCCCTCCTACAAATATTCGGGTACAAACCTGAGCACACACACTCCCCAATTAAAAATAAAATAAATATCAGTGGCCAGTAGTTATGTTCCTCTGGGACATGAAAATGCACTAGTTTTTTTGGAGCTCTTTGCTCTCTGGCTTTCAAAACCATTTACAAGATGACTGAGAATGTCATTCACGTTAAAAATAACAAAGGTTTTGTAATACTTCACATATTCAAAGGTCTGCCAGGTCTTGAATCCACACAACACTCATGGGAACCAATATTCCCCTACATCCCACCACAAAGTACAAATATCCACAGGAAATCTGAAAGCAAGACTCCTTAACTTTAAAATCCTTCTCTTTTCATGGAAAATATTTTGAACAGAGAGAGCAAGAACACTCCAAAACAATGTTCCGGGAAAAGTTTTCCTTCTTCATGTAAAATTTCTATTTTTCAGTAAAATACTTTTCTGTAAGACTCTTCCTACCAGAAAATTTCAATCAGCTCTAATCAAAATGTTTCTACAATCCAGGTGGTAATATATAAACACACGAGCAAACTGTGGCAAGTTTAAAATTACTGTCTCAGGAAGAGTTATCAAGACAGGGTTGCAATTGTGGTGCAACTGCCCCCCCTCTGCTTCTCTTCATGATGCAGCCACACTGACACACACCATGTCATTAGCAACATCTTCAAGAAGCATTTTAGATAATTCACATTTTTGTCACCTGCATAGTAAGCTCATGAAGCAACTGAGTTTGAGACGTAATGTCTTCCTATTCAGAGTTTCATTGGAACCTACCGTCTCTGCTTTTCCTCCATGTTTCACTTCAAGTCCCACTTAATAGAAAAGTTAAACTGTCTTTTTTCTAAGTTGGGCTGCTTTGTTGTTTGATATTTTGTGTTTTAGGGGGATTTTTTTTGTTTGGTTGGTTGGCTGGCTTTTTTAGTGAGCAGAGGATTATAAGGATTTTGGCCTGTAACCATTTCTGAAGGGTAAAACTGTTAAACTAGCATGAGGATCTAGCTCATACTGTCCCATCAGCACTGCCCAAGCAAGCAGTAGGAGCTGTTTTACTACCCACATCTTTTTCCTAACATCTGCTCTGGTCCTGATGACTCCCTGACAGCCTCTGTCTGCACACTTCCCTTGCTCCTGCACGAATTACTCAACCTTGTTTTTAGATTTTTTAAAAAGTGGTTATATGCTTTATGCAACACATGCTTGAGTAAATCTATGCTTCTTCTTTGCTCTATGCCTTACACTCTTCACCTCAGCCCAAGCATCAACAGGTTTCATGCCTAACAAAGCACTGAGGTACAATATTTTAGGCAGAATCCGCGTTGAATAAGTAAATCAAGCATGCAGTCAGCAGAGATCTTTAATCTGATACTGCTCCTGTCCCAAGAGCTACATTTTACAGGGCACACCTCAATCGTATCACTTGATCTATATCAGATCTTAAGTCAATATTTATTCCCTAAAACTATGCATATTATTTGGCCTCTTTATGTTTTGTCTTCTTGTATTTTTCAGATGGAGAATGGTTGTTCACAGGAAAGACTATTAAAAAAAAAAAGAAAAACATAGCAAAAAGAGAAAAAAGATCACGTACGGTCTCAAGCTCACAAAACCCACTCAACTCTCATTCTCTGCCCTGTTTGGTTTCATTTCAGGTTGGTTTAGGCAAGTCTAGCTGTCAATACAGTCGCTGTCAGAGTGGAAGCTTGATGCTATAGGGCTGCTGCATGCCTGCCTGCCTTTTTAACTTGAGGGACATTGGGAATCTGTAACTCTGCCAGAAAACAGACTCATTTGTTATTAACACAATCCATATTTAGCCATGTGTCTCCCAAGGAAAAAGCACATACTTTCTTCTTAACAAAGACTGATCTCTGCACAGCCAAGTCCCTGGGGACTGCTGGATTCCATCTTGCATGGCCAAATAAGGTAAAGCAAGAATCTGAAAAATGCAAATCTGGTCTGAAATTGCTCACAGCTTTGAGGAACTATTTTTGGACTTGTTAACCTTTTATTAAACATCAGAGGGTGCTGCAAGGCCTTCATTTTATTACTTTTTCCTGAATACTTAACTTCCAGAAAAGTATTTTGCAAGTGAGCTTTAAGGAAATGAAGTGGTAGGAAACCAGAGCTGAAAGCAGCAATAGGAAGCAATACTGAAGAAAACAGTGTTAAAGCTTCACCCAAAATAAAAATAGTGCAATTCACCAACAGATACTGAAAGGACATTCTCTAGATTACAGGCAAGCACTCTTCTGAAATGCACACAAGTGCGAATCCAGTAGTTTATGTAACACAGTGACTGTCCCAGAGGATTTTAATTCTGGCCTCTCATTGAACTTCACTACCTTCCTTCTGAAGGAGTAGCCAGAATGTCTGTTTCTTTAATAGAAAGAATTACTAGGCAATTAAGTGAGAAAGAATAGCATGAATGACCTGTATCTACATGTGAAACATCCTTGCAAGGACTTCTTAAGAAAGTAACTCTGACTTCATTTTACTCTGTCCATCTTCCATCACCAATAAATTTTTCCCTCCAGCACTCTGTGCTTCAGGACCTGCCACGTCTGAGAATCATGAAGCTGTTTTGCAGGAACCCAGAGATTCAATATCCCCATTAACAATGCACATTGAAACTACAAGCACCCGGGACATGGGAAAAAGTAAGCAGTTTTCCTACCATCCCAGCTGAAGAATGTGTATGCTGGAGTTACTTAGCTTTACATAGAGCAAGTGCAAAATAACACCATGTAGATGATGCATACATGGACCAAATCTTCATTCAAGGGGAAAGAAGAAGCACAGATTTTTCAACCTGCTAAAAGTGCTGATTTTACTGTTTCTTCTAACTTAGTGAGGAGTTATGATCAGGCATTGAGGACACTGTGTGACTCAGAAGCTGCTCTTGGCTTCTCTGAGAAGTGACAACATTATCATCCTGTGAAGCATTTTCTCTTCTTGATTATCTCCAGTATAGACTCCCATAGGGTGCTTTTAATGCTGACTCAGCACCTCAGCTGACTGCCAGTTTGTGTGGGAGCATCACACCATTTGTGTTTCATTAGCCCACTGATGCTAGTCTTCTGCAGGTTCTGAGGAAATACCTGTATCCATGCAGAACAAGCAATTGAAAGTCACTAGGGAGAAGCAGTTACTCACTTCCAAAACCCTGTGTTCTACAGATTAGGAACTGAAACTGTTAATGTGCTAACTAATCCCTTTAAGCACTGTCATATTAGCAGCACTCAGCCTACTTTACCAAATTAAAGGTGAAAGAGCAACTTTTAAATTTCCCTTTTCCAAGAAACAATTCAAAAGGAAATATAGCAATATGGAAAAGCAACAAGTTTAAAAGTGAGAAAGATTTACCTTTTGCATACAAGGCACTAGGGACATGGGCCAGGTTTAGCCCTGGTTACCACATTCAGCCTCCCAAAGCTGCAGACCTCATCATATGCTTCTGTACCTGAGGACAAGTCTGTGGCCTGCAACAAAGAATGAAATGGCAACATGGATGCAGCAGGACCATCCAGGCTTTAAGTGAGGGAGTACTGGGCAATCCCAGACATGAGTACAGACTGGGAAAAGAACTCATTGAGACCAGCCCTGCAGAGAAGGACTTGGGGCTTCTTGTGGATAGAAAGCTGGAAATCAGCCATCAATGCGTGCTTGCAGTCCAGAAAGCCAAACACATCCCAGGCTGCATCAAAAGCAGCATGGACAGCAGGTCAAGGAAGGGGATTTTGCCTCTACCCTGCCCTCATGAGATCCCACCTGGAATACTGTGACCAGCTGGCATCCCCAGTGCAGGAAGGACATGGGCTTGTTGGAGCAGATCCAGAGGAGGGCCAGGAAGGTGGTCAGAGGGATGGAACACCTCTCCTACAAAGACAGGCTGAGAGACCTGGGGTCCTTCAGCCTAGAAAAGAGACAGCATCATAGCAGCCTTCCAGTACCTTAATGGGGCTTGTAAAAAGGAGAGAGATGGAGTTTTTATTAGGACAGATAGCGGCTGTCAAGGGGCAATAGTTCTAAAATAAAAGAGAAGAAATTCCTTACTGTGAGGGTGATGAGGCATCAGAACAGGCTGCCTAGAGAAGTTGTGGATGCCCCATCCCTGAAAGTGTTCAAGGCCAGGCTGGATGGGGTCCTGAGCAACCTGGTCTAGTGGGTGGCATCCCTGCTTATGGCAGAGGAGTTTGAACTAGATTATCTTTAAGGTCCCTTCCAACCTGAACCATTCTATGATTCTGTTTCTATAGCATAACAGGAATTTGGAAGTTCCTCCTCTACAGGCAAATTACTTTGCTCATCACATGGGACCATGTGCAGGAGTTCTGTTGGTCATGCCAAAAACAAGAGCCTTGGAATAGTAGGGACACATGGATTTTAAGAAGCATGACAGAACTTTTAACCTTTTTTTTTTTTTAAACGGTCAAAGTTGTGACAACAGAGAAAGGCTGCAATCTGAACACAGACTGGTCTTCCTCAGCCAGAATACAGTTCTCCATTGGAAGACTATAATGTACTCGAGGTGAAAATTACTATAATGATTTTAAGCAGTGTATGAATCTGAATATCACTCAGAGTTGTGGGACTCAGAGCTAATTTTGCAGCAGATTTCAACCCTGTTCCACTCAGTGTGGGATTAGGAAACAGCAACAGAGAAACCCTCCCATCCAGTCCTGCATGATGGAGATACCACCTCCTTTCTGTGCTGATATGAAGCATCAGGTCCCAAGAGAGGTGAAGGTACACGCTCCTTGCAGACCTTCTCCCTGATTCCGAGAGCTTAAGGTCTTGGCCTGCTGCATCCTTACACCACAGGGCCATGGCATGCCAAGGTGGCCAGGACCCAAATCTTGTGCTTTTGGCCAGACTCTGTGGCTCAGCTGCTGACCTGTAGAGAGCAGGGCTCCATGGGGGGCCCCAAAAGCTACCCCTTTGCCAGGTAGCCAGTGGCCAAAGTAGCTCCCTTTCCAAACCAAAGCCAGAAAATACTATGAAGGCTCTGACTCCAGCTTGAAAATAAACACAAAATTATAGAAGCTTCTTCTTGCTTTTTCGCAGGGCTTTAAAACTGAGCAAGATTCTGTAAAGCTTCTCAAATTATCCCTGTAAAATTTCTATCTTTGCCTTTAATATAGTAGAGCTCAGGGGTGGAAAAAAGGTTGAATTTATGATTTCATTTAGGTTTTGATTCACAGCAAACCAAGAGCAGGATACTTCTTGTGAACTGAAGGCCCCAGATGTATTGAAAAGCTTTAGCCACACTCCTCATACTCTGGAAATAGTTTTTTCCTTTTTTTTTTTTTTGTTTGTCTTGTTTTGTTTTTGTGTTGGTTTTGTTGGTTTTTTTTTATTTTTTAAACTTAGTCAAGCTGAAGAACACAACCATACCAGAAAAAAGATTTCATAGCCTAATCAACAGGATTCCCTATTTATTCTGAGTCTTAGACTCAGAATATTAAAAAAAAAAACCCTACATGGAAACAGATTCTATATTTTTACATGGGAGACTGGAAGAGGAAAAAATGGACTGGATTTACCTGGGTATCACATCAGGCCCCAGGTCCTTGACAGAGCTGGCCAAGGTTTCCAACAGAGCTGGGCTCCAGCAAGTGCAATCATGAGTTGCTGTTCTGGAAGTGATCTTGAAAGGGGATCAAGGGGTGGAAAGTGTTTGGGCAAGAGGTAGGAGGAACATCTTCTGATAGTTGGTCACATCTGGAACCTCACCATGTACATGCCATCAGCAACCCCCTTGATGTTCCCAGCAAACTGCCAAGCCCAGTGCTTTGCCTGGCACTTCTCATGCTACTGTGTCACATATAACCCTCCCCAGAAAAAAACCCACATCACAACAGAATAACACACACACAAAAATAAAAATCCCCCAACAAAACAAAAAACCCAAACCAATGCTAGTTCTACTTCTGCTAGCTGGAGTGAATGAAATAGATCTTTGTGTGCTTCAGTACAGTACAGAACAAAAGGCAGCTTTATGCTTGAAATCTTCTCTATAAATCCTGTTTTCTTAATCAGAATGAGGGATTGGAGGGAGGACATATTTTCAAATGCTGTACTGGAAACAGGGCTACACATATGTTTAAAATTCAGAATATGCTTATATGACAGGCTTGGGATTTAGACTGACAAAGCCGATTATTTCTTCCTCATACTCAAACAGGCTAACACTCTGTGTGCTTGGCCAGGGCCCGGACCACAGCATCCAAGTTAAAGTCTTAATTTACCCAGTCAAAGTAAACAGATTTGGGGTTTGGCTTCATGCATTGTCCAGGCTGAACTTCAGCTGGCTTTGCTTGAGGCCCACCTCCATTCTCTATAGTTCTTCAGACTCAGCACTCAGCCCTACTTCTCCCTTCACACACTTGGTCTCCTTCATCCTTGCAATTGGGAGTTCCCAGTGAGTGTCCTGCCTTCCAGTGATGAGCCAAGGGCTGGAGCACCTCTCCTATGAGGACAAGCAGAGAGTGTTGTGGTTGTTCTTCCTGGGATGAGAAGGCTCTGGGGAGACCTTACAGTGGCTTTTCACTTCTTGAAGGTGTCTTGGCTGTGCTGGGTTAATGGCTGGGCTTGATGATCTTAGAAGTCTTTTCCAACCTTAATGACTCCATGATTATAAGAAAAATGAGAACAAACTTTTCATCAGGGCCTGTTGTGATAGCACAAGGTGTAATGGTTTTAAACTAGAAGAGGGTCAGTTTAGATTAGATATAATTTTTTATAATGAGGCTGGTAAAACAACTGGACCAGGTTGCCCAGAGAGGTGGTAGATGCCCCATCCCTGCAAACATTCAAAGTCAGGCTGGACAGCAACCTGGTCTAGTTGAAGATGTCCCTGCCTAAAGCAGGGCAGTTGGGCTCAATGGCCTTTATAGGTCCCTTCCAACTCAAACTAATTTATAATTCAGCAAAAGGAGCCAATCCAGAGAAAGTAACACTAGCCAATATGTATAAAGGACAGGAAAGAAAGAAAATCAGGGAAACAGGGGAGACAAAAAGAAGAAAAGCTAACCCACATCTGAAAGACTGGAATCTCTTAGACTAACCAACTAACTTTGGTTTAGTTGCCAAAAAGATGCTTCTGGAAAAAAGATTTTTAGATTTGGGCTTGGAGTACCTAATGGCCAACTTCCTATGTTTTCACCCAGAGTGTACTCCAGATTAGGGGTTCTCATAGCTAGGGAACACAGAGAGTAGATGGGCCTGTGAGGGGGCCTGGAGACCACACTGCTGCTCTGAGATTAAGAATTCAAAGCTCTACGACAAGGGACAACATGGAGAAAACCTGGTCCAAGATTTTGGGAGTCAATGCTGCAGCTTGAAGCCATGTTCATTCTGAGCACTGAACAGGCATCTTTAGTTTGCAGAGCTCCCCAGATGAATTGCAATTTTGTACATCAGTTTATAGGCAGAGGAAATCCTCCTTCTTTGCTTTCCACCCTCCCACTTTTTCCTCCTCCCTACAAGTTTTCACCCTCATGGCAAGCCAAGCATCAAATGATTTCCATGTGTAATTACACTCAGAGAGGGCAGGGACCCCGGGAAAGCCGACAGGGTGTCACCTTTTCTTTTTCCTGTGACTGAGTTGCGGGCTGTTCCAACAAGACAAGTGAACTACTTTCAATTCAAAGCAATTTCTAGACGAAAAAGTTGCTAAAATAAGTGTTTTCACACTCAACTGCAAAGATTAAAGAAAGTAGTTCTTTGCTGGTCACTTGAATCTGTTTTACTAAGACATCTGAAAGGCATTTTATCAGCTGCTGAGCAGTATTTACTTATGAAACTGTTCTAATTGCTTTGGAATGTGCACCCTGGCTGCTAGAACAACTCACTCCTGCTGATACACTGAGCAAAGTAATACTGGCTCATAGTACATGTCACTTTTATACAGCTTTCATTCTTCATTCTCAAAGTAAACAGCATGAAATTTGAAAAGAAAAAACAGCAAATACCTCAAACAATGACTTTTGCAGAGCTGCCCTACATTTTTCCAGGAGCATCAACTCATCAGCAAAATTAATCATTGCCACGACTGAAATCCTCACAGATCAGTAATTTAGAACCAAACCTATCTTGCAGCTGGAGAATGTGTGGGTAAAAACTTATTCCTGCTGCCCACTGGATCAGTGCTGGAGTCAATATATAGAACAGGAGAAGTATTGTGTCCTGGCCACAATAAAACCCTGCTATTAGCTTGCAGTTTCACCCTCCCTTAGTTAAGTGCTGCAGGTCTTGGTAGATCAAAGAAAATCTACTCAATCTTACCTTATTCTTCTAAAACTGAAGCATAACTCTGGTCTGCATTATATATGCCCAGGCTCAGTAACAGCCTACCAAAAAAAAAAAAATATTGGTAATAGCTCTGTCTTTAAGACAAAGCAATCCGAAATACTGAGTCACAACTTGGAAAGTGTAGTGGTTTGAATGACACTTTCTTTTTGCCTATCTGCATCAAAAAATCCCAGTGTATTTTACCCAGCAGAGCTAGAAAAGCACAGAATAATTATTGCATTTATGCATGTTGATATAAAAAAATGAAAAATGGACAATAAAGGACAAATCATCTCCATCCTCCTAGCAGTGATGCAGAAGTGAACCACTATAGATCCGCAACAGCCAAGTCAGTCCCACTGGCCTGAGCCAAACTTTATAAACAGACTTAAACTTCACACACTTTGAGTTGACTGCATAGATGGCAGGAATGCCATCTACATCCTCCCTTCCAGAGCCTGAGCTAACAGAATCCCTGCAAAAAGCAGCTTCAGAACAAAACCAGGCCAGGCTTGGAGATAAAGAGCTCTGGTGGCTGCTCGGAGCCCATAGGTCAGGCTACAACAGTCCTTCTTCAGTACAGAGTTGTCCAACACAAGATAAGCGCTCCAGTGTCTGTGGTAGTAATCTTGAGTTATGTTCTGCAGGATTCATTGCACATGCATTGAAGTTTGTGCTTTGTGCAGACACAAGAACTGTGGCTTTTAAGAGCACAGTATTTGCTAAAAGGGCAGGTAAGATATCCATTTGGGGGCAGGCAGATCTTGGAGAAGGGTGAAAGTGAGACAGGGTGAGTCTCTCTCATCTGAGAGGGCTCCTCTCCTTTCTTACTCATCCAATAAGAAAGTTTCTTGAGTTTTCTGCCTGACATCCCATCTAGGTCGTCTTCTGCTCCATGAGGGAACTGTTTGCAGTTCTCTCTGTATCTTTTCTCCAGATCGAAACCATATAGGCGTCCTCAACTTGGATTGCCACCCTTTCCTCTCCTGCTGTCAATCACAGCCTGCCTTTGCTGATCAGCTACATGCTCCATTCCTGCTCTCCTTTCATCAGGGCAAGGGTAAATATCTCCTACTTTCCTGCTCTCCTCTGCCTTCCCTCAACCATCCACAATTAAGATTTCCTTGTTTTGTTTCCTACAGCCAATTCTGTTTTTTAAAAACAGCTGTTTTTTTTTCTTACTGGAGAGCCTTTTTCGGCCTTAAGGCAGCATGAACTTCTCCCTTTTTTCTCCTGCTGAGAAGGGACCTGACCTGGAGGTGAGAGCTTTAAGGCTGCAGAAGAGATTTCCTTCCATGACCTTTTTAATCCTTGGCCTCCATTGCTTCAGTCAACATCACAAGTGCCTTCTAGTATGACACTCACCATTTGTTGCTTAGGAATTAAACATTGACTAAACACATCATTCTGCATAGGCCATTGAACCGGAAGAATGTTTAGTGAGCTCAGCAGCTAAAGCTTTATTAACCATCTCTGATGACCTTCTCCAAGGCAAAGGCAATGCCAGGGCTCAAAGACTTTCCAAAGTGTTCCTTCTATAATGCACAATGCTTTTAAAGCTCTAACACCCCCACAAAAAAAGTCTGCCAGCACATAGATGCTAACTTATCCATCCCACCGTGGTATAAAGTTTTTAGTTCCACACTTTATGCTGTGCTCAGTTCTCTCCAAACCTGTTTAGCACCACCCACAGCACATCTAGTGCTCCTTCTGCCACACCAATAAGTTTAAGTACTGCACTATAAGTTAAAAAAAAGATTATTTTCCATCCTTAAGCATGCCTGCAATGTTTAACAGCACTCTAGAGCACAGGTCAGCTGAAGGTGTGTTTAAACAAAACAACTAACATACAGGACTGCAAATAGAGTTTTACAAACACCAGCAAATACAGTCATCCACCAGTCCAAAATACCCCTGGGGGAGAACGCCTCCTCCTAAGATCAAAACCAGGGTGAAGTGTGTCACGTGATAATTGTATTCTGAACAGAAGTCTGGAAAGCCTGCTGAAGTACCAGCTTCTCACTCTGGCACTTAAAAACAAGCAGGGAGAAAAGTGACACAAGAATTCCTTCTGTTTTCTGAGTTCTCCTCTTCCCTTGCTTAGCAAACACAAAACAGAAAAGCATAAGAGACAAGAGCCTACATTTTCCCCAGACGCAATGCTATTAATACATTCTGCTCTCATCATATCAGGAAGAAAAACTTTGATGAGTGTTAGGTGGTCTTTTGTGGCTGTTATTCAATTAAAACCAACAAAGTAAGAGCACACTGCCACAGAACTGGACTCTGTCCCACTTGGTGGCACCTTGCCAGTGCTAATAATTTAGAAGGACAGTTAAGTGCTTCTGAAACTAAGAAGAAGCTTTCAACACTACTCCTAGGCCAATCAGATCTGGAAAAAAAAAACCCAGTCCAAATACTGTCTCAGCTTAAAGTCAGAAAGCCATACCTGGGGGACATGACTACATATTCCAGCTACCTTGAGTTAGGAAAAGAACAGCACAAGCACTAATGATGAGACTCTCTGGACAGAGTGGATGGACTCTGACCATCGGGAATCCAGCAAGACAGAAATGAGACAGGTCTAAGCATGGGCTTGAGATTGAGGAAACACTGCCTGCTGGCCTTTCTTCTCCTGTCCTACCACATACAGGAATCTTCTAGAGAAGAAGGTGGGGCAGCACCCCAGCACTTCACAGAAAGCATTCTTGAACCTGTATGTGGGAGTTTGGTTTCGGTCTGCTTCGACTAGAACATGTGTCACACTACACAGTTGCAGTCCTCAGCACTGCAGCAGGAATTTTCATCAACCTTTAGTGAATGCAGTGCAACACCTCTGTCATCTGGGCAGGTGTAATGATCACCACTGTCACATTCAGCATATGAGAAGGTAGTCATGGTTTTTTCTAAAACATAATGCAGGTTTTTCTCTTCCTAAACTTTGTAGTTTGAGACTGACGAAGAAAATGCCAACTTACCGGTTCCACAGTCACAAAGGGTGCATGAAAACTATTAAATCCATAGAAGCCCAAACAAAGGAAGATCCCAGGAACAGAATGAGGCAACTGCACATCTCAAACAAAACACATGGTAGAGACCTGCGACACCACATTGGTGACCCTCTGGATCTACCAGCACACAGTGAGACAGGAGGGACAGCAATACACGTTTATTCAATATTGCATTTCAGTGGGCATAAAGATAATAAGAAGGATTTTTCTTATCTTTCCCAAAACAGTCTAACCAATCACTCACAGACAGTGGGCAGGAAAACAAGGATTTCAAGCTCATTGTTTGTTAGCCATCTACAAAAGCACACACTCCAGTGCCCTCTGGAAGTTGGATTTTCAGCTCCTTTCCCTCTAAAAACCTTGTTCTAACAGCTTCTACTGTCTTTTCTGCTCCAGAAGTCATAGAATAGTGAAAGAACAGAAAACAAATTTCCTGGCTAGTTCTCTCATTTCACTGACAGATAAGCATAATTTCACTATAATACTACTCTTGAGAAGCTGGTTCTCTGGTGCATTTATTAACACTGCCTGCATTGTCCTTCACCCTTGAAAAGGGGACAAACCTAGCCCCAAGACAGGAGAAAGGAACATGTAGAAGGGAAATTATGCTACTTAAAAGTTCTTGGCAGTAAATGCAAGAAGACAGGATTGTAATTATCTAGTTTATTTCCATAAAGAAGCAATTTTTTAGTAGTCCAGTTTTCAGTAAATGTTTCCAGGACATGACAGTCAAATAACCATTTGAGAATGCAATACCCCTTGTGCACAAAACCCAGGTGATACGAAGATCATAGAATGGCCAGGGTTGGAAGTGACCTTAAAGCACATCTACTTCCAATCTCTCTTCCATTAGACCAGGGTGTTCAAAGCCCAGTCCAGCCTGGTTATGAACACTTCCAGGGATGGAGCATCCGCAGCTTCTCTGGGCAACCTGTTACAGTGCTTCATCACCACCACAGTAAGAATTTCTTCCTAGAATCTAATCTAAACCATCTCTCACTTTGAAGTCATTCCTCCTTGTCCTGTCACTACATACTTGTCTAAAAAGTTTCTCTTCAGCTTTCTTGTAGATTCCCTTCAGGTACTGGAAGGCTGCAGTTAGATAACCCCAAAGCCTTCTCTTTTCCAGGCTCTCAGTTCTCTGTGTTTCCTCATACGATGGCACCACCAATCACTTTCCAGATTTAGCATCATGAAAACAATTACTTGGTCGGAATTCCTACGATCCTCCAAATCACATAGACTCTGCTAGTGTGAACTGTCCTGCAGCAGCCTTGCCCTTCCTTTCTGGACCTGAGTTTTAGATTCATTCTGAATCTTAAAGCCTGGAAAGATATGTCTGGTTCAAAGGGTTTTGCCAGAATGGGTGCACAGTGAAGATATCCAATGGACAGTGGGAAAACCAGTCTTGAGAAATATCACTCCATATACATGGTTGTGGGTTCACAACCAAGGAGACAAATCTGGTGAGACAACCTGTGTCACTGAGCCTCAGACAGTCCTGTTACTAAGAGCAGTTTTCAAGACAGACTTATGGAGGGCCAGAGGGGATTATCTTTGCAACACACGTGTATTTTTTTTTTTTATTTTGGCAATGACCAAAGCATATTTTTCAGCAATACCCACTATCACACAGGATGAATTGGCCAGTTCTAATGCTTCAGAGTTCAAGTAACAATTCCTCTAACAAATGCAAAATTAGAAAAAAACCCAAACTGTTGGTATTTGAGATATTTAGGCTGCAATACAACTTGAAATATTTAGGCTCCAATTTTTCCTCAGCAGAAACACCTGACACATTTTATTTGGTGCCAGTGTAGTCTTTCAAAGGTTGCAATCAAATCAAATTCAGCACTTTTGCAAATGTGGAACTGCATTTAACATATCAGATCTGTCTCAAAAAAAAGCATCCCAAACAGAGCTTTATTTTCTGTTCCAAAGGGCAAGTTACAGCACCATCACTGCTGCATACCTTTCCTCCTCCCTTTCCACTGCTCCAGCCTCTCTTTATGAGGGTGGTTTTTGTTTCTTTCTTGCACTTAGGATTTTAGGTTTGGCCACTTCAAGCTGGAGGAAAACCTAGGAATACCAAAACCCAACCCTTTGCTCAATTGCTGTGAACAAAAAGAGAAGTGAATTGCTCAGTAACAGAATGTTCAATAAAAATATTTTTACCATCTTTAATTCTCATTTACACAGACATTACTAAACGAGCACTGTTTTTCTCTACCCTATCTGCCAGAGTATGACTTTGATGAAGGGAGGAACAGCTCCCTAAGCAGTCTTTTATTTTCCTTTTCTTAAAGCATATTTGCAAGAAGCAACATGAAAGAAAACAACTCAGCTACCAATTTTTTTTCTGTATTTTGCCTTCACAAGTGTCAATCCAAGAGGAATTTGTGTTACAGTGACAAACACATCTGAAGTGCCAAGGTGCTGTCCCACAGTACAAAGTGAGGACCTGGGGAGACATGGCTGGGCCAGCCATTGGTCTGCCCCTCTGCTGAGCAACCCAAACAGCATCTGCCACAAACAGTATCAAAACTTCCTTGTGATTATAACAGATGAAACACCAAAGGCTTCTACAACTCTGATCAAACATAAAAATTGCCCTCTCAAACCCAAGCATGAAATACCATGTGGCCTTTGTGCACACCAGCCAAGCTTTTAGGCCATTTCAGTGGAACTTGTAAACCTCTGCATGAAGACCAATACATCATTCAGCATCTCCTGAGTCACCAGAACCTTTTCTAAGGTTCATCCATCTGCCTCAATATTTGTGCCGGCATGGTGTCATAGTTTCCACTTTATGCAACTACCAGCTACCTTCCTTGGTGATCCCGTGCCTAAGGTACCAGCAGTCACTTCCTTTCCTCCAGAGAAGGCAGGAGAAAATCACCCTTGTACCAATTCCAAATTACAAGCCAGGCTAAGAAATCATATCTTGCAACAAGAGGGTTGTTTTAAACTACTGAAAGCAAAAAAACCCCAGAAAACAGACCAGAGAAGACACTCTGAAGTACAGCCAACTTAAAACTGTACGCAATTTCAGCCCATAGGTTATGTGGGAAACTTTAATCCACACATTTGGTCGTGTAAACACTTCTGCCATAGGCACTGGTTGCTGAAAGGAATGGTAACAACCCACTGAGGCTGAATTTTTTGTTGTATCTGCAGATATAAACCTACACAGCTATGTGTATGACAGTAGCTTCTTCCTTGAGCAGACTCTGCATCATCCCAAAATTCTTCCCCTACGGTATATTTACTTCTACTGCAGATAAGAGACATACAAGTAACAAAAAACCATTTTCTACTCTAAGCAACCTTCACTTTTAATTCAAAGCAGATCTCTAAATTGAGGGAAAGTTGATTCCGTAAACAGATATTCCATTGAGTTTGAAAGCATGATTACCTTAACAGCTTATCCATACTGCAAGAAACCTGTTAATGATCCTGGTCACACTCACCATCTTCTCCGGAAGAATCCACTTTGTCTTGACTTCAGGCAGTGGCACTGTTATCAGCTGAGCAGAGCAGAAACAAGCAGCAAACTCTGATCAGCAAGAGGAGCATCTGGACTCACCAACCAGCAGTAGTTCAAAATTACTTGGTTTCTTTTTCCAGCTTCTGCTCATCTGAGACTTCAACAAACTAACCCCACTTAGCATATTTAAATGGGAGAGCTTTTTGGTCAAATGCTTGTGTAGTCTAGTGCGAGTGTCTGGTGTGTCACCTAACTGATCAGAATAATCAGTGACATTACCATTACTCAGCTGCAGAGCCTGACAGCGTTTTGCTCACCTTCCAACTACACATGGAATGAAAGCAGTTGGCAGCATACAGCAGGTTTCAACCCGGCTTTCCTTTGGACAGCATGGAAGAGTTGATCTTCCACAGCTAAAAAACTCCATGAAGATTGAGCACTATCCCCTAAGAGGCAAACACTAAGCCACACATAATTCAGGAATGATACTGTTTGAACAGCTAATCACAGGTTTGTGGCAACAGCGAAACTCTGTATAAAGAGCATGCATAAATTTGTCATAGAATATGAATCTAGTTTTTTGCCATCTCACATGCTTCAAAAAATATCAATTTCATGCATATATGTGCACATATATGTGCACATATATGCACTTTTCTAGCATTGCTAAAGGCACACAAAAGGGGGGGAGGGCGAAAAAAAAATCAAATAAACCCCCAGGGAAGCTCTATGATCAAATCATGCTCACTCTTGCACCTGAAGCCTCCTCAGGTATATGATTTTCCGTGCCTAGGGCAACGGGGCGGGGGGGGGAGGTAAGGGGGGTGGGAGTGGAGCATGGGGAAAATCACACTGCTACTGCAAGCAATTTAACCATCAACTTTTTACACACTGGCAGCTTGTGCCAGACACATTAGGCTTATGAGGCCTGGGTATATATTCTGCAAAAACTAATTGCACACTCCCTGCCTAGAACACATTGCAGACAGATTACTAAACCATTGTGTGTCACTGCTAATATAGTCTGGCCTGTAAACACTTACCTGAAGGTCTGAGACAGCAGGTAGGGACAGTAGTGATTAAGTTCTGAATTTTCACCTCTACCTTTATGATTAAAAATGTATCTACAGACACACCCACCTCAGTCACCACCTTCTGAAAACACAAGGGAATCAGGGCCCATCCATTCTCCCCTTCTTCCCCACCCCGAGTACTCCCCCATCCTCAAGACAGGCAAGCTAAGTATAACCCAAAAGCAGGGTCTTTCTGATCTCACTGGGTTACAAGCATTTGACATTGATAATGATTTTGGGAGCCCCAGCTAATGTTTTGTTTCCTGATCAAATGTTACCATAGTACTTCATCATCCGCATTAAAGCAGTAGCGGCTGCATAGAAGTTGTATTTGCCTTCCAAGATAGAACTGCATCCATGTATTAGCATGCTTTTATCCCAGTGCAGTCAGGCAGAGATATAACTGTGTGTGCACACAAGTGCAAGTGCACACAGATTTCTAATCACTTTGCACTGCTTCTTCCACTGAGAAGTTGTCAGCACATCCTAAAAATAAGTGTGTTGTTCAGGTCCAGCTGCCCAGGAGACAAGTGCAGCAAGATGTGACACCTCAGAAAAGAAAAGCCCAAACCAATGTTCAGTGACACCATCCTGCATCAGAGAAGCAACTGAGCTCAAGTGATGTTAGTTGACTGACAATGCAATCATCATGTATCTAAACAGTCAGCAGTACAGAACACGCAGGAATGATGATTAGCTCAAGTTGTACTTTTTATTTTCAGGATTAAAACCCCCAACATTATAAAGCGGAAAAGAAACAGATGTGAACCCCAAGTTTATCTGCAGTTCATATGAGGCATCCTGGTTTCACAAAACTATATTGCACAGATGGATCAAGTACAAACTACCAAGAGAATGAGAAATTGCATAAAATAAAAACTGAGAATCGGTAACTCCTTCACCTGGCTGCTCTGCCCCCTTCCACAGTATAAATAGAAAATTCCATCTGCAAAATACATTTGATTGAGAGGGGAAAAAATAATCAAATAACCAGCAAAATTATTTTTATACAGGATGTACTGATCAATACTTTTTACAAAATTAAGAATACACTGCAGTTGAAGGTAGGTGAGATATCACAGGTCTATCAAACGGTTAAGGGAAGTACCGTTTCAATGGACAACACAATACATTCAGGAATATAATATATAATCAGATTCAGCACAGTTCTAAAGCTGACATTCCTATTCCAGTCCCTACAATTAAAAGTTTACTCAATAAGACTTGTAGAGAAATAAATATGCTTACAGAAGTAAACACACTTCAGTAGGAAAGACATATTGAATTAGTGGGACTGATTATTTTTAATACAAAATAGAGACTGATTTAACAACCTAAACCAAAGACCTAATAGGATTACCATGAAAGGTGTGATTAAGTAAATCACTATACTCTTACCACAGTTAGTCCTACATACATGTCCTTAGCATAAAATTTGTTTGCTCTTCACCATATGCTCTGGCTCTTTTACCCATCTGTTGAGTCAAAACCAAAGTTGGAATAAGAATTTGTCAGAGAAAAAGAGCAAAAAACCCTAAACCACCTCCCCCCCCAAACTTCTTTTCCACTGCCTAAAGGACTGCATTTTGACATGGTCTGAACTTTGAAGGAAGTTTTGGGACAGTTCTGTTGCTTGCATTAGACATCTTCTCTGCACTTAAACAACCACTGAAAATTTGCCTAAAGTTTTGCCCTCAACAGTGGTCACTCAACCAAAAAACTTGCCTATTAGCAATTGGTAACAATGTTTAAGTTAAGATGACAGTGTTAATAAAACTTCATATGGACTTCATATGAAATAGTGCATAGTCAAGTAACCCTTCAGACAACACATGCTCCGTAGACTTCCATGGGTAACACAACTTTAAATGAAACTGGCCATGACCTCAATATCCTGAAGTCCTAAACCCTGTTCTGCTAGATGATACAGCAATGAACTCTGATACCTGAGACAGGTATGCAAAGAAAATATTTCCAAAGGCTTAGCCAGATGAGAACAGGATAAGCACCTTGGCAGAAGCCCTACTTCTATTTGAGCCAAAATTCCTGCTCAAAAGCACTTCTTCAGTCTTACAGCCCAGGTGCTTTGTAAATTCCAACATGCTAACTCAGTACCAACATGGCAGAAAACAGCATGTGTTAGTAGCAAAGATAGCATTTTCCCCTTGTTCCTGTCTTCTTCAAAAAGTATGTTTAGCAGAAAATGGGCCTTTTTAAAGTCAGCATTTCTGTTCTGAATCATAGAATTACTAAGGTTGGAATAAACCTCCAAGATCATTGAGTCCAACTGGTAGACCAGCATTGCTGTGTTCACTACTCAACCTTGTCCTCAAGTGCCACATCCACACATTTTTGGAACTCTTCCAGGGATGGAAACTCCACCACTTCCCTCTGCAGTCTGTTCCAATGCTTTACAACCCCTTCTGTGAAAAATTTATCTGATCTAAACCTCTCCTGGTGCAGCTTCAGGCCATTTCATCTTGCCCTATCAGTTGTTACCCCGGAGAAGAGACCAACCTCCACCTCACTTTCAGGTAGTTGTAGAAAGTAAAAAGGTCTCCCCTGGGCCTCCTTTTCCCCAGATTAAAGAACCCTAGAAGACTCTCAGTCTGACATCTCTCGCTGGCTACATACAGCACCCCTGAAACACGTCTTGCCAGCACTGTCTCCAGCAAGACCCTCACCATCCCAGCAAAGCACATGCACACTGCTATCCCTTCAGTCGTAGAGATAAAACTGGACAGCAAGAATGTCTTTGGTTATTAAAAAAAAAATCAACACTGCAATTCCCAGCTTCACAGTTCAATACCAATACATTAGCACAGTAGTTCCCAAGTAAGAAGTGAAGAGACTGTCAGTCTGCAAAATCCAGTAGTAACTTCTTTTTGTTTTCACCAACAAGGACACAGTAAGAGGTTAAATAGTCATATATGCTCTGCAATAACTATCTGCCTACTACTTCCCATCAGGGAAACACAGGGATATGCCCTTGAATTGCATATGGCAGCAATCAGTGCAAGGAGAACATGAATGCCTCCAGTGTGCTTGGCATTCAGTGTTGCACATTAGGAAGAGAAAAAAGTCATAAAGTATAAGTAACCTGAATCTATAATAAAAGCATAAGAGTAATTAGTCAAGAATACACAATTCAAGTAAGTACTTTGCCTCAAGCAGCTGTTACTTGACTGGCTTTTCCTCTCCCACTGCCTACCAAATGGTCAAGGAATCAAAACAATTCCTGTGGGGGAGTTTACTACCTAGACTGTTTAAAAGCGAACCCTACTGCTTTGGGGAAATACAAGCAAAACTAACACACTGTATTCACCAGAAGTGTGCCTACATCAACAGCAAAAAATCCACAGCCTTCTCCTGCATTCATGCCAATCTTGATTTTCCTCAAGCTTGCTCATCCCTGATCTCAGCCTGTGAGTTGCTGACACTGACCTCAGGGATAGACCACTCAGAGCCCAAGCTCTGTCTGAGTGTCTCAGTATGAGCTACAGCTATTGTCACTAACCTGCCACCTACCAGACCTGCTCTAGTGCCTGAAACTGGGCCAAACACTGCCACACCCTCCATGTTGGCACTGGATGCAAACTACTGCTCTACTTCCTTGATCTTCCCTTCCTGCCCAGCTCACCTTTTAATTTTGTAATGCTGGAAAAGAGTCCACAGCCCAAAGTCCAAGCCTAGATGAGCTCTATTTTGCAAAACATGAGGAAGTCTGAATATGTTTTGGTGTTGCGTCACAGAGAAGCCTGTTATATGGGTAGCCTTGCTCTGTGTAACAGAATAGAAGAAAGGTAGTTCATACTGCTTAGTATGGTTTAGGACTACCTCAGGACCAGTTCAAAACACCAGCATTTGCGTTGCCCAGAATACCCACAGGAGATATCCTGTCACAGATCTAAGTGTTAACTTCCAAGAGCCCAACTCACTACTTGAGACTGTCAGGTTCCTCCCATTAGAAGCACAAACACCAAGCACTTCTTCGAAATGACACAGGTCTCTTCAGACAGGCCAAACTTACAGAAACGTTGTTCTCCCCAATCCTAAAGCTATTCTCCATTTCTTCTCCCTCTGCTAACACTCTTAACACCTAACAGGCAATTATCTATTTCAAGAGGCAAGAGCTAACAGCAAGTATATTAGAGAAACTGCTGATTTTGCACTTAATGTCTAACTGAAGTCCTGAGTTACAACCATCGCATTTCTATCCAAATAAATAAAGTAGGACTAACAACACAGTCATTACCATGCAAGCACAATGTAAGTATTGGTTAAGCCCAATAAATCTCTTGAGGTAGATATATCCAGTACAAAATATATTAAGGGCCAAATGCAAACATCATATTCACTTCACCTTCTTTGCCTTGTCTTCCAGTATTGCAGGGAACTTTGCAAACATTATTTCTGCCTAATCAGCATTGAAGCCAAGTTTTCTTGAGTTCTGAGCTCTAAGACAATTTGCAGGAGCAACACCAAAGCCAAATCCATACATATAACACTATCACAGAGTTTCAGCTGGGGACATGAGTAAAGTAGGTTAACAAAAAATACAGCTAAGGAAAATCCAGCTATTTTTAAATAAATTTGCAGACTAAACAGTGCTGTTCAAAAAAGGGTTCCGACATTTCATCATTAAGAGAAATATATGAAAAATAATACAAACCTTCTGCTGTGGTTTTCAAAGGAAGTATTAAACTAGAAATTTGAGCTTAGTTCCCAACAACTGATTTTTATGACTTGTCTCCCAACACAAGAGGAAAGGAGAAAGACAGCTTGAGCGACAGGCAGCCTCCCACCTCAATTCCCTTAGAGAGAAGATTCAGTTAAAAAAATCCAGAGAACTCTAATGAAAACCATACAAACAACAGATAAATCAGATTACAGTCTGTTCAGAATTCAGCCAAGGTTCACAGGGAAAGCTTGCAAACCTTTAGATAAACTTGTCCTGAGTTTAGAGGTTGTGACAAGCAAGCAAAGAGGTTTGGGATTTTTCACAGCTGTCAGACCATGATGGCAGACACAGGATATGATAGCAAAATAAATAATAAATCTGGATATTCACTTTCCTTTTTAATAAAATACCTACAAAATAATCCATTCTATTATAAATAAGCTTAGAGATCAATACAAATTTATATTCAGTGAACAATTAGTGCAGCAACAGTTGCTTTAGACAGATGATTGAGCAGAGAAGTATCTGCTAATCAGTCACTTTTGTGCTTTGTCCTTTTAAAAAAAACAGAGATAAACCAGACCATAGGACTGCTAGTGAATTAAGTGCTGGTAAGTACCAACAGGTGATTGCCTTGGCTCAAACACACATGGTCACATCTCATTCTGAACACACACAAAAATAAGCATGATTACAGAAAAGCAGCAGCACTGGCATCTGATTGTGCTTGTATGACTATTGCTTACTTTGTCACAAGCATGTGAAGGCTGGAGAAGTTTTTCCCCCATAGCTGCGGCTCTGGTTACAAGGACAACTTGCAGATCCTATTTCAAAATTCATTGCCACATCACAAATCACAACGATTGAATATCTGGGCTTTGAGCAGTCCCTGTCAGCTCCAGTTCTTTGAATATCAAGCAATCCCCCACTTAGACCACCTCCTTCCAGAAAAAGGATGTCTGAAAGATTTCCCCCAAAGAAAAATTCATGGATGAAAAAAACCCAAGCAACCAACAAGCAAAAGAGAAAAATTGTGCTGTACTTTCTCAAGTGTCCCAACAGGAATTCAGACTTTCAATTTATAATCTTCAAAATTTGAAGTTGGAAATGTCCTTCAAATTAATGCCAAAAGAAACAAACAAAAAAGAAAACTTCAACGTGGTTGCAATAGATGTATTAAAGTAAAATACAGAGGTTCAGAAGAAGCATTTGGACTCCAAGGAGGAACACTGGGACAAGCCTTCTTTACCTCTCAGGCCCAAAGGAAAGTTTGGATATTTAACAGTGTTAACAGCTTCCCCCTGAACAATGGCAATATTGTCCCTTCAAGTAAGTCCGAGGTAGTGTCTAAAACAGCATAATGTACACAGCAGCAGCCTCCAGCTGGGCCACCTATGCATGAGGTGGCTCAAGAACAATACTGTCTCGGCTAGCCTGGCCACACTGCTATGGGATCAGCAGCAATGCTTGGAGTGAGCCCTGGTGATGGGAAATGAGCAGGATGCACACACATGGGCATGGTGAGCCCAATCACCAGGGAGATGTGCCCCACAATCGGGTACATCTGTTCCAGAGGCCAGCCTCTCATTGGCAGGCAGATACTGCACCAGACAGCAGATGCGTGCATAACTTAGTCAAACACGCAGCACAGGCTGACACACAGCAGCACTCAGACAGCACTTTGTTCCTCTCAGGTTCACACATCACCAGGAGCAGAGTCCCACCTGTACATGATGTCTAACCACATTTCCTCCAGGAAACTTTTTTTTTAAATAAACAGATTACAATGGGTTTCACTTAAGTAAAACACTGAACATGGTTTGAAGACATCCACTAAGGAGCACAAGTTGGATACAGCAATCAGGATTTAGATGTGGATTCATCGTCTTCTAAAAGGAGATCATTCAATGCAATAACTGTAGCAGCAAAGTCAACCAGCTCCACAAAGTCTGATGTAATTATGTTAACACCCCTAACACCAGGCTTCTGTTCTTTCACCCAATTCAAAATCATGGGCAGGTTCCTAAAGAAATTGAAATAAAGAAAATTAGACATTTTAAAAGAGACACTTCTCTATACGTACTCTACTTATTTCAAATATGTTGTTTCAACACATGTTGTTTACAAAATATATTCTCATACTTGTGATCCAGTCCTGACTGCCAACAGCTGATGAGATGGGTGCTTAACATAGCAAGTGGTCTTTAGCTATGAAATAGAAATATTGGTCAGTCATCAATCCAAACTAGCAGGCATACAAAACATTTGTGAACTCTGTATTCACTGAACAGACTGTGCGTCAGGATTTAACGCTGCACTACAATTTTCTCCAACCTGGTTTCTTTTTACTCATGCACATGTTAAATCAAAAGCTCAATTTCACAGCAGACTGCAGCATAGCACAAAGTAAAGCTGTACCTGGCCCAAGATGTCCCCCTGCCCATTTCTGCCTCAGGGTGAGCAGGAAATAAGTCGGAGGCAGTTGGAGGCAACACTCCTACAAAACTCTTTTCAGCCTCCAAACCCACCCAAAGCAATGGGATCAGGGAAACCAAACCCAGAATCAAGCTGTCAGCTCTACGGGGGTTGAATGCACTGCTATATGTCACTGTAATCAGAGAAAGGTAAGGGTTGTCAGGAACTGAGTTAAATGGAGCTAAAAAGTCTACCATGGGGAAAATTCCAAGCAATTTCTTGGACACAGTTCAAGCCAGGAGTCTGCACCAGCCTTTTTGCACTCTAACATGCAAACAACAATTTTTTTCAGCAGTTAGACACAAATGGATAAATATATACCATTATTTAAAATCAGTGACATAGCACAGATACATTATTTGAGAAGATAGTAGGCAAACAAATTAGCTAGTAGGATGACAAAGAAAAACAAGCTCCCCCTCAAAAATCTAAAAATACCCTACCACACCTGTTTCATAAAAATTAAAAAAATCTTATCAAGAACAAACAGAAAAAAAAGAAGTTGAATGAAGTCATAATTACTGCCCCTGTCAAGGGACACACCAGACTTCAGCCAGCTAAGTATGACTGTTGCATACTTCTCCTTTAGCAAGAGCTCAAGAACACTGAAATATTTATATTCGGGGCAAAATTTCCAAGAGAAGGCAGACATCTACATAAAACTGTGATGACTGATTTGCATATAAGCTACCTTGTGAACACAAGCAATCATGCTTTTAGCAAACAGCAGCACCTATTTTAAATTTTCAGTTTACTTGCAAAGACGTGGTAAGGATGGGGCTGAGGGAAAGGGACAGAGTGAAGACAGGCTTCCAGCGAATTGTAGCTTCCAGCCCGGACCTGTGGCAGCAGTCAGCAGGACAAACTAAGATGAAAGGAGATGATGCTGTGCTGGTTTTAAGGCTGTCCCTGACCTCGAGTGGCGCAGAGCCCCAGAGCAGGGACAGCTCACGGGCCCCGAGCGCCACCCAGTGCCCGGAGTGGCACCCCACATAGCCCGAACATAGTCCCAGTTATAGTTGGTTTTTGCCAGATTAATGCCTGTAAACAGGAAGGAGACTGAAAATCCCGTGACTTTTATCTCCAACTGGAATTTCCTTACTTCCTAGATTCGCAGAATGGCCTGGGCTGGAAAGGATGTTAAAGGTCGTCTCATTCCAACCCTCCTGCCACAGGCAGGGACACTTTACACTAGGTCAGGTAGCTCAAAGCCCCATCCAACCCAGCTGTGACACTTCCAGGGACACGGCATCCACAGATGCCCTGGGTTTCTCACCACCCTCACAGGCAGAATTTTCTTTCCAATACCTGATCTAAACCTACTCTCAGTTTAAAGCCATTAGCCCTTGTCCTGTCACTACATGTCCTTGTACAGTCTCTCTCCATCTTTCTTGTAGGCTCCCTACAGGAAGGCCACAATTAGGTCATCCTGGAGCATTCCCTTCCCTAGGCTGAACAATCCCAGTTCTTCACAGGAGAGGTGCTCCATCCCTTTACTGATCTTTATGGCCTCTCCTCTGGACTCACTTCAACAGGAGCCCTGCCTGTGCTGGGGACCCCAGAGCTGGACACAGTATTCCATGTGGGATCTCACGAGGGGAGTAGAGGGGCAGAATCACCTCCTCTGACCAGCTGCCAGCACTGCTTTGGATGCAGCCCACAATGTGCTTGCCTTTCTGGGCTGCAAGTGCACATTGCCAGGTCATGTCCAGGCTCTCATCCAACAGCACCCACCAGGTCCTTCTCAGCAGGGTTGCTCTCAATCGACTTCCCTCAGCAACTTTTGTGACTGTAAAAGCACAACACTTGCTATTTTTAGAAAGGATTTTAAAAAAGCTATATTGATTTTAGCTTCAAAACAGTAATACTGTAATTAATTCTAAAGTGACCAATGATTCTCCCACACAGAACATGAACTGGCTGCTGAATGTGTGTTCATCTCACTGCTTAGTATTAAGCTTAGTTGCTGATCTAATTAGACCAGCTGTAACCACCTATACAAGTGCAATTTAAAACTTAATATCATTATGGCAAGATAAACTGTTACTGACAACAAAGCAGAATATTAAAAAGTGAGTCAGGAGATCAGATCCCACCAGGGCTATTACAGTTCTGGTAACTTTTAGCAAACAGACTCCAAGGTGATAGTTCCATACAATACAGTCACATAGAACTATCCTGGTCATGCTGTTTACACTATTAAAAATTATTGGCACTCTGCAAAGCAAACGCCTCTAGTAATGATCTCACTCATAGACAAATTAATTGTACAACAGTCAGTTGTATTAAAGTCAAATGGTTAATCTAATTTTTGGTAAAAAAAGCCAAATCAAGATAAAATACTGGCCCAGGTCACACATCTCTGTCCATTACTGATATTACTGGAACATATTTGTACAGACAAATGCAAAACTGAAGCCAATTTTCTCCTGTGGCACAAGCTTTTCCCCTCCCTAAAACACACATAGTTACATGTATACACCCTGTTACTATATTATTTTCACTGAATATTTTTAGGGATTGCAAATATCTCTCAGAAGCAACAGCACTGAGCAAAACAGCATCCAGCCTAAACTAACAGCTCATAGTGTCTTGCTTATTCAGTACCTACTTCAACATGAAATGTGTTAAATAAAAAAAACGAGATACAAAGACAAGTCCTTACCTATGAACGAGTGTGTTCTTCAGACCACGAATTAGATGCCGTGCAATAGTTTTCACTCTAGGTGTGAGGATTGCTTGAGAAACATGAAAAGTCCCATAACGACTTCGTTCCTCAAGTGTGGTCTCCAGGAACTGCAACAGTTTGTGCACATTGGTTGTATTAGCCCATGGTGCTGGCATTTTATTACCGGGCCATAGGAAGGGGTATTCCTGATACAAAGGGTGGTGGTAGAATATGAGAACCTAACAGAACAAAAACAAGACGCAAAAATTCACAATTATTATACTTCTATTTGAGCAGGATGTTGCATTGGCTTATGCTCATACAGTACTGTTACAGCTAGCACAGCAGTGAAAACAGGATCAAGCAAAAAATAGTCTCTTTTGAGTCATGAGTGTCAGTAAATTTGCTGCACTATTGCCAAAGGATATGTAATCCTGTTCTCATAGCTAACCAAAATGATCTCCTTCAGGCTTTAAGGGTCATCAGTTTAAAATGACAAAGTCATTCAAAGAATTCAGCTTAAATGACTTTCTAAGAGAATTTCAGATTCTTAATGTCAGAGAATGCTATATCTGTACTTTAACTTAAGGATTTTAGCATTCTTGCCATCTTTGAAGTTACTTATACTACGTGGCTAAAGTGTGCTGGGCTGACTGGCATAATGCTTGCTGCACAAGATGCCAAAGCTTTCTTACTTTCAGCAAAACCTTCTCCAAATCAAAAGGCAGTATTTTATGCCTTGTAAGGTGGTTCTCTCTAAGAGGACAGCACAAAGATGCAACACTTGATTAACACCCACATTTACAAAAGATTCATTTTGAGCCCTAGGTCTGACAGCATCAGTTCAGAGGAATTCCTCAAAGCCTCCTGTATTTTACAGTTTAAGAATTACAGTTGCTGCTGAAATTCAGCCACTGCTGAAACCCTGTTCTCAGTTTGTGTGTACACACGGGAGCAGTTACCACAGAGAAGAGGTATTTAACCTCACCTCTGTAGATTTGGATGGCTGCAAAGCAGCTAAGAAATTCTGGGTTCTACCTTAGTCAGATTAAAGCTTGTATTTGCTTCACACTGGCACAAAAGATGACTGTTAATCAAACCCTTGGTAACACCAATACACTTCCAGAAGAAAAAAACATTTGTGAGGAACAAATCTCCAAGGACAGTATAGTTTAACTATTTAACAAACATGTTTGGGAGCAGGACACAGACTAGCCACATCATGAATGAAGCGACACACAGCTGCAAGTAAATAGAAGAAAATACACACACTACCTAAAGGACGCCCTAGTGGACTTTAAATTGACCATCAGCATCATCCTTGTGATGCCTTATGATTCTCAAGATTTGTAGCACATAGATTTTAATATAGCTGTATAGTTTCTAACATTCTAAAATAGCAGTTAGCAGTTACTAAACCCCCCTTTCTCACGATTTGTGTCAAATTCTTGAAATTCTTCAAATTTTGTTTAATGTTCTTTTCAAGGGAAAAGATTTTAGCAAGGACATCTCATTTGGGTCACATACCTAGAAGGACATAAGATATTATAGTCAAAGCAACCTAGAAGGCCCAGAAACATTGGCAAAGCTCCAAGGAAGGCACGTGATGCTAAAGATGATTGTGAAGAAGGAAGGGTTTTGAGACCTTCAACTCAGTCCTGGGGAGGAGTGCCAAGGGGCAGCCCTGAGGGAGGTTCTTGGGCTGGGCAATTTTTGGGTTAATATACCCATTAGATACGATAATTAGTTATAAAATTGTAGGAGCCATAAACTGTATTGTGCACTTATGTATTTATTGCAACCTAAGTGCTTTAATTAAAGACAGGCTCTCTATTTTATCTATATAAATATTGTCTCAAAAGGCCTTTTCTTCCATTTTAGGCATCACTTGGTCCAATACACCTCTGAGTGGGAACTACACACAGATCCTTTTTTCAAAATTTTAACCTTTCGGCTTTGAAAAACATTACACATCCTTTCCCTACCTGTTGTTTCTTCTCCCACATGTATTGTAATGTCACATATTCCACACATTCAACAGCACAAAGTTTGGATTCAAATGCTGAGTGGATCCTGTTGATCAAGAAGTGGTGATGGCTGTCATCCATGGCATAGAAATGATTGAAATCCAAGAAGATTACTTCCTTGGGGTGCTGCTCAAGGAAGGTATTAATCTCCTTCAGCCCATCCCATACTTTGATGCCAAACAAGCCATGTATGAAGTAAATCTCTTGTCCTATTTCCCCAGGTTTGGAAGATACACGAAGATCAAAGTAGCGAATCCCACCTTCCAACTGCTCTTTGAAAGTCAGATTTTGAGTCACTGACCATTTCTTCATGATCTTTCTAACCAACGAAATTCTGGCCAAACGTTTGATGGCTGTGGCTTGGTCTGGTCCCACAGGAGATTTCTCATCAACCCAGTAGCTGAAGGAATCATGTGATCCTAGGGAAAAAAAAGCCAAGAATAATTAATTTTAGAAAAACCCACTTTCCCAAAACACTTAAACTGATGTGCTCTGTAGGCTTAACAAAGTCCTACATGTATGGCAAGATCACAGAAGAGTTATGCTCAAGTGTGAGCCTTTCAGACTATCCTTTACACCTTAGTTTTATCTGACTCTACAACAAAAGCTATGCATAGGGTTCTCAGTTCAAACTATTTTCCTGTGTGAGCTCCTTATTTCAATGCACTCTGAAACCCATTAATGTTTGTCTTGTGGTTAAAGGAAAACTTCCTTTTAACCTTTCTTCAATTTATAAACTACCAATCAGTCTCCAAAGCTTTCCCAGAGCCTGGTACATCACTGACCTAAGATGAGACTCCCATCTTAACTGTAATAATCTGAGATTTTAATTTAATTCTACCTGGTAAATCCAATTATGACCTAATACACCAAAGGTCTTAGAAGAGGTCTCTTTATTTGTATGATGGACAGAGGGATCTACACCTGCACAAGATTCAAGATGGTACATAACTGATTAGTAGTTGGAACAGCAGGCAACAACTGGCTGAACTTAAAAGTGGAATGATTGAGTACATCACCAGTTACTCTGTGTGTAGATACCAAGTTCATGAACATGTCTTTTACCTGGCAGTGCCTTTGAGTGACCAAAGGTACGGTGAAAAGAAAACTCCTCAAACTAAGATGACCAGCAGTCAAAACCACCAGTCCTTGCCAAAATAATGGATGTCCAACAAAGCTCCTGTAGCACAATCTGTACCTTAGCAGAGAAACTGTACCTCAAATATAAATTTTTGCTTACTAGAAAAAGCCTTCAACTGAAAATTCAATACTAAATGGAAACAAACCTGAATAATAACAAAACTCCTTCAAAATAACAGCTTCGGAGTCAATGAAATATCCCTACCTCAGCCAACTCAGTAGCAGAACACAGAGTGAGGGGGCAGTGTTTCTCAGTCTACACTGTACCAGAATAGGAGAAAGTAAAGACAAGTAGAAGTTGATCCACCACAGACTGAAGTTAACCAGGGATTTCAAACCATTGACACCAGGCACCAACATTCTGGCCATGCAACTGCTCCAGGCTCACCTTCCCTGTCAAGCCCCAGACAGAAAAAACACACTACAGGAGTTCTAACAGCTCTCCTCCCCTTTGTCTTCAGGACAGTAGAACAGAGTTTGCTCAATAAGCCAAATCCCACCCACTCCCTGCAGACCCACTTGCTGAACTACAGAGAAAGCATCTTCACCTCCAGTAACAGTGAACTCATACTCCAGTTGCCCCAGGAATATAAGGACCCTGCACCATCTGCACTTCCCAATCCTGCATGGCCCAGGGTTCTTGTCCCTGCTTCTGGGGCTACGCTTTTCCTCCTCTACCTCAGTCTGCAACTCTTAAAAGTCCTAATTTGTCATACCCAATTTTAAGATAACATTTGAGATATCCACAGCCTTCTTTACTCAAATCTCTCATTTGTGTACCAGGGCTCACTTGAAGACTGATGCATGCCCTATTGATGCAAGGTCAGAGGTACAAACAAGATTATGATCTCAACTGGATTATCCTGTCGGCATTTTTTAATCCAGATGGAAGAACAGACTGTGCATAAACCAAACACCAGTTGCCAACAACCTTAAATGCACTGTCCCCATGATTTTCAACTAGTTCAAAAGCAATGAAAAGGTACCACAAAGGTCAGTTTTAAGCTTTAAAATAAACACTAATTCTGACCAACTCTTCATGAATTCTTCACAGCCTTTGTAAAAGTGCGCCTCTTATGGCTTTCCATTCAGTCCTCTAGAAACAAGTGACAAGTACCAAAAGAGCTGATTTTAAAAGATGCCAGCGTAAGAAGCTATTTAGTACCTGTCACAGTAAAATACATCAGAAAGTAGTGTCAGTTTTGGAGTGACAGGATTTTCTTTTCCACATCCAAACACGCAACCCCAAACAAAATTCAGGATCAAACATCTAGTAAAGACATTTCAGAAGCAGCCATGTAAGGCCTGGCTTACAGATATTTGAGTTTCATACAACTCCCCCTACAGGAAAATGAGTTTTTGAACTTTCTACAATATTTAGAAAGTAGACTTCAGTCACAAGGGGCTTGTCTTCTGTCTTGGAATAAGTCACTTGGCACAAAGAAATCACAGGGCTTTTTGTTTTTCCTCTGTGTGCGCTTTGGTTTGAGTTTTTTTTACCATCTTGATTCTATTAATTTTTATTTATTCCTCTGTTTAAGTCAATGTAGAAAATAGTTTGACTTTCTGGAAGAAGAACAAATATTTTCTTTTTATTTTAACTAAGACAGTGCAGCCGTATAGAGACCTGTCTATAAGAAGTCACACCATTATGCTCCTTCAGGCTGATAAATCTGACTGATGGAGGAATGACAGTTTTATCTGACCACAAATATATCATTGTCAACTTGGAGCTGTCTAAGCAAATCTGAATCAAGAAATAGCTTGTTTTCCTAAGTCTGATCACATACTTTACAGTTACAAAAGCCTTTCCCTTATAGATTGCCACATACAAGGTGCATTAAAGGACAAGAGCAAATTTTCTCCCTACAGTATCACAAACCACATTCTATCTATAGCACGAGAAAGCAACATGAAAGAAAAAAAACCAGAAGCATGTTGCAACTTCTTCAACACATAGTTTAAAAACTGCACTCCTTAACAGTGAACTGAGCTGTGTGTGACATGCTTCTATAGTTAGAGAAGATCCTTTTAACTTGCTCCCTGTGGCTCTGCTAAAAGTCTAGGAAACGGAACTTCTCACACAGATTGAAGTCGACGTGTATACCAAGATAAAAACCAAGCGGAACATGAGTCGGAGCATCTGAAAAACATGCCCTTCTTTTCATGGTTGGTAGCAGACCACCTCCTAAAGAGGACAGGGGAGCATTATCAATTCTATTGATCATAGAATGATCAATACTCAGGCTGGAAAGACAGCACAAGTTCAATTAGGTTTTCAGCAATCATTTAAGAAGCCCAGCCACCATGGTGAGAAATATCTAGGCCAAACCTGGACCCACATTTTTACTCCAGTAAGAGAAAAAACAAACTGAAGCAACAGCACTGGACATTTGCTGGGCTGTGGGGTAAGAGTGACATGATGATTCACATCATCTGCCAGGCCCTTGAGATCACTGTGATATGTTACCAGCTCAGCCACTGCCTTTTAATATAGCTTAGCAGTGACGTTAAGTGTTAAGTACATGCTAAGCCGATTGTATCATGAGGTCAAAATAATCCCTGCTCTCCTTCACTCCTACCCCTAAACCCCATGAAAAGTCTAGCCATTCTGTAGCTATGGCAGAAGCCAGGCTGCATGCTTATACATGTGATACAGCATGCTTTCTTTTCAATAAAGCATAACCTAAACTAACCCAACTCTCAAATTTAAAAGGCCAGAACCTACACTGGAAGAATGGAACAGACCAGTCCCATTTTGTTAGTAGCTCAGTGTAAGAGCTGCTAATCACATTCTCAATTCATGTCCAACACCAGAATGTATGAAGATACTCAGATGCTGTACAGTGACAGCAACAGGGCTGGCAGTTCCTGGACAGAGCAAGTGCCACAAAAATCTCATAGCAAAATACACAGTAAAGTCTTTTTCACACGTAAAATCCTCCACCATCTGTGTTCTCCACGATACAAATACTGCATGTCACCTCAAGTTATACCAAGTACTTTTCCTCAGAAAAAAAACAAACTCAAGAATTCTTGAAGCAAGACATTTCACATGATACCTACCTCGAATATAAATAACACCCTTATTGATTCAATAAAGCTATTCCTTGAAGCTTTTGACTGTAAACAAAGAAGCAAACAGAAGTAGGTATTTATGATCACTACCTTACACACTGAGAAGTCAAAAGGCAGAGAAAAGGCAAGAAACTTAAGTCTTCATTGTCCTTTAGGTGAACAGAGGGCAGAACCTCAGTGTGAACTGCCTCCAAGGCATGTTTTTGCATGTGCAGCACACATTTTTCCAAGTTACAGTAGGTGAGACCAGATTAGCATTCAGATTGCAAACCTCACTGAGCAGCTCCAGTGACATAGTGTCAGTCTGGTCACTGATGCCCTTCCCAAAAACAAGGCAGGCACAAGAAATACAAAGTTACGATAATTTGCCAATTGCTTCCAACTGGCTGAAGATGCACAGCATGAACCAGCAAGCATTAAATTTAATCACAAGAGACTGCACTCTCAAAGACAAAAATTAGGGTACTACTAATCAGCTGGCAGCTCTTACAGACAACAGCTGATCAATTTTGGTTTAATTTTTTCATCTGACAGACTGGAAGTTTCAAGAAAAGCAGTCAGATCTCATCAAATGCCCATATATTTAACTGCCAAAGTCTATGGTATAGTTAGAATAAAGACATATCTTCTAGAAACCTGATTAAAATTATGGATAGTTCCCTTAATTTTACCCCAATAATTGCAACCATAGATTAATTTTTATTTGTATCATTAAACATTTTTATTCTCCTTATACTAATTTTTCAAGGTAATTGTATATTAATCAATATTCCACTTCTTAATTCAATTTGTATGTTAAATAAGCTATATTTCACTGTTCAGGATGATTATTTTTGTTGAAACCTTTGCACTAATTGTTAGAAAGCAACCTTTTATCATCATATCTGCATAAAACTCTAACTTTCCAGTGTGTTTATTTGTCACAATGCTACTTAGTCACAGATAGTCAAATTAACCCATGGTGTAGCTCTAACAAGTGACTTTCATCAAGAGAACGTTATTAAGCCTTAAGTTTCAACAATTATTAGCTCTATCAGTTGATATTATCTTTTGTTTCCACATAACGCCTTTGTTTCTGCATATCCAGTTGCAGCAGAGGGATACAGATGAGCATCATCTCACCAACCAGTGTCCTTTTGTAAGCTTGTAAATTTACCTTTGTGGATGTTAAAAATATGACTCTATGGTATGCAAAGTGCAGAGATCTTCCAACAGAGAACATGCTTGTGCCCTGTCAATTACTTGAAAACAAGACAAACACCTGGCAGGTTTTTTTGATATAAGCAAGTCTACCAGCATATTGCTGGCCTCCCTCATTGGAAGGCTGTGGAATAGTCAGAAGCAGCATCTAAAGACACTTTCTGCAATAATCTGGCATACCAAGAAACAATAAATGAAAGCAAAAGGGCAGGAGAATGCACTGTCGATAAGTTTAACTAGATCAAAATAATCTGGATTCATCTTCACATTAACAGAATATTAATGGGATGAAAAAATGCAAGGAAACCGCCCATATATATGTTAAACACTTGTAAGAAACAAGGTTAAGGTAACACACCAAGCCTCTAAAAGCATTAAAGGGTCATTTATGGACACAGAATCCCCCCAGCTATACTGATGCCAAACTTCTTAGCACAAGCTTTTTTCACTAGACAAAGTACATTCCCCATACATTACAAACCACTGCACATGATACAGCATAGGAAGCCTTATACAAGCAAGGCAGCTAGAAGCACAGTAATCAAATTTCAAAAACACAGGATATAATTGCTAGCAAGTTAAGGTTATCCCACAAATATTCTTCTAAAATTATGTACACCAAAACTGAGGGGGAAAATGGGATAAGCAAAAGTGTCTCTCAAAGCCTGGAAGTCCTCAGGATTCAGGTCATTAACAATCCAGATTTTCTAATCAGAAGATTAACATCTTAAAGGTTCATCACTAATGAAAAGCAAATCAAATACTTCATATTAACTTTCCCAGCAAAAGGAGGCAAGGCAGAAATAACAACTGTCCTTCTGAGAATTAATTATCTAAAACTATAGAGATGAGTGTTTATATTTAACAATCTTAAAAGAATTCTTTGGTATTCTTAATGCAGTCTCATTAGGAAAGATAAATCCTAGTACAGACAAAATCCTCTCAGCAAAACTTCCTCTCTATTAAAGAACTATCCTGATTTGCCACTGCCCCTTTCAGGGTGTGAGGTGGAGTGGGGTACAATAAAATGGGCATAAAGACAGCTTAAAACTGTCTTTGACACAATGTCACAGAGTAATTTGCTTTTCTTTCCAGCCAGGAGAAATCCCTCTGGTGCTGGTTGCAGCTATTGCCATTAAAGGTTAACACGATTGTAGCAACTATTTCCCATTTATCAACAACCTCAGCTGTTTGCACCGGGAAAGCAAGAAAGCAGTAGTAGGTCTATAATTTCAAATTCTGAATGGATCCATCTGCTCCAAAGAAGGAAAAAATCTTCAGTTTAGGGTTCTAATCTCCTGATTTCCAAACACTCAGAAATATGAGGACTAAGGGCTCATTCTCTTCTGAGAAGGCTCTAGTGAAATTCTTTCTTTTTTTCATTACATGGTACTCTTCCTTCTTTTAGCATCTTTTCTGGAACAGCAGGCAAACTGGAACTTTCACAAAACACGGAAAGAGAGCAACAATCACTTATATCAACATTATGACTGGTTTTCTCCATTTGAAATAAAATTTTGGCATGTTCTGCACTCATTGACCAGACACACTTAAGTCACTCTCTAGAGCACAGATCTTAGTAAGTGTGCTGGTTTAAAGGTAAACTAATGGGAGAAATGTACCCAACTTGAGAGAGATTACAAGTCAGTTGCAATTTACTAAAAAGATCACAATAAATACAATAATACAGAGGAAAAAAATTGGGTTTAACCCACAAAAAACCAGATGTATAATCCAGCACCCTGGGGCACGAACAGAATGGTGTTCATTAGCCCCTGTGCTGAGTGCCACATGGTCCCCCTCAGTGCAAAGTAAAAGGAAAGGAAAACCTGTTGGTGGAGATAATGGTTGCAGTCTTGGGAGTGGAAGCTGCACTCCTTTTGAGTTTCTGGTCCTCCTCTGGATCTGACAAGTGGTACCCAAGTTCCCAAACCCCGAAGATTATATATGCTCAGGTTCAGGTGGGGTATGTCCAGTACCTCTCCCAGGGCAAAGAGTTTCTCAATGGGTGATTTACTCTGCGAGTAGTGGGATACTGGAGTCTTTGATGGCCCATTAGCAGACATGGCCCCTCAGGCTGGGTGTGAAGGTGCTACTGCCTCCCTGAAGGGGAGTTATCACAGCTGAGTCACTGGTTCGAAGACAGGAACACTCCCCTGTTTCACAGGGTCCTTTAACACCCAACTTGTAGCCCGAGGTGTCAAGTGTGCCCCGGGCAGCTGCTGCAAACGATCCATTATTAACGGTTCATCAGAAATGACAGAGGATGTAGAATATACAGTTTTGGTTACACCCATACAGTAATAAGCTGATCCCAGCCACTGTAACTAGAACGATAAACAAAAGTTTTTCCAGATTAAAAAAATAAATTAAGCCCTTCACAAGCTGTCTGAAGAAAACTGTGGAATTTCAATAACAATTGGTTTTGGCTAAACAAATGATAGAAGTTCTTTTTAAAGAGAAACCCTAGGACTGGCTTTTCAGGGCAACTTCCGCATAGACCCAGTGTCTGCCACACCAGTTCCTCATATGACACACAAAAGGAATACTTGGTTACTTAGGAATAGTGCAAGAACTTCCACAAATATTATCATCGCTGCAACATTCCTGATAATTTATTAGGCTCTCTAAAAACATTTGAGATTTGCTGTTACAATCAAGTAGAGTACCAAGGCAATAACCTGTCCTTTCAAAAAAAAGTTCATCCTGAAAATCCTGCATTTACAAATCACACTCAACATGACCATACTTAAGCAGATGATTTCTTCTAATGGTTACTACCTGATTCATTGCTACATGCCAACTATATCGGAAAGGAAAATAAAGCCTGGTGCATCAGAATAAATCTTAGATTTCTTCCCTTTGAGTTTTAACCCAACAGATGGCTAGCTCAGCTGATTCAATGATCCTTTTAATTAGAACTCCAGAGGAGTACTGTTTGGGATGCAGGTGCAGCCTCAAGCTCGCTACCACTTCTCTCAGCTCGCACTCTGTAACGCACACCAGCCCATGAACAAAGAAACAAGAAAATCACAGCATTAGCAAGTTCAGCAGCTCACCTCAGGGTCATGCAGGCAAAGAGAAAAAACCATCACATCTAGTCAGAACCTAGCGACCAGCTCTTAATTGGACGGCACTGCTGCTTCTTTTCAGAAGCACTTTAGTTCTGCTTGGCCAACTCAAATGCAGGCAACTCATAAGGTTTTTGCTGAACACTGGCACTGTCAGGACAGCAGAGCTGGCCAGTCGCTGGATGGGGAGAGGGCATTCCTGGGCAGATGTATGGGGCACCACCAGCTTTCCCATAGCCTTCCCCATGTGCCTGACACATGAGGACAAGTACCCAGCAGTCACACTATGGCAGCAAGTCATGTAATAGCAGCTTGCACTACAGGAAACACCTCTCCATGTCTTGTATTCCCCCCCTTTAACTTAACTATGGACTTGGCCAGCAGGGCTGCTCCTCATTATGGTTGCCTAATAGCTGTATTCATAAAGGTTTGTTTTCTAGGGCTCATCATTTCATAGTACTCTGATCACATAGATCAAAACCAGGAGGCTTCTTACTCAGGCTTTTGGGGTGAGCTTCTCAGAGACGGGCAGAAACAGCAGCATGCTATAGTAATGAAAGCTTCAGCCACAGTCATACTGACACTAACATGAGCAAACTATGGGAAATTATTATATTAAAAGCTGGCTAGAAAGTTAAGAGTGCATGTGTCATAGTGGGGAATTAGGCAGCTTGACTAGTGCTGTAATTTGGAGCAGGAGGCAAAGATTTACTGTTTTATAAGAGCAGGGACCCACCTCTCCTCAGAGATCAGTGAACAGTCAAAGACACTTTAACAAGTATTTCTAGTCTCAGAAATTGTCTTGTTTTAGCCATATTCAAGCCAATATAATTTTCTCAGTTAAAAAAAAGCTTCTGGAACTGTAAAACTAATTTTCTGCCAATTCTAGCTACCTACCACTCAGCATCCCACAGGAAACTCCTCACCAGTCATCCAACCTGATGCTGACAGGAATGGCTCCACATTCCAACTGCTCTGCATGACTTAGAAATGAGATCCTGGCCAGCCTTCCACATGCTTTCTGACGAAGCAAGAACACACCAGCTGGGATCACTAGATGATGACAGAAGAGACTTTGTGCCCCATCAGAAGGCATGATGGAGAGCTGCTCCAGCTCCCCCTGGAGAGGCAGCCTGCCTGGCCTGAACATTCCACACCAGGGGAGCGCTCTGCTGAGCATGATGCTCAGCTCTAGGTGTACCAGCACCTGAAAAACCGACTTTTGGTGGCAAAAACATTGTTACTGTTTCAAATCAGCCTCAGATGTACAAAGTTTGACCTACAACACAGAAACATTTATATTTCTGAATTTAAAAAAAATTCCTACACTCCAGGACAAAACTATTGGTGTGAGGTTTTTGTTTTGATTTTTAAATATTACATTTCAAAGTGCTAAATTAAAAGATTTTGCTTTTCCCAAATTTTGCATTTCTCAGCACTCTAGTTACCCAAATCAAACTGAACTTAATTCAGATTCAAATTAATCATTCCCCAACTAAGCTTACTTTGTACTAATAGCATGTGTTTCACCCAAACTAAGTGAAACACATACAGCTATTCAACCTGTTGTTCTTTCCTGTCTACATCTGCAGCTCCATGACACATCAGGTTAACCTTCATGTTCCATTAGGACACCCACATGCTCCAGCACTCACCTTGGGGCTTGCCCAATTCCACAAGCAGCTGTTGCAAGAAGCTTTTCTGGCAGGAACCGCTTCTCAAAAAGCAAAACAAAACAAAAAAACCCTCACCTCTAAAATCCCTCTAAACCATCATCATCACCACAGAAAACCTTTCCATAAGGTTAGCTTGCTGAACACACCCATTTGTACTTGAAGGGGGAAAGGAGAGAAGGTAGGGGACAGAGCAGACTTTTGATTAGCTTACTTATATTTATGAAAGGGCACCCATAACTATTTTAGGTGCTCCCGCAAAGAGCAGTGGATCACTACCTAAGTCATCATAAGCCTTCTCTGAAAGACAAAAAGAAAACCAGCACTGGGAAAATTCACAGCCAACTATCCTGACTGGAACTCAGAACCAATCAAGGGATATAGGTTGTTATAAAATTGCAAGTATATCTGTTACATCACTGTTCTTAAATATCCAATACTAGAATAAGGATTAAGCAAATGCATTATTACCACAACACAAAGGAAAACCAAACTGCCTGCTCTTCTGCTCATCACATTAATCCAGCACTTTGGAGGCCAGACTAATAAAACACTCAATAAACAAACACTGACAGTTGGTAGAGAATTTCTGCTAGATTGCCTTGCTGTCTCAAACCAACAGGCACAAGCTTATCATGACTTCCCAAACTGGACCCTGAGAAGAATAAGTGTTTCACCTGCAAAAGTTTGTTGAAACAGGAAAGTGGTACTGTACCTTCACATGCAGGGAGACTTCAGACTCTAGCATCTAGTTAAGATGCTTGCTTAAGAATTCCTGCAGTAGTTAAAATGAAACAGTACAAACTGTACATGCTACAATGCTATGAACTATAAGTAAGCAAGTACAAGCAAGGATCAGGTCAGGCTTCTCCAGTTAATTCTTTAAATAGCTGATTTACTTCAAAAGCAGATCAGTGATAGCACTCCAGATTTTTCTTGTGCTCCATTTCTCAGGAAAGGAATAAGAAAAATAGCTGATGCAGATCAACAGATGACCAAGGAAAATAATAAGTATCACAGTAGTTCATCATTTCATGAAATTGTTGAAAGTAAACCAGCTTGAGATTAAACAAATACCATACAATACCCTGCCAAGGGTCACATCCACAATCAAGATGTTTAACGAGTTCATTTTTAAACCCACATTCAAAGAGGATTAGAGGAATATAATTAAGAGAAAACCCTCTAGACTTTCACACAAGGTCACCACTCGTTGAGGGTGGTTATTTTCGTTGACTATATAGTATGTTTTTAAGTTGATGACATTTTAATTACTTGCAATTTGGCAATTTCTAACTACAAAAGATTCCCCCTCCCATGATATCAAACAGGAAACCCCATCTCTTTTCCTTAAATGAGATTATACTAGTGTAACATTTTGTCTAGAGTTTTTTCTAAAAGAAAAAACAGAAAAACCCAAATGTGGGAACAGATCACACAGGCTTTGGAGAATGCCTTTGAATTTTTCAAATTCTCTTTCCGTTTTGAGCACAAAGTTAAATAAACATGTAAACACCCAGTATACCTTAAAATGTACTCATCTTCAACATCATTTGCTACCAGTTAGTTCTAAGGACTGAGCAAAGAATGACCTTCTCTGCCCTCAGATAAAGTTTTGCACCGTATTTAATAGTTCATGGAATCATAGAATAATGTAGCTTGGAAAGGACCCCCAGGAGTCACAACTACCTTTTCTAAAGCCAGTGAAACCAAGCAGCTCCAAAAGCAAAAGGTTTCCAACAAATAAAGCAGCAGAACTCTTTGAAAACACCCTGAGTGTCACACAAGAGACTTAAGACTTTCCAACTTAAAATACCACACAAATTAAACCTAAGCAGTTACTTTTCTGTGCATACTATAAATTCTTTCACTTCGAATAGCCCCATTATATCATCATTTTGTCCTTTTCTTAAAAAAAAGTAAAATATTATTCTTTGAATGTTCAATTCTTTGAAGTCCAAAAAGTAAAAAGCAATAGTGCCATGATTTTTAATGTTGACTTTATTTCAAATTAAAGCAAGTTTTAAGGTTTCCACTCCTAGAGCTCCATCTCTGCTCCTATGCGTAGAGTGACTGGGAGTAGGGAAGGGAAAACAAACAAACAAAATCGCTAAACCAAAACCAGTTGAGTCCATCATTCTGAGGAGAAACCAAAGGCATCCAGAGATGTCCAAAAGCAGGCCACACCTGTCATATGCAAATGCAGATATTAAGCACAGACAAAAATGCTTCTCATTCGAGCTGAAGTCTACCTTCCATCTCCCTTTTGAAGATAACACTGGTCTCTATTCCCATTCAGCACCTCTAGCAAATAGATGCTTCAACTGCAACCTGTATTGTACAATCCTTTCCTTGTACACTGCTAGGAACACCCTGGCTCTCAAAAAGGTTGCTTTGTCCAGCACCACACTAAAAATCCACTTCAGCAAAATAATCACTGGACTAAAATAATATTATAAAAACCTGCCAGAACATCTATTCAAAACGTCTTTTGCCTGCTTACAGGTTGCATGAGGCATATACACAAAAGCAGTGGGAAGATACACACCAACCTTATAAACATTTTCAAAAAACCCTACTACTCACTTTAAAAGCATCACAGCATTACTGAAATAAGAACTCGTTTCCTTGGTTTCTGTACTGCAATACTGGTTGCATAATGTTTGCAAGGGACAGACAGCAGCAACACATCTAATGCAATCTGTATCATAATATTCTGCTCAGTTTCACAGTGGCTACAGCAACAAGAAGTTTATTTATTACCTTTCACTAAAACAGAGAAGTATTTCTTTGCTAGAAGTTCCAAAATCTGCCAGTGCTTGAATTTTAAATGAACGTGGAACTTCCTTTCTCTCCCACTTCTATTGACCAGGGTCACATAAAATGTTTTTGCTACTGTGAGGATGGGAAAGGGTGCTGCTTTTGATTGAAACTTGGCATTTCAGCTGTTCTGCTTCAGGTAACACAGCAGTGAGTGTTGTGGTACCCCGAAGGAGGTGCACAGCCTCCTCCTCTACCTGCTTCATGAAGGGAATAGGTTATTTCTGCTGACATAAAAAGTTACTCTGTTTCCAGGGAAGTGAATCTGAAAGTCTTCTATATGGAATCAATGAGTCCAACTTTTGGCCAAACACCGCCTTGTCAACTAGACCTTGGCACGAAGTACCACATCCAGTAATTTCTTGAACACTTTCAGGGATGGTGATTCCACCACCACCGTGGGTGGTCCATTCCCATGTTTAATCACCCTTTTGTGATTATATTCTTCCTAATGTCCAAAGCACAGCTTGAGACTATATCTAAACTATAACATATATCCAAAGGGTTTTGACAAGCTAAAGCACTAAAATAAAACCCAAGCCCTATACCAGTCTAACATCCAATATCAAAATGACCTGCCAGCCACCATTAAAATCTCCCCCACTGATACCTGTTAGTAATAGTATTTTGCTGCCCTTTACAGATGGAAGGTCAGCTTCTTCCTACGTAAGTTTCAGATCATCTGCTGTTGTAATCATTTATCAGTTTATCTATCTGTAAACCAGAAGCGATGACGTTTCCTCTCGCCAATTTTAACAATTTAAACTAGAAGCTCTGCACAGGAGATAGGTTTTAGCTATTTTAAGTTTAGATGGAAAATTTTAGGGGGAAAACTTTAAAAGTCATTACAGTATTTTAGTGTAAGACCATCCATACATTAGGACATTTTATAACCAGGCAGTACTCTTTTCCCCCCCCCAACAGGCCATACTTTGATTGTGCTATAGGAGAGAGAGCATAGAAGGGCCTGGGCTGGAAGGGACCTTGATGATGACCTGGCTCCAACCCCCTGCAGTGGCAGAGACACCTTCCCCTGGAGCAGGCGGCCCAAAGCCCCACCCCAGCACACCTGAGCACATCCACCTCCCGCTGCTGGGGCCAGCGCAGCGGCCCTTCTCCCGACGGACTTCTGCCTTGCCTAAACAACCTGAAAAACCTTAGCGAGCATCTCCAGAGGCCACAGCTGTCTTTTTTTATTAAAACCAGTGAAGACAGCAGGTCACTGGGTTCGAGTCCCTCGGCTGTATTTAGGGAAGATTAAGCTCTCCTTCTTGTCCTGCAATGGGCAGGGACCCCCTCAGCCGCTGCCCCAGCGCTCCGTTACCAGGGACGCGGCGCCGGGACCCGGCCCCCGAACACCCCGCCCTACCCGGGATGGCGAGGTTGGAGAGCGGCAGGGAGCGCAGCGCCGCCGGCAGCGAGCCCATCCAGTCCGCGTTGCCGTCCGCCATGGCCGCCACGGCCCCGCCGCGCCGGCGGCCGCGCTCCCGCATGGCGGGCGCGGCAGGCCCGGCCCGTTCCGGCGGGACAGGCCCGGCCCGCTGCGGCGGGGCCGCCACCGGCGGGGCGAGAGCGGCGGCGCTGCGCCCGCCCGCCCTTATGTAACACGGCGGCGACCGCACGACGACACGCCATTGGCTGAGCGCAGATGGTCCCGCCCCTGACCCCGCTCCTGGCCCCGCCCCCCGGCCCATGCGGCCGGGAGGGGATCGGATCCCGGGAGAGGGGCGGGATCGGGCGGGATCGGATCCCCGGAGCACAGAGGGACGGGAATGGGGATAGGCATGGGCATGGGCATGGGCATGGGGCGGGCTCGGATCCCGGGAGCACAGAGGGATGGGAATGGGATGGGGAATGGAATGGGGATGGGGTAGGGATGGGCATGGGTCGGGCTCGGATCCCGGGAGTGCAGAGGGATGGGATGGGGATGGGGAGGGCTCGGATGCCGGGAGCGCAGAGGGATCGGATGGGGAGGGACTGTGGTGTGACATCTTCTATAACGTCGCTATTTTAAGTCATCCCAGAGCACGTGGCACAGGATTGCATCCAGGTGGTTCCTGAGTATCTCTAGTGAGGGAGACTCCACAAGCTCCCTGGACATTCTGTTCCAGTGTGCAGTCACTGCGCAGTAAACAAGTTCTCCCTCGTATTCAGGTGGAATTTCCTGTAATTTCTGCCGATTGACGCTTGTCCTACTGCTTGGCACCACCGAGAAGAGCCTGGGTCCACCCTCTTGGCACCCTCCCTTCAGACACTTATGTGCATTGATGAGGTCTCCTCTCAGACTTCAGCCTAAACAGGCCTAGCTCCCTCAGCCTTTCCTCATAAGAGAAATACACCAGTCCCCTAAAATTCATTCATCCATTCCCTCTGCCATAGTACCAGAGAAGTTACCCCCAGTATAGAAGGTCAGTGCCTTGGTTTCAGGATGCAGACAGGTCCGTAAGTGTATCAGCTGGAGCGATTTATGCACTGCACCTTGCAAGAGCCAACACGGCAGCAGCAGATTTAAGGAGCAAGAGAGGACAGCTCAATCCCCTGCTCTTCCAGCAGTTCCCTTTCCTGATAGTCTCAAATTCAGCCTTTCACTGCATTTAGCTGCTGGCTAAAGCATTTTATCCAAAACAGTTTCTGAATTTGCTGTGACACAGAATGTATCTGCTGAAATACATTTTTTCCCCCTTGCATTATTACATGTCTTTGAAGGACAATGCTTTGTGAGCAAGTTCTCTTAAATCTCCTTACAAATGTACAAACATATTATTTCCATACTCTTCCCACAGGACATTGCCCAGGTATACAACACTGAGACTTACTCTGCCATATGTTAGTGAAAAAAACTCCATAAACATGGCTCTGAAAGATAGTTTGTCAAATTACTAAAGGCTGAATGCTAAGTACCAAAGATATATCTATATATATATAGATAGATAGATATATTTCAGAAGCACTCTGTTTTGTATGTGAGGAACTTTTTAAAAAATAACAGGTATTTTTCATTGATATATAGTAAAACTGCTGAATGAACTATGTACTGAAAGCACACATAAACTTAATATATCTGTAAATACACAGGTTAACTATGTATTTTCACCTGATACAGCCAGAATCCATTTCCTTCCATGAGTCTGCATTTTCCTTCTCAAGGAATTCAACAAAGATATTTTGCTTTTAGAGCTCTGATATTGAAGAATCTTAAAAATAGTGCAATTTCTATGATAGGTTTTCACAAAGCACTTCTGAGCTAGGACACTTACACTCAAGGAAGAGCATGGCAGGTAGGTTTGGCAAGCATTCCACTGTCCTGCAACTCTGCTCCCCGTTCCCTTTAAGACCACCTCTTACACTTGTCCCAGTGTAGGATACCGCAAGCAATTCTATTCAAAGCCATATGTATGAGATCAGAAACATTTTCTCTTGTAAATAAATTTTTATCTTCAACTGACAGACTGACTGCAATGTGGGAGCTCAAATCCATATCACTGCAAGTTTATTTCCTTCTAATGACTACTTTAGGTTACCTCATTCTCTCATGCTCCTACCATTGCAGCCTCTGAGTGCCCAGCAAATGAGTGCGTGCTAATATGGTTGGTGACCAAGACTGTGTCATGGTGTAGCTTTCCAGGTTGAGAAAGCTTTCCAGTGCAGGCGTAGCCCCTTCACTGAGGTTGAAGTGACATCTTTGTGTCCCAAGGACATCTTTGTGTCTTTGGGGTGGGGAACTGTAAACAATGAAGCTGCAGTCTGAAGCCAAAGCTATTATGGCTGGCTGTTGACGCAGTACTGTTGGTGTCCTTGCCAGGACCCGTCTTGTGTTTCCCATCTTTCAAAGGATGTAAAGATGGAGTGAATATGGCAGACAGTGGAGTCTGAAGAGGAACAGAAAAAGTGTCCATGGGAAAAGGAGTCTAATCATACTTACCATGAGAGCAGGTCTTAGTGGTCCTCTGCCATCAGATCAGCTAGAAAAGATGGGGGCTAAAGCTGGAGGGGGGAGAGTCTCAAACCTTCTCCCCCACAGCCTCCCAAACACCTCTGTCCCTTTGCCATCACGTTTGAATAGTACCAAGGAATGTGGCACATCGCGATACTTCAGTGCTACCTCAGCACAGCAACTTTCTGCCTTGTTCACAGCTAGTTTCAGAATCCCTAGGCTATCATGTGCAGCATGAGTACACCCTGGCTCTTGTGATTAAGATGCTGTCTAGATCTCCAGGCTGCAAAGGACACTTAGACTGGGTGGGCATTACCAGCTGAAAACCAGAATGATGAGGGAATGAGGAGGTGCATCCGTTCAGCACTGTAGGGTGGGACTTCAGCTGTGAACATCACGTGTGATGCACAGATACTGGCCAGCAGTAACCACTAGCAAAACTTCTTTATAGTCCAAAAAATTCCTGTGTGTGCTTTTCTAGGAAAGAAGAGTATTAAATTACCTCTTCCCTCCACCAAAACCTCAGTCCCTTTTCATCTCCATAAAATTCTGTAATTTTCTCCTGTAATCAGTACCAAACCCTGCAATGATGATCATTAATTTCAATGGCCAAAGGGAACAAATGTGCATTAATAATACAATTTTATTTTCCACAGACTAAATCCACAAATTATGTAGGGTCTTGTCACTTGAGACCATTCAAATGCTCCACTTCAAGCTTTTGTTTAAGTGGCTGCAAAAATGAATGCCTAAACAGGCAAGAAAAAACATCATATTATTGACATTTTTTAATTCTAGATCAAGGTCAGTAGGCTGTTCTATTTTCCCATGTTGTTTGTGTATTCACATAGGAATCACATTGAACAGTGAGGATGGCCTGACTAAAACTTTACTATCAATTTTTCTCCACAGATTATATAGCCATATTTATATTGCCATATTTATGCCTTATGTGGATTTACTGAGAGCTCAGCTATTTCCTTTTGCCTGGGTGCAGAGCACAAGCCAATGTCACAGGCAGCCCAGACAATCTAGCAGCTCAAATCCCATTCCCACACTCCTAAGACTCCTGTTTTCCTGTTTTCAAATGCATAGTAAAAAGATTAGCTGTGCAGATCAGGCTGATGCTATTTAAGTACCAAGAGGCATATGGTTTTCACTGTTAGCCAATTCCAAACACACAAACGTGGTTTACTTCAATTTTAATACATGGGTTTTGGGCTGTCATATACAGAATAAAAATCCAGAACAACGAACTTTTAAAAGAGCTTTAAAACAACTGAAAATATATTGATAATATCAAGCTTTGCCTCCTTCTCCTTACCACATTGAATACCCTGATAACATGCCTCATTCTTAAACAGGATGCTTTGCCACTGTTAAAAAGCTTTCTGTTAATGTTTTCAAAATCTTCCATTTCAGCCCCAAATCTACTGTGCCGTGTAAATTCCAAATCCTTACACGCAGTTTATCAGTAGACAATAGATCAAATAAGTTATAGAAACGTCTTATGTGTCATCTGCATATTTCAAAGGTCACTTTGCTACTGATGAGAAGAAAACTGCAGGATTCACTCTCACAGAGAGAAGCTAATTGCTCAACATTTCACGTAAGTATACTCAGACTCTTCCAAACTGTTCATTACCATTTTTATCCTGACAGCAATGGAATTATTTAACATTTAAAACCATCAGACACAGTCAATCACAAAGCTCTGCAGACATCAATGCATTTAAAACACTTCAAGTGCAATAGACCAAAGAGTGGTGTTCATTTTCCATCAAGTCAGAAAACCACTGTGACTATTGCAGCACTTTTTGCACTTCCTAAATCCATTGCAAATACTTAGATGTCTGTCATATAATATACCCTTTGTAATATTGACTTCCCCCTGCTTTTTCTGTCCACCACTCATAGCCTCAGTGTCAGTTCATATCAATATAATACCTGCTTCTCTCTCTCGTGCCTTTGTTTGCTCGTTTTTGTAAGCCAGGCCCTGACATCTGTAAGTCGTGTGTTTGACAATAGCGACCTATTCAATACTCCTTTTACACCACATGAGGGTGCTTCAAGCTGTGTAGGATGCCACAGTCAATCTGGAAGTCCTCCCGTTTGGAAAGCAACCAAGGGACAAACAGATACATTATTTTTCCACTGATTAAAAGTCTTATCCAGGCAACCTGGTACAGGAGACTGTGAAAGAAAAGAGGCTAGAAAACAGATGGAAGAGGAGTTTTAAAGACATAATCGGATGCTTCCTGAAATCAAATAATCTTGACTGTGGCCTTCCCTGAGCTTTGTCTTGTCCTTAAGGAATAATTTTAAATATAATATGATTTTATATTATTTCCATTAAAATCTCCGTAGACAGGATTAATAATCATTATTCCCCCGCAGAGTTTTTTAGGAAGTTTCCATTGGCTTATTGCTCAAAGTTAATTGCTGAGTCAGGAAGAATTACTTACTAACATAAACAATAAATAAACCACAATTTCTCCTTTGTATACTGCTTCTTCTGTAGTTAAAGTGTGCACAGATATTTCTAGTGTTTGCCAGCTCTCACGAGTGATGGCTTTAAATCCAGCAGAGTCTAGACAAGGTAACTAATACATTGTGCCAGTTAACAGGTATAATTTCTGTGCACAGTTTTGTATAGCAAACAAATGCATTGAAACAAACTCATAGCACTTCTCAAGGCTTTCAACACAGCTGCAATAAGGAAAACATCTTCCTAAAAGAGATGACTTTGTGGGTCCTTATTAAGATGGGCTGTTTCTCCAGGAAATCCCAGGTAGCAAAGTTTATTATCAGGAATTGCTATTTAATGAGTCTGACTCTGGGATGGCCAGACAGCCTGTTCTCTCCCAGAGTCCTGTGTTCTCCCACAACCTGCTCCCAGGCACTGCCACACCTCTGCCTGCGTGCCAATTACTGGAACACACTGTGCAAAGTATAGGGGTGCTTCTTAAATAAACATGCCAAGCTTAATTAATTTACAGGACCAAAAGGTGCCTTGTAAGAGAAGCCATTACAATGCTGTTTAAAAAGGACCTAAGATTCAGAGTGAGGCAAAAGGTAATTGAGGAGGCTTAAGGCTGGTGGGACAGATGTCAGGTGTGCCAGGAGCAGGGCATTCTCTCAGTTCACAGCTGTCCCTTCCACTGTCAGAGAGGTTGAAACCAGGCAGAAGCTGAGAATACCTGTCTGTGCCATGCACCCTATGGACTTGGGGCTGGCAACCTTTCCCAGCCCTCCATCAGCAGGGCCCAGCACCACCTGGATGCAACCAGGAAGAATACAAACTAGGGAGCACTGGGAAAAGTCACTCACTCCACTGAAGTCCCCAGGGCCTGCCAATGACTTCACAAGGCACATTAGTAAATGAAAACACATTCCTTGCTTTTGTCCTTTTTCATCTTCACCCTGCAACGCTCACCATCTCCTGAGAAGCAGATGAAAACCACTTGTGCATAAAATCACCTTTCTGCTTAGCTTTCCCGTGTGTTGCTGTTACAGCTGTGTAATGCACATATTAAAGACAACATACAGCAGATCCAGCTAATTTCACAGCATTACATTACAGGATATACACGACTTCAGATTCTGACTCGGATGTGCTTTACAGGTTTCACTGTGTCATGGATTTGTATTTAGCAATGTGACACTCTGGTTTTGGCCGGGGTAGAATTCATTCTCTTCATAGAAGCTGGTAGGAAGCTGTGTTTTGGATTTATGATGGAAATGGCATGGATAACACAGAGATATTTCAGTGCTTACACAATGTCAAGGCTTTTTCTGCCTCTCACCCCACCACACCAGTGAGTGGACAGAAGGGGCACAAGAAGCTGGGAGGGGGCACAGTTGGGACAGCAACCCCAACTGACCACAGGGATATCCTACACCATTTCGCATAATTTTTGGCATATAAAGATGGGAAAGAAGGAAGAGGGGAACAATCAAAGTGACAGCCTTCCCAATTCACCATTACACATGATGGAGCCTGGCTTTCCTGGAGATGACTGAGCACCTGTCTGCCCATGGCAAGTGGTGAATCAATTCCTTGTTTTGCTTTGCTTGTGTTCAGCTTTTGCTTTCCCTTTTAAACTTTTATCTCAGCCCACGAGTTTCTCACTTTAACTCCCCCACTTCTCTCCCCATCCCACTGGTTGAAGTGAGCTGCTAGCTGGGGTCAAACCATAACAAACATTCAAGACTTTCTTAAAAACCCTTTTCTACAGCCACACAGCAAGCTTTGAAGATTTTATTCTTAGAGAAAAACTTTTATCTAGCATTCCCATAGCCATCTTCAAGCATCTGGTAACTTGATCTGGACCAAATTATTCAGGGTTTGCAGAAACCAGGTCCAAGCAGAATGATTCCAGCCTCTATACAGGGGCGGCTGCTGCCAAAAATAATCACAGAATCATAGAATGGTTTGGGTTGGAAGCGATCCCTAAGCTGTCATATAGTTCTGACACCTCTTTTATGGACAGGGACACCTTCCACTAGACCAGTTGCTCACATCCCTTGAACACTTCCAGGGATGGCACAGCAAGGTCGCTGCGGCTAGAGTGTTTAATTTGGGGTTTTTTCCCTCTTTAAAGCAGGGGTTAATTTTTAACCTAATCACAATTCTTGAGTAAACTGCATATTACATTCTTATCCTGGTGAGGAGCAGATGGAGTCAAACAGAAATATAAAGTATCCCACACCCAATTTAGTTGCAGAAAACCAGTCTGGTGGGGGTGGGGGATTTTCCTCTTTCAGGTCCCACTCTGACGGCTGCCCCTTCCCCTGTTCCCTCTCTGAAGCCTGCAGAGGAGGGCAGGGACCCTCCTTGTCCCCGCCCGGGGCAGGCAGAGGGCATCCCCGCACTGCCGCGCTGCTCCCGGCGGGACGGGACGGGGCGGGACGGGACGGGATGGGACAGGACCGGGCGGGACGGGACGGGGCGGGGCGGCACGGGATGGGACGGAACCGGGCGGGACAGGACAGGGCGAGGCGGGCCGGGACGGGGCAGGGCGGCACGGGATGGGAAGGGAAGGAACGGGACGGAGTGGGGCGGCCTCGCTGTCCGTCGGCCGCGGCGCTGCGGCCCCACCTGGTGGTCAGCAGCGGGGTCGCGGCTGCGGTGGCCGGCCGCGTGTCCCCGGCGCGGGGGCCTCTGTGGAAACCCCCCCGGAGAGGCTGGAAAGGCTCCTGAGCCAGGCGGAGTCCCCAGGGCATGGTTAGCCTGCTGATGCCCGACTGCGGAGGCAGCAGCAGCATCCTTCGGGGACGGGCGGGCCGGGGAGCGGCGCCCACCGCGGCGCCCATGAGCACTGCTCAGGGGCAGAGGGAACATCTCCGGCCAAAAGCAACAGTGGGGGTTAAAATATCCGAGATAATAAAATAACCTCCTTCGACAGCTATGCTATGGACAGTCATCCTTGTCTAACGGCGAGGAGGAAAGTCCTGGCTCTTCACACTCCTTGGAATATTGCTATCCTTCTGGGTTTTGTTTGTTGTTTTGGTTTTCTGTTTGTGTTTTTTTTCAAAAAATTTTTTTTTTTTAAGGACAAAAAGCTGCCTTCTTTTGCAGTGATGGATAGTGTGACAAAGGTTAAACTACTTGGCTTCTATGACCTCACAAAGACAAGAAACACTCAGATTAACCTTGAGCCTTCCATGCATGCAAGGCCACAGCGTAGTTTTGTAGGAAAGAAAGTGTTTTCTGTTCAAGACAGGTGATGGATTTAAAACTGCCTGTACTATAAGGTAAAGACTACAACAAAATACTCCAAAAATTTCTGTTAGATCATTCTTTCCAGTAAATCATTCATTTAATCTAAAGTCCCAGGAAATACAGTGCTCTGAACCCTGACACTCATCGACCCGTGTTTAGCAGTAAATAAAGCAAATCCCATTCCTAAAACAGAATATCAATTTTAAGCCTGACATGACTGAATTTTAGCAAATTTGCATTAATTACAGAAATACCATTGTGGTAACAATACATTTTCAGACAAGCTTAGAGGGACAGTTTCTTGGCTGCCTGAAGGTGATGTAGAACCACACTATTGCCAAAAGCACTGCTCTTACTGCAGTTCTGGTGCCTTGCATTAGTGATCACACAGCTGCTGACCTGGCTGAGAACTGTGCAGTGGGAGCTGAGCTGATCCCACCCTCTGCACCATCATTTATTCATTAGTGTTAATGCAAGGAAATATATAGCCTGGGCAGGATGGGGGTAAGACTGGATCATCATTTCACAGGCTTAAGTCACCTGGGAAACTTCCCCTGAGGTCTTGAAAAATCTGAAGATAGCAAATGACAGAAACTCATTAAGACCAAATAAGAAGAGAATTATTTTATTCCTTTTTTTTTTTTAATGGGTACTGAAAATATAATTTGATGAAAGCAGGCTCAAGTTTAAGTATTGTTTTAAATGCACAGCACATCCAAAATTATTAGAATTTTTCATTATCTTTAGGTTCCGTGTTCACTTCAGTCTTTAAGTCTCTGGCCCATAGATGGCTTCTGTATGAACCTGAAGCTGACTGTTTTTTGTGACTTCACCAGTGGCAAGTGAGTCTTCCTCACAAACACTTGCACCAGACCTGCACCATGACCTTTCATCTCACCAACCCCTCCCTGCGATCCTGTGCCACAACCCTGTGCCAAGAGATGCAGATATTTTCTTTCTGTGTAAGGTGCTGATTATTGTTTGTTTCATTTCACAATGATAGAAAATTATATGTTGGTCATGTTAGTCCACAGTAAAAAAAATAAATTGTAAGAACAACTCATGTAGGTATCAAAAAGCTTGTGTTGAGCCACTGTTTTCCATGTAACCGTGGTGTCCATATGGCAGAGCTGTCATCTCCTCTACAGTCAGTAAAAGAGAAGCTCCAACATCCCTCAGTCAGTCTAGAGGAGTGATGTGTTAATCTGCTCCCATTAAAAAGACAGCAAATTCCCAGTTGATCACTGAATTCAAATTAAGCACGTGTAATCTCTTGGTGACAATCACAATAGTGTTAACATAATGCATACATAGAGATAGACAGGATGAAGTAAGTGTCCTAAGGAATGCTCAGCTTTCAACAGTAATGCCATATAGACACTGAATTTTAATATGGGTCATTATCACACAACTCCTGTAGTCCCTGTTCTAAAGACAGACCCTTTTAACTGTGTCAGTCTTCTGTGTGCTACACAAGGGGTGTAGGCAATGTTACAGGTTTTCCAGTTCATGGCAGGATGGGGGTGTCCCACCAGACTCCACCATGGAGGTGTACTTTATTGGAGGTGGTGGTGGCTTGAAAGATGGAGGTCTGTTCATACTGAAATAGAAGAGAAAATATGTACTATCACACAAAAACTGCATAAAAGACTGTTGTAAAATGATCACAGGACAAGGTAGATTGACACTAAGTCATTATAAGAGCACCTGACATTAGCTCTTACATACTGCAGCTTCCCTGATTCTGTTTTATAACCCCAGCACGTCTTCTGGTATTCACTTGGCTTTCTCAGCTCACACCTCACAATTTTACTTTATTTATATTTTAAAAAAACAGAACATGGTTCCGATGAACCATTCAAAACCTTTGCAGAGATCTTTTGCTCGCAGTACTCTCTGAAGGTATATTTAAGGATTTGTAACTTTTTTTTTTTTGTCAGTTTATAGGCCAAGATAAAGAAAGGTCCCACTCCAAATCAGTGAAAAAAATCAGTCCTGCTTTTCCCTTCAATACACAACATTTGTGGTTGTGTTTCGGAAGGGTTTTCTAGAATGATGTGATTTATTATCACCATGAATTTTCCAACATTTTAGTAATGTTAGTCAGGTAAAAAATAATTGGCTCTTAGATACTACTTTTACCAGTAGATCTGAGTGCTTTAGTAGGGAATTAAACTTTTGTAATAATTGCAAACTCAATGCTTCTTTGACTGGGATTAAGTTTCAGGTAGCCTACTTTCACATATATTATTCACAACTCAAATAGAGCTGCCCTAGAAGTACAATTTCATTAAAATATGTCCTCAAGTAACCATGGAAAATGAGAGAGCAAAAGCAGCTGGCAGGGAGGCTAATAGAAGTGGGGGGCTCTGGGGACAAAAATTGACTGCTATTCTTCCCTTACACCCTGCAGCTGCACTGCAGCTCTTTTCTCAGTTTGTTTTAAAGATAGTCCACAGAACAGATGAAAGGACTGAGAACACTCCACTTTTCATATTGCTGTATGAAGAAAAATAGCACTAGGAATCTATGTACTTAAAGGCCTCGTGTGCTATGAGTCCTCTCACACGAAAAGGTGTAAATCCAAACAGCTGGGTTAGAGTTTGTGGTGTCCTCTGTGCCACACCTCCCACCCCTGTGGCTCCCCTCACTTGTACTTACATCTCTTGCTGGTACTGACACCATTTCCTGATGCCCACAGCTATTAGAGAACCACAGAAGAGGAGCAGGAGAGCTACCACTGTTGGCCAGGGGAAGTGACTGGCTTTTATGATCCTCCCATCACCTGTACGGGACACACCAATCAGATCTCATGCAAACAGTCCAGCAAGCATTTCATCCAAAACCGATTGTCTCTCTTGTTCCCTCATGAGCTTCTCTGTGAAGGTGAAACGTCACAGTGCAGCTGGGCCTAGCTGCCCACCACAGCCCTCATTCCCGAGGGCTTATTTTTCACACCACTGACACAAATACTGCCAAAATATCTGGCCAAAGGCTCAGCTGCCTTTTGGGATGAGCTCTTGTTGGTGACACAGCATCCCTGCCTCACTACAGCTGCCTCTCCCCAACGCAGTGCTGGTTTTCCCCACCCTGACCCCTTCTCCATATACCACCCTTGGGCATCCTGGTGGCTGACAGAGGTGGTCTCATGGTCCTGGGTATGGAGAAGAAGGAGAGAAGGAGCACAGTCCTCCTCCAGCTGCCACAGAGGGTGAGCAGTGGTCTGGGTTCCAGAGAGGGCTGGAGCACAAGATCTTTTGCGGAGAGGGTAGACAAGACACCAACCAATGTGATTGATAAGCAAGTCTCCAATTTTATTAAGCTAATAACAAGCTTTTATATGTTTATTACAATGCTCATTATAATACTTATTACTCATTGGTCTAC
>JAWWEW010000001.1:20241313-20269502 GCA_035583185.1 Anabacerthia variegaticeps | reverse complement strand
TAGAGATCTGTGAGGCCTGAGGCCTTGCATTTCCAGGGGTCTGTGCTGTGGCTTAGCTCTGTTGCCAGGGCCTGCTCTGTTACCAGGGAGTTGTGGCCTTGCTCTGATAACCAATTCTCAACAAAGGTCCGTGGGTGATACACCTCGGTATCACCTCCCTTTGTGCAGGCATCATAACCCTGTCCAAGGTTGGCCACATGGTACATGACCCAACCTAAGTCTAACCCACCATGGCAGCCAGTGCTGTGCCAGATGCCAAGTCCACCACACTGCATGAGCCATAAGATTTCCCTGGGGCAGGAGAGTGTGACTGGCCACATTTTGCTGCTGGAAGAAAACATGCTTTGTTTGCAGATGGAAGGAGAAAGCTGGAATGCCAAAAGCCTGTGACAGGCTGTGTTATGAAGACACAGCAGCTGTGACTCCTTTTCCCTTTTTTGAAATCTCCTGGTCAAATGGACATGATGCTCCAGGTTTTGTACTTCTGCAATGGCATGTTGAAAGAAAAGGATTTGTAGGATAATGTCTCACCAGTACTGTTGAGCAGGCTGCTGGCAGTAAAGAAATCTTTCCCTCTGGTAACTGCAGCTGTCTGGTCTGTGATGGTGTAGGACAGGTTACCTAAAAAGGTATGGGCACAGAACATTTTTAGTTACTTATTCAGGTTTTTTAAAATTAAAATTATCTTTTGAACCCACTGTTATTCATCCTGCTGAAAACTGGAAGTCAAATTCCAGGATCAGGGTGTCAAAATTCACTTAGCAAGATGCCTACATTTTTGGCCTAAAACCTGGTGTTAGATAAAAAATGTGCTTTTATCAAATTAAAGAATATTAGAAGGTGGAAGGAAGGAAGGAAGGGAAGGAAGGGAAGGGAGGGAGGAAGGGAGAAAGAAAGGAAGAAAGGAAGAAAGAAAAAAAGAAAGAAAAAGTCTATTAGAAAACACCTGTTAAAATGTTATGGCAAGCCAGCACTGAGCTTTGCAGAAGTCTGGGAGAATGATAAGCTTTTTACCTCTTTGATGGTAATGAAAAAGCAAAAGACATTATGTGGCTTAGCAGCAACACAAAGACTCTGCCTTCACCACAACTGAGCAAAACCTCAGTCTCCTCTGTCAAGTACTGTGTCTGAACCACAGAAATAATCTATCATCTGTTTGTAGACAGTGTTTTGCCCTTCCTAATACAGCTAAGCTACCTATGCTTAAATCAGTGCTGCCAAAGGATACATTTCTGTTTTTTCTAGCCACCTCCGTGCTCTCAGCTTCTGAAATAATATCTAAAATATGCAACTAGACAATGGCACAGCATTTCCAGAGCTGCCACAGCACTTACGATGCGCCACGGTTGTATTCTCAGAGGAGTATGTGGCATTCCTGAGGCTTTGTGGGGATTTGGTGGAGGAATTGCTCAAATCTCTAAAAAAAGAAATAATGTCCTTCAATTATCTTACAAACCTGTACTTGTGACTACTTCATTAGGCTCAACTGTGGCTATTTTGTACTGTTTACCCTTCTCTGATGCAAACAACAAATGAAATAACAGTGGAACTTGAAAGTCTCTGGTATAATTGCTGATTTACAAATCCAAGAAAAAAATCCCACTGTAAAATGATGTGACTGAAACACCTGATAGAACCAGGAAAATCTTTTTCTTATTAGATGCTGGCTTTGATTGAAATTAAACACTGCAGTGTATGTGTGTGTGTATATATATATGTGCATGTATGTGTGTGTGTGTGTGTGTGTGTATGCATGCAGTAAAAAGCCCTATGAAAATCTGTCCAAGTTTAGGGCACTCTAAAAACTCACCAAAAGCTTTGGATATTAATTAAATTTCTTTTTTCTTGCATATTAGAGTTTCATTTTATGTGAATAATTGTGACAGATCTGATATTTTATAAAGTTATATTAAAAAAAAAAGGGCATACACTTATAGATTCCATAGCACTGTGCTCTGTACAGCACACTGATGAGCACTACTTATTCTTATTCACAAAATGGGTTGTGTTAGAGTCTCAGAGGTTCAAAATGATAATGGTAATTGCTGTTGTAGGAGCCCAGAGCCCAGTGGCCGTTGGAGGGCACAGGGATATACACTGGTGTGCCTCAGCAGGCTCACTGGTGGATGTGTGCTCTGAAATTGCCCTCAATTATAGCTGCTGGACTGAGGACCCTTCAAAGCCATTATCACTTAGCTGGTGGTCAGGCAGGCACAGATGTTGGGAAGCAGTGGCAAGGATGTGAGGCTGAATGGTGCAATGCACAATATCTCCTGCAAATATTAGTGTAATTCAGCATGCTTTTAGCAAAAACTGCCACCAGCAAGCTGTGTAAGAGTGGAATTGTGAAGCATTAGAAGTTGTCGCAAGGTTGTGGTCTAAATGTGTGGTTGTGAGTTGTACATGGGTAAATAAGCATTGGAATGCTACCAAAAATATATTCAGAAAATGGAAAGTGGCTGCTACATTTGCACTTCAGCCAAAAAACGACTCCCATGCAAATGCAAAGGCAGACTGGCAGCTCCTGCTTGTTCCAAAAGCACAAAGACAAACCAAGATGTTAAAAAGGAAAGTCACTTTGGGGTCCATGCTGCTGAGCAGAGATTTTCTAAAGGGAAAGACTTCTGAAAAAATGTTCACCTTAAGGTGTTTTTTTTTTGTTTATTAATTTATTGATCTTTAATGAGACTGCCTTTCAATGTTTTATTAGCTAGCCTTTATTGCTCCACATTATCTCATTATTTCATTTCTACTTTGTGATTTTATTTAGCTACTCCAGCAATTTATTTCATCTATAAACCACCTTCAGGACTCACTACATTGCCTAGCAACTCTCTCAACTGTAATATTATTAAAATAAATATTTCTAATGAAACCAGGATACTTAAAAGTTTTTTCATTCCTTTTTTGCTACAGCAAATGCTTGATAGTTTGCAAATTCAAGCCTTTATCTTCTAACTTGGTGGAACTGAACTGTGAAGTATTGAAAAGCTGGTACAGATTATTCCACCTGACTTTTGGTCTCTGCTCAGACAAGCTTTTCCATGTTTAGTAACAACTTTTGTGTGTCAATGTGCACAACTAGCAGCTGAAAAGAAGCACCACAGAGCTAATGCTCTTGCAAAGGCATCACAAGCTGAGGACCTGAGTACCTGCTGCTCTACTTTTTGCAAGATGCTCCAGATTACTGGAGATTTACAACCCAGCATTCACTATGGCAGTGGCACATTTTCACTTTGCAGCCCGCATAGTTGGCTTCATAATTCCCCTGTTACAGTCCTATGAAGCAAAGGAGATGCATCATCTACTCATGTACTGTTGTCAAAGTCTCACTGAATGCTGTGGTGCTCCTACAGCTTTTTGTCTCTGTGTTAAAAGTCTGTGCTTCTGCTGAAAAACACACAAGCTTGTAAAAATTGCTGTAGGGGAGCCACATTGCTTGTTTTTCATTTTTCTTGTCTTTCTTCCCTGCTTCCTGAGTAATGAGGTCAAACAGTTGTAGCCCACTACTTGAGGTGCTGGCTTCCTTCAAACAAGCACTACACAACTCTATGACTGGTTTGAAAACCTATCACAAGTTAGAACCTCTACTGAGATAGATGAATAAACTTTACAAAACACTCACATGAAACTCAGTAGCTTCAAGTGCACTGGCTTGTTTTGTCCTGAAGCCAGTGCAGTGATGACCAAACATACATAAATCAGAATTTAGACAGGATGTCACCAGCTCCAGTGAAACAAGACTTTTCCCAACAAGCAAAGGGAAGTTTTGAGGAAGTTAGTATACAAGAGTCAAACCTGCAATGTCTGATGACAAATGCCAATTTATTTAACATTTTCCTTTAAGCTTTTTTTTCTCCCCAAGTACTAAGACTTCTAGAGCTCAGCTAGCTATTTTTCTGATATTTAAACACAGATGGTGGCTAGCATTTGCTAAAAACAGTCCATCTTTCTTAACAACTGTCTCATTTTTGGAAAAAAATATCATTAAGCCATCTGAACAAACCTGGAAAGGTGAAATATGGCTGTAACCCATCACTCAAAGCCTGAGCATCTCTGGACTCAGACACAGAGATATCATGGAAGCTAAGCAAAGACCAGGCACCAGTTTTAACAGCCTTGGTTTTGTTTCCTGTGCTCCTGCTCTGGCCTCTCTATGTCCACTCATCTCTTGAATCCATTCCCAGATGTCTCTTAGATTTTCATTACAAACTTGCAAAACAACAGTAACTGAAGCAAACCAGCAGACTAGGACAGCAGACTTGGACGTGGCATCCTGACTCAGCTGCAGCCCAGAGAATTTGCTCAAGAAGATGATGGTGGCACTGGTGTGAGAACCAGCAGTGAGCCAGAGAAGAGAAGCACTAATCCAAGGTTGGCATACTGCGACTGCCACACATTGGGAGCATTGTTTACAAGACAGTTGTTTCCTTGGCTATTTAGAGAAGAAAAATGGCTCAGCTCCATCTTGCATTGTGACTTTGACCTCATGCCTCCTCAACCAGTGAAGATGTATAATTCAGCGAGGAGTATCCTCTCTGTTCACATTGTATATTTATGGGTTTTGTTGTTAATTTTTTTATTGAAGCAGAAGGGCTTTCAGGCAACTTGAACAAGCAACTTTGCTATTCTGCTGTCAGACAGGCAAGTGTCTCTGCTTTGGGAATGGGGATGGCAGCATGAGAAGCAGCAAACTTTCATTTCAGTGCCACTGCAGCCTGTGTTCCTGCCTTGGCATATCTCAGTCTAGGCTCCTTGTGCTCCAGGGCTTTATGCTCAGTGATTCAGCTCCCAAAACGAGCCTTGTGTTTACTGTCTTCCTCCAGTATTACCTCCAACACTGCCCTTCGCACTGGTCTTTCAACTATGGGTAAGTCCTGCTAAAGCATGATGTATGTTACTTTAAGTGAAGGTTGCAGGATGAATTACACAGCCCAAGGAGGACAGTCAGTGGCCCACAGGCTCATGAAAGTTAGTCTGTTAAAATCAATTTTTTTTTGGTTTTGTTTGGGAGAACAAGGCTGCTGCAAATATTACTGGCCAAATCCACTCTTGCTAGTGGCTGCCTCAGTGGTGGATCATTCCTGAGCCAAAGCTTTGGTGCTGTTAAGGACAGAAAGATGGCCTTTGACAACAGCTTGCCATTTTGTCTCTTCTTTGTGCTGCCTGCTGTTTTGCAGGCATTGCTTTGTCTCCAATACAGAGTGTGTGCCATGTGGGTGTTTATTCAGAGTCTGTGTCAGTGAGCACACCTCTCCTTGCTGCCTGTGAGGGCCCTTCCGTCTGCTGCTTAAAACCAGTCGGTCCTACAGGATCAACAGCTAGGCTTCAAAAGAGTCTTTAAAGAAAAGAGTGATTGCAGTCAGGCCATGCTTCAAGAAAATGCACTCTGCTGGGACTGGAGGGCATTAACCTTGTATTTTGAAATGAGAAAGCGGGAGGTTCTCAGCTGCACCTGCTCTTGATTCAGGCTGCTGCTGCATGTACCTCTTCCTGGGGAAGTGAGGTCAAACTCTTCCAAGTGTTACCCTGCCTTCCACTGGCCTTGGTGTTCCCAGCCCGAAGAATAAATTACTGAGTTATCTGTTGTAAATATTTTGTTTATTGGTGCTTTGTATTTGGACTTCTGTGCTCTGATGTTTGGATTGCACTTCTTCTAGCTCTAATGTCGTTCTATTTTGGTATGATATTTAATTAAAAAGAATAGGTATTCTTTGTAAACAATATAATAACACTAATTAAAATATACTTGATGCCTGTTCAGTTGCCAAAATTACTGCATATGATCCTAAAGGGAGCAGATAAAATCAAGAAAACATTTTCTCACATATTTACTCTTGAACTGTGGTTACCCCGACTGTGGTTAGTGTACTTCCTAGTGTATAATGCACTAGGAAAAGGGCTTCAGTGGACAGTAAATTGTTTGCTACAAAAGCAAAATGGTTATTGTGTTTATGTGTCTTTCTCTTACATTGTTGAAGCAATAGAGAAAACATTTTGGCTTAATTGGTTACCTTGTGTTATGGAAGCAGGAGCCAAGTTTGATAGACTTGTGGCATCCAGAGAGGCCAAAGATGTCGACTGGGGCTCTAAAGACAAACAGATTACATGGCATCACATTTAGTCAATAGGTTCTTTAGAAAATAATATTAATAATTCATAAACCAACCTAGAACAAAACTTGTGGCAGCTGTTGGGCAGATGCAGACTCTGCAGCAGAAATCCTGATGTCAGACTTAAGGCTAAATGCTCAAAACACACCCTACAAATTCAGGGAGCACTCACAGATGGCTGATATTATTAATGCTGACCCTTTCCTGTGGGTCAGCAGGGAGCTTTAATTACTGATGTTTTTATACACAGGGTTCAGTTTGACTGCTGTGGGGTGGATCATGCACTTGGTGGTGGTGCTCCCCCATTTATCCAGGGCCTTTCCAGAAATGGTTCATGACAACATGACACAGCCATATAAGCCCAGGATATCACCTGTGGGTTTTTCTCTCAATTGCTGAAGATAGTTTTATGTAGTTATCCATATCTGGTAAAACAGAGTTAGCTATCTTATATAATTAATGAGTGGGAATGATGCGCTGCTGTTGGATCAAGGAAAAGTGGTGGCTTTACCTTTTCTATCCCATGCACCTGGGATAATAGGACAAATTTATTTATAGTTGTATAGGCATATTATTCCATTTTATAAAAATGCATAAGAATAATATGTAATATTCAGTATGCCATTTTACATGCTGTCCTAATCTGACAGTTTTAGCAAGATTTTTGTCAGATCTCTGCTTGGGTAACTTCACAGCTCACAAATTCCCATCCAGCAGGACACAGGTTCCATAAGTACCAGAGCACACTGACCTTTCCCTGGCACACCTCTGGCTCTGTGTACATGACATTTAAGCAGTGGTGAAGCAGAGATCCTACATATATTGATTAAGTAATAAAAAAGGCTTCTATTTTTTCCTTCTTACCTGAGGAAGTCATGACAGCTGATGTAAGTGTTGAATTACCAAGGTCTAACAAATCAAAGCAAACAGCATAAAAAAGGTGTTTATTCTGCTTTAGGAAAGTGGGTGATTCAAAGGTTCAAGAGTGAGAAAGTACATCACACTTGATTTCCAAATAACCTTTCAACACACAACTTAGGTAAGTGGTCTGGAGAGAAACATGAAACACCTAAGGTAATTGTGCTATGAAATCCCTAGGGAAACAAAGGTTTTGGGGAAAAAATTTTGGACCCCTTAGCACCCCAACTTAAAAAGCACAAGTGAATCTCATGGGTTTATTCTATACAGAGAGATGCACCTTATTAGCACAGATGTTGAAATAACATATATGACCTGGTGGTGGCACCTGCACTGCTCCATCCATGAGGCACTTCAGAGGTTGCAACTCTGACAGGAAATTTCAGAGACACTTTGCACTCTGAAAGTGCTCATTGAGTCCTCAGAGAAGTGAAGTGGGAATTATTCCTTACAGTTAAAGAACTGTTAACCACCCAGGCAAGCACAGCAGAGATATCATCCTGCCCAAGCAGTATTTATAGTATTTATATCCTGAGTAAGAGATGTCTCACCTTTTTTTTTTCCTTTTCCCCAGGAGAAGATGCAAAGTACCCCCTGAGTACGTTAGAAGCATGGATTATGTCTCCTGAAAAGGCTCAATGAAGGAAATGACATATGGAAGTTCACACACCCCCCTAGAAAAACGTATCTGGGAAGGCAGCCATATCTGTTCAGGCATGTTTGGAGGGCACTGGGTGTGAGTGACCCCATGCAGATCAGATCTGAGCATAAGCAGGTAACTATCAACTCTCCAGCTGCATTTCCGTGCAAGCATTTGTACCTCCTTTGACTGTTGCTCTTCCATTTGCATTTCATCTTAGCCTTCCCTGCACTGGCAGGGTTTTTGCAGTAGCTGGCCATCAGAAAGGATTCCTTACCAAAGATTCAGCAGGTCTAAAAACCAGGGCAGTGGGCTCGTTGAGGTGTGCCCAGATCCCAGGAAGTTACTGCAGTGTGCAAGGCAAAGCAGAGTTCCTTTGAGAGATCACCTTGCAGAGGCCAGCTGAGGACAAAGTCCCTCTCTCAGGGTCCCCCCGCTACCTGGGATGGTTTTCTGGTGCACAGTGGGGTATCAGCTGAAACCCCAAGTCCTGCCACAAGCTGTACTTGCAGAGGTTTTTATACAGAAAACAACACTTCTTTTTATGCCATCCATCTGCAGCATTTCTCTGACACAATCACACAACCCATTGTTAAAGTGCAGCTGCCTCCCATGCAGAGAACAAACTGTTTCAGAAGAGATGTTTCCAAAGGGCTTCATCTGAGGTGTGGAGGGAACATTTATCTGTCTGTGAAAAGCTGATAATAAGAAAAACTTGCAGAGGCAGAGCACAGCTTTACCAAATTTACACAAATTAAGAAACATCCTATCAGTTTTTTAATTAGGCAAAAGTGTTGAGGATCTTGGCTGTGTACTTAAGTAGAAGGTAGACCCGTTAGCAGGGCTGTTATTTTTAATTATTAGGTCAGTGCTGAAAGAGCTATATTTGCATGCTACCTGAAGCATCAAAAATAACATTAAGTGCTCCTCAAGGCTGGTGTTTACTTATGCTTGGTCTTAATTATGATAGATTACATCACCAAAAAATCTGTTTATTGTATTTTCTCTGAAGTCATAGCTGCATATTACTCTGAAGCATAGCTTGCTACACGATTAGGGTAATAAGTGTTACCACAGCTTTAGGAATTTATAGACATACCTCGAACACAACTCGTTATTTTATTATTCTCTAATTTATCCTACCTTCAGAAACTGTGGTGGTAAAAGCTTCAGATGAGGCTTCATTAGACCTATTGTCTGTGAAGCAAAAAAAAAGAGAAAGATGAAATCAGTTCTTAAAAGTAGTTATAAAGGCTGAAAATTTAGTTTGGGCTTGTGTCATACCTTGCACCTTCGCAGAAGGCATAGCTGAGAATTAATGCAATTCTTTCCTTTCTGTCACATCTAAATACATTAACGTTTTTGTACAGAGTGGATCTGTCTTAGCATTAGCATAACCTGCAGGCAAGAATTTAGACTGTTTTAACTGACAGCTCTCCAATTTGAAGATATTTCTAGAAAACTACAAATTGGGTGAAATGAGTGATTTTGGAGAAAATTATTGATCTCCCTTTCTTCTGAAGCTATGTTTCCAGAGGAGTCAGATCTGGCTTTTGTTCTAGTCTTACTTTGTGGAAAAACATACCAATAAGCATGTCCACAGACACAAGTGAACACACCTGAGCTGCAAGCAGTTGCCACGATACATGACGTCCCAGTAGATGTTGCTAAGGGGTCAGCAGCTCAGTGCTATTATCTGTGCAGCAATGAGCATACGCAATAATAATAATAAATAAAAAAGATATCACTATGCGTTTGCACCTGAAGAGGAGACATGCACAAGAGGGTGCTAAAGGAAATCTATCTGCCCTTCTCACCAGCCACCCTGCATCCTCAGAAGTGCTGAGAATCTCTGTACTGCTGAGTCTCCCACTTTCACCAAAAAAACCAAGACAGTATTTATTCACAGTTCCCTAATCATGTAGCTAATTTTTATGGTACAGATAGGGGAGTTCTGCCATCATTCAAACTAGTTCAACCTTTTACAAATTTCACTGAAGATGTATAACATAGCCCTGATCCAAGGGTTTGGATTTCCAGGGAGCTGCATTGCACACATGCAGACTTTCTGCCACAAGTGCTCAGTGGGAAACACATGATTATAATAGCTCACTGGTGCCATGTGGCTATGCTAGTGTATTTTTGGCTATGAGAAGTACAGCAAGATACTGCCTAAACAAAAAACGAGCGTCTTCTGTTTGTGCAGGAGTTTCTTAGCTCATTTAGAGGCTTAAGCTGTGTGATAAACTTGTACAATAAAGCTTCCATATTCTTGGCATTTCTTCAGTACCTTAAATAACAGAGAATACATGTGTTTGGTGTTCTTAACATCTCCGATGGGTCTTATCTATGAATAACATATCGAATGAAACAAATATTTCTTCTGATGAAATATTCCATGTTTCATACCCAAGGGAGGGAAACACACATGTACACGAGAATCTCTTATGTGTCTTATGTGTCCTTTGTAGCATCAACATTGATCTCAACTGATAGAAACCTTCACTGTCTTGCAAGTCTTCTTGTACAACAGAAATTTCTCAGGGGAAGAAAAAAACCCACCATCTTGTTACACTCCAAATTATAAATCAAAGCTGTGCAAAATATTGGTTGTGGAAAACAGGATTATACAGATGCAGGTTTCTTTGCTGAGACACTACCAAAGATCTGTCAAGAACAACGTGGTTATGGCAAACCATGGTTCTCATCACTGGCAAATGCAGGGGTCTGTGGTCACAGCCGTTTACCAACTGTTCTCTTTGAGGAGACCTGATACTTTCCCCTTCATCTGCAAGTTCTCTGTGGCAGGAATGGATGTGATACCATCAGTTTTCTTGGGAGCCACTGCTACAGCTGTACCACTGTCCTATTGACAGGTTGCTTTACCTCCATGCTGCTGCACCAGGTTCACTCTGTCCATCTACTACATAAGGGTTGGCTTGGGAAATGCCTTCCTCATGAAACAGATCACTCTGGGCTATGGGGCAGTAAAAGGCAGTTATCAGGTTACCCTCCAGCCTTCCTCAACCAGCTGGCAGCCTCCAAACTCCCTTATGGACAGTGCTTGCTAACTCACAGTCCTGCTCTAGAAGGAAGCACTTGCTTCCTCTTTATTGTGTCTCTTGCCAACTCCCCTCATTTTCCTGGTTGTGGCCACTGTTGAATGAGAGTGCAGGGATACCCCCACTGCCTTGGGTCACAGGGCTCCAACTCCCTCTAGCCCTGTGCTGTGACTGGAGAGATGTAGGATGGCCCTCACCCTCCTGCCCCAGTGACAAATACCCACATGGAAAAAAAATGTGTGTGTGGAGAATAAGACACTTTCTGATTGCCATGTAAATCCTTCCTTCTTTAGGCAGATGGAGAGACAAATCCTGTGAAAAAGATGGCCTGGCACAATGATACGATGAATATACCAAATTAGATACCTTTGTAGTAGGCATAATATGCAAGAGGTTTAAAGAAATTGATGCTTTAGATGCAGTAGTCCTGGCTCTATGCCAGCTGCTCCAAAAATCTGTGTTTGTGCTCCATTTAATCTCTCATCAAGCAATAGTGGGGAAGAACTGTAAAATCAAGGCTGGATGAAGAGCTGGGCCCTAGCAGAGTGGGAAGTCTCATCCTCATGCTGCCTAGATGTTCCCAATTACATTTATTTAGCAGGTTATGACACGGCTAAGTACTAACCACTATTATAAGAGAAATTGTCTTGTACTTTTAAACAGAAAAAAGAAAAAAGCCTGTGCTGTTTGCTGTACAAGGTGCAGTTGCTCCCACTTTCAAAGAAAGTGGCTCCCACACTTAGTTGAAAGAAAGCTTGATGTATTGCCGCCAGCAGAAGTCAATCATTCAGTACAAAGACTGAAAATACCTAGCTAAAACTCTTTTCCTGCTATGGTACATAGCATCTGGACTCATAGTGTCATTGTTTTCCCCTATTTTCTCTTCAGTATTCCCTTATTTTTCGGGCACTTTTAGGTCATAATATTTTTATGAAGAAATACAAATCTGATATTCTCATAGATTCAAAGCCTGCAAGAAAAGGAAGAAAAGAGAAGGAAAGGAGTTTGTGTTTGTTTGGAGGTGAAGAACTGACAGAGAAGTTTCTAGTGTTCGGTCCCATGATGGCAGCATCCTTGCTCTGTTCAACAGGACAGTGCAGACAACAGCCTGCAGTGTCCAACATCACACATGGAAATAGGTCACCAGGAAAATTACACCAGTTTTGCAGAGCTAACTGACTCATGACTTGTCTGAAGAAGATGTATGTGGTTAGTACAAGGTTCTGCCTGCCCACAAGCTCTATTTCCAAGCAAAACCCTAATCTGGGATACTCACAGATCAAAAGTTGCAACTTGGAGAGATGGAACAGCAAAGCAGCCGAGCTAGTAGCCAGAGTGGCTTGCTACTCAGTCATATGGGCCACAAATATGTTTTATGCCAAGTGTGGCCACTGCAGATCTGCAGACCTTTAGATTTTGCTACTACCAAGCATGTGATAAAACAGACCCCAAAACACATAACATAACTGCTCATCTCTAGGGACTCTCAGATGCAGTTGCTCTATGAGCATCTGACTGCCCCAGATGAGATGTGCTTGCAGTGTGATACATTATGCCCAACACAATCACCACCTTTCCATCAACATGTTAGGCCATGTCAGTGTTCAAAGCACTGCTCCCACAGCATGGGCTCCTCCCTGTCCTGGGGGGCTGTGGGGCAGGTAAGGGCTGCCTCTGCCTGACCCCTTGGAGCAGCATCCTGGGTAGCAGGTGCCCTTCTTCAGAGAGGGATTTTATGCAGTCTGGAGAGGGCAACTCAAGATTACTGGATGGTAGCTGGCAGATGGGGAAGGAAAGGTTGAATTTTAGCCCCCTGCAACCTCACGGATCTGTCCTGGAGTCTTCCCTAGGGCTAACATAAAACTGGATTTTGCCCACACAACAGAGAAGCCCTTAGCTAGCTTGGGTTGTGCTCACTGAAGCAGTTCACTGCTGTGAGGATGGAAGTTGCTCACAGGAAAGGGCATGAATGGCTGACATTAACTCATTGCCTTGCCCACTGCCCTGTGAGCTTGGTCAGTTTGGGAGTCCCACCCATGTCTGATTCAGGTCAGCTTGCCTCACTCTGCTGGGGTGGCATGGTGGCAGTCACAGGCTCTTTGCTCCTAAATTGCTCACCTTCTGTGAGGTGCCAACAGAGCCTTCCTGCAGGCTAATAGAGATCTCTGGGTAAGCTGGAAAACAACACAGATGTATTAGTGAAATGGACACTGAAGATCACAGTAACAGCTTCTAGTAAGACTTAACAGCCTTGTTTCATAAAAAGGGTGGAAATTAAATCCAACCTGCACCCATACATCTAGCAAGATAAAAGCTTGCACAGCTGCGATTTGAGGTCAAGGAAGTGGTTTACAAGTGTATATCGCAGCTATTACCACAGGATTCATGATGTACTTCACTGCCTATCTGAACTGCTCTATGGTGGCTTTGCTGGGGAAGCAAACAAACAAGCTGGGGAAACCATCCTGCAGTCAAGGCTCTGGCAGCAGAGCCACTCTTTCCAGGGCTGATGAAAGGAAACAGATCCCAGCTGTTGGTTCCTCTGGATGCTTGCCAATTGCAATCATCTCCAAAGGCTTTAGCCATCCCCAAAAATGATTGATTTTGGGTACCAGCCACCCACATGCTGTTGCGTGGCCAGACGTGTGACAGTGTCACACCACAGATGCTCCCTGCCTTACCAGGAAGCCCAGAGCTAACCTTCACATCAGAGCAGCAGGTTGTGAATTACCACATCCACATGAAATGTTTTTGCAGCATTTTGGTTCTGGGTGAAACTGAGTTTAAATTAGAGCCATCAGGTACCACCAACCTCTCTAAGCTGGCATTTCTAAAGTAACCATTGGGATCCCTGCTCTGGAGTAATATTAACTGACTTGTTAAATAAGGATTGTTGAAACTGTTAATATATAACAAATCTCATAAGCCTCCTATAAATTGTGCTTCTGGCCTTTTCTGAGCCCTGAAACTGGACTGAAAACAGGTGCTGTCCCTGGATTAGTTATGAGACTCGTAATTCTCTCTCTTTCCAACCTAAATCTCACTTTAATCTCCACCGTTAAGAAAGTTTTCTCTTTTTTCTTACCCTGTTAATTGATGTAGGATCACCTCACTTTCTTACATTCCCCTCTGAGGTGAACTGCTCAAGTTTCCCTGTTGTTTTAAACAGTTAATCCACTAAGGACTCTCTTGACTTTTTTTTTTTTTTTTTAATTTCCATTTTTCTAGTTAATATTACTGATGAATTATGCCTGGTCATGACCTAGGTCTGATTATCATGGCCTTATGGTTTTCTAGACTCAGAGTACTTTTGGATGAAATGATTTTTTTTGTTTTGTTTGCTTTTTTTTTTAGTTTTGTGTGTTTTTTGTTTGTTTGGGTTTTTGTTTGTTTGTTGTTTGGGTTTTTTTTTTTGTTTTTTTTTTTTTTTTCTTTTTTTTTTTCCCCTTCTTGGTTTTGGTCTTTACTGGTTTGGTTGATTGGTGCTTTTTGTTGTTGTTGGTTGGTTGGGTTTTTTTTTTGTTGTTTTTTGGGAGGTATGGGGGTGTTGGGTTAGATTCTTCCTATCAGAAGATGAATGTATTAAGATTTCATTCTTGTTCCTGCCTTGCCAAAACTGTGCAGATGGTAGTGGAGCTGGGAAAATACAAGGATACTTTTTCAGATGTAAGAAAAAGGCTGGCAAACTGGATCTTCTAATCTCAGTAAAAAGTTGGCTGGGAGACTAAATGATGTCTAGTCTAGTGCATGCTCTTCCTTTTGTTTTTGTTTTTTTTTTGATGAGAATGGGCACACTTTTCCACATCTGTATTGGATGCTGTCCTCTGCTTTCTCAGAAGACATATTTGCTGGGTGACTTATGCACAGCTCTCATGCATAGCTCTGCATGATCTAATAGATCTTTTCCAATTAACATCTCAGCCTTTGTTAACATTGTGTCATTCACTTGTCTTGCTAGGATATTTACCAGTGTTTTGGATCTAGCAGAAGTTCAATATTTAGTTCACTAGTTTCTGCTGTTGAACTTTTGCTGTTACAAAAAGGAGAAATCAATATTTGGCAAAGTTAGACTTGAAAAGGCCATATATTTTCTGAGAAACTTGTATCTAAAAGAACTCTGTTTTAGAAAAGAAATATTTTAAAGTATTTCAGTCCAAAAATACCCCCTTACAAAAAGCTCTCTTGTTCGAATATCTGTCTTTACTCAACTTATGAAGACTCTCAACTTCATTTAGAGACTTTTTTCTGCCTTCCCCATCCTTCCTGCCCAGCTCTCGACTGGGAGGAAGTGCCACTTCACCACCCCTCAGACTTGATCTGTCTCTGCTGTGTTTATTCCTGCCTGAAGCATTTGTCAGAGTGATCCTACACGAGGAGTTTTCCACAGACAATGTCGCCTTCCTCTCTTCCTCCTCCTGCCCTTTACAGCACAATGGTGCAATAGCTGCCTGCCCTCGTTCCTGTTTCATAACAGCCAGCCTGCAGGGTTCAATTGCATGAGTGTTTTGGTGACAGCAGGGATGCTGGGTTGCCAAGATGGGAAAATCTCCCCAGGTTTCAGCTGGGCTTTGTTCTTTAGTTGTGTCCTTGCTAATGGCCAGGACAACAGATATAACCAATATAATGTGTTGTTGATACTGTATACGCATACTATCTCCAGATTCTGTCCCAGCTATTTGAGACTGGATCTGACTGCTAGAACATAAATGTTCATTTCTTCATTCCCTGGTCAGCACAAGGAGCAAGAGAGGTTCTGTCATCTGAAAAGGCTCTTGGCCCCCAAATGTCACCTGGAGAGTGCTATATTATTCTGGTCACTGTTTCTGCCTGTTCTGGTCTGCCAGTGCTGCACAGATGTGTGTGCTGGTGCAGGGGAGGCTCTAAACCCTCTACTCTTGGTCTCCCATCCTTCTGCAGCACAAGAGGTAAATAGAGTAAGGCTGGTATGATGCAATCATAAGCACCATGACTTCAGTAAATGGTAACAGAAAAGAGTGAGTCAGGATTCAAATAGTTATTTTACCTGCAAAGTATTAGATATGAAAGGGCCAGGAGCATGAACACACTTCATTCAAGCTGTGAACTCTATTTGCCTGAGGTCAGATAGACTTTCCTCAGCACCCACCACAAACCTCAGGGCTCTCAAAGAGCCCCTGCACCTAGCCCTGCCCTCAGGACCCCTGCAAGAGAGGCTGGTGGCACAGCACCCTGGTCCAAAGCCAACCAGTGCACACTGGGAAATACACAGACTATTCACCACCAAGGGCCACAGTTGCCTCTCCTGGTTGCCTCTCTACCCTGTTGTGCTGATATGCTGATGTGGGTGCATGCACAGACAAGCACACACCTCATGGTAATTCTGCGAAGAAGCTAAATAAAGCAACCTCTTACGCTAACAGACACACAAATCAAGGTGAGATCATCAGCAGTGATGGAGGGGAAGGAGAGTTCAAGCATGTTAGTATACTTGAACGATTATCCACGTAATACTGTTGCTATTTGACAACTGTTGATTTTTTAAACATCAGACCCATGTCTGAATCATGCAAACACAAGAGGAGATTTCAGATCATTAACTTCTATTTTTATTTCTTTTACGTCAGTGACCAACAACTGCCAGACACATTTTGCTTTTTTTTGCTGCTGCCTGTTGAACCTTTCTTTGAATCCAAAGCATCAGCCTCGCATGGTTGTGCCACCCTCGAACTGTGGGCTTCCTTGGGCAACCAGCTACAATCAAAGGAGTGTTGACAGACCCACTGTTTAACACCCATTCACTTTAGGTGCTTTGAAAATATGTTTTCTAGACCAACTGGTCTATAAACAGAAAATAAAGCCTGGTTTTCAAGTGGGCAGCATTTTTCTGATTCAGTTGCACCTCAGCAATTGTAGAGTAGTTCCTAAGCCACTAGAAAGGGAACAGACCAAGTAATTAAAGATGAGGAAGGCCGCTGGCATGAAATGCCAACCCACATGTTTGCAGTACACAGGCTCTACCACTCCTGACCAATTTGAGACCCTCCAGCCAGTACCCTCAGTTTCAGAGCCAGAGTGTTTGGCAGCAGTTGAACATCACATGCCTTTGAGGATGTGACTTTGCAACAACAGTAGTTCCAAACTGCTTACTAACTTTTGGCCATGATTTCCTAACAATAAAGCACCATGGTCATTTGGGGCACAGAGAACTTGATGACCAAGGTGCTTCCCTGTAATCTGCAAAGTTGCAACATAAGCCTACCCATCAGGGAAAGATATTGGCCATGTGCATGCCAGTGGGGATGATATATGTGCAATGAATCTACTATTTTTTTCATGCCAAAAATTGAAGGAGTGGCCTCAAATTCTTCTAGGAACTACAGGATTATTTACTAACATTTTACCTCATTGCAGCTGAAAAAATTACAATGTAAATATGTTTATGTTAGAAAACCCCCAGTGTGTTTCAAAAGTTACCGGCTTCAGAACCAGACAGGACTGTTACTTTTCCAAGTGCAAGGAAGCAGACCATTGGCTGAAGCTCCTTGCGAAATACTCTCACAGTGGTGCTGCCCTTCTGGACTTTCTCCAGGTGGTACATCACGTGACAGGAAAAGACCCTGCTGTCATCAGTGATTTTGGTGGGGAAAATCTTTAGAGCATTATTCAAACCCAGGAAGACTCTTTGTCCAAACGGTGCACTGCTGTTCCTGTACATGGCAGGACAGGAGGGCTCCTTGGTCACAAGTTCCTCTTTCCTGCCATTTTCACCCCGTGAAAAGAAAAACCCACAAAACTGTGAAGACTGGACACACACAGAGAAAAATATTCTTGTAGGCTGACTCTATTCCCACTATGAAAATCTTCCCTCGCACCCTTAGCACTGTGTAGTAGCAAATGGACAATTGTAACATTTATTCTTTTTTTTCTTAAATACATTCTCTCCTAGAATTTCGAAACCAAGACTGGTCATCATCTTACCAAAAAAATATGGAATAAATAGCTGTGTTTGATGAGTCCTGATCTCTGTATCCCGCAGAGAGGGCAACAGACCTGCTTTCTCACTGCACCAGTCTGTAAGTTATGCTGAACATCCCATACATATTAAATATGACTGAAATGTCAAGGCAAACTTTGCTCTTTTAGAATTTTAAATAACAAGAATCTGATAATACTAGCCAGAAGTCATCTCCTCATATTGTCTGTCTGGCAGCCACTCCTGGATATAGGTACAGCCGATACATCCTGGACATCTGCCCCAGTATATATTTGCAAGCTTTACTCTGCATGACTCTGTATGACACATGGTGATCCATATATGTCATTGTGCTGACCTTTGGGGTTTTTTTCCCTTTTCTCTGCTATTTTGTACAGTGAACTAGCAAAACTAAAAATTAATAAGGGCAAGGATGTTCCCTTGAAATTTTAATACTAAGAATGACTTGCATAGGGGAGATCTCAATAGCTAATGAATCAGGACAAAAGGTTGAAAACCCTAAAATATTTGAAAATCACCTTTAAGAAAACACTCAACAGTAACAGTTCCTCAGTGACAATAGATATAAATGAACAGGCAAAACTCAAGGGCACTGCTCACTGATACTTATCTTTATATGTTGAAATGAATGTTAAAAGGTTATATTAAAACATGCTTATAAATATTTATCCAGAGAGTGAGATAAAGTACAAATATATAGCAAGTTTTATATCTCACAACAAATTGCTTTAAAATAGTTTTTCTTGTGGTTAGTTTGATAACTGGATTTGCATGTCTTCAGTAGGCATCTGTGACACAGAGGTTAACAAAATTGAAAATGCTAGTCAGTACCCTTTTATTTCTATCTCAAAGAAGCCTGGTATCTTACTACTCTACACAGTAAGTATTTTTCAAGTATTTTTCAGACACTAAAGCCTTGCTACAGAAAAAATCCCCAAGAACTCCAACACAACAAATATTTTATTTCTGTTATATTTGCCACTTTCCATGGCCCTGTTTTGTGTGTGCTCCTGAAAAATTAAAAAATTAAGATGGAATTTTCCCTCTTTGTTTCCTTAACAGCTATTATTTGTGGTGTTTATGTTGCAAACCCATGTTTTTATTTTTTCCCTTTTTTATCACAGTCCAACCTGACCGATACATATTGTTTAGCAGGATCTGCAGGACATAGTGGAACAGAACAATTCTATTTCAATCTGCAAAAATACTTTGTAGTTCTTTCTGAACTTTATACTTGAGATGAAAAATACTCACCACTAGCCATTTCAAAGGATAAGTAGACAAATTTTCTGAGGTTGTGTCCTCAAGGCATGGAATTTCTAAAGTCTGGTTTAACCATACTTTCTTCTGGTAGTGCTGCTCCTCTTTTATTATTGCAACAACAACAAAAAGACCAAGAAGGAAAGTCAGAAACGTGATGCTCATTGTGCTTTGAAAACCAATGCTGACTAGTCTTCTGCTCAATGAATAGACACTTTTTTGATTAGAAGGGAACTGTAATTTTCAACCATTACCCATAGGCATATTTGTTAAGTGAAAGCCCTGCACCTGATTCTAGATGTAGTTTCATGACTTCACAGCTTTACCTGAATTTTTTTGGCAATTCTTGTAAAAGCTTTTCTTAACTGCAAGATCAAGGTGTCTCCTTTTGAGGTTGAAAATAATTTGAAGCTTCAATTTTTCTTTTACAATTTTTTTTCCTGTGGCAACCTTTACATCAATTTTGTACACCCATTTCCTTTTCTCTGAAGATATCTGAAGATATTTTTTTCACTAAGCAAGATATTCAGCATGTCAGTCAGGTTAAGATTAACCCCTTTTTTTAGTGTTAGTGCTCCTTTTGTTATTCTTCAACTCACCCACTACCAGAAGCAGAAAACTCATCTTTCTTATCTATTTGAAAAGGTATTTCAGCATTTCCTACTGTACCCATTCCCAGTCCAGGGCTCCAGTCCAACTGTGGGAGGGTAGAATGGTGCACTGGAAAGAGAACAGCTGTGTTTCAGAAGTCTGCATGCATGTGTGCATTTAAACAGGAGGAGCAGTGGTGATGGACTGGAGGTGCTATCACTGGTTTGATCAGCACCAGCCTCTCTGACCCCCAGCCATGCAGTGGGTGACAGTGTGGTGCAGGCTGCTGTGCCATCCACTCTGCCACAGCCTGCCTGTCACTGCTGTGACCTGCTGTCTCTCTTCCCTGCAGGTAGACACTAGCACACACCGCAGGGAGACTCTTCAGCTTTTCTCCCCTAGTAGCTCTAGCTTGCCTGTTGAAATAGAATAGATACATTTTTCTTTTTTTTAATTTTTTTTTATCTTGAGACAAGTGAGAGTATCTAGCTGTCCTGGACTGTCACATTATTAATCATTGGGGACTTCCCAGTGACTGTAACTTCCTTTGTATCTGGCATCCAAGCACAGAACAATGGTGCCAGGACACAGCCTGTGCCCCGGGAACATGAAGAAAGGCAGCACCCAGACCTGTGACCAGGAGATCCAGTGGCAGAAGCAGCTTTCCTGCACGGTCCACCAGAGACAAGCAGCTCAGGAGCTGCTCTTGTAGCAGGACACAGAGTGCAGAAGCCCTGCAGAAGCTGGTTAGTGCAGAAAGGATAAAGAGGACAAAAGTAAATCTATAGCTTCTCCAGGAAGAAAGCTGCAGAGGAGACTTTGTTGGGACAAACTACCATGTAAAAGTGCCATGCAGCATACAAGTACACAGATCAGTGGACACCCCAGGAGCTCAGCCTGTTCTCACAGTCACATATCCCAGCTGCTTGTTCCCCCTGCTGCCCCCATCCCTGATTAACAGCCATTAACAGCCTCTTGGCTCAGGTCCTCTGTGTTTGTCTGTCCTATCCAGGCCTGCTGCGCTGCAGGCTTTTTGCAGTATCTATAGGCTGAATCCATCTGGATTCACTTCAGTTTGATATAGTTGGAAACTAGCACCCTTATCCACCCCAATCATAGGCTGAATTAAGCGGTTTTTGCCTCCTTTTGAGTGAATGTGGTTCATTGCAAAAGATCTGGTTACCTAAAAATACAAACCTGCATGAGGTAGAAAACTGAATGTTTTAGTCCTTTCTAGCAAGCAGTTCTCAGTAGCACATTGCTTCCTCATGTAGCTACTGAAAAAAAGTCACAATGATGCCAATATGAACAAGAGCTGGTCACGCTTAACACGTATACAGCAATAAAAGCTTTGAACATGCCAATATAAAAAAAGAGCACTGGCAAGAGAAAAAGGGCAATACCTGATTAGCACTGTTAATGCATTAAGGAAGAGACAGAAAAACATCATATAAAGAACAGAAGCATGGCAGGGTTTCACAGGGTTACCAGCACTGTTTGCACCTCACTGCATTCCCCTTGTTCCAGCTGCTCTGCCCTGTGAAGCACAGGAAAATTCCCGAAGGGGAGCCTACCATAACACACCCCTGTAGAGCAGGTAGTGTGGTGGTTTTGTCTTTGGCACAGTTATTCAGCTTGTACTGTTTAAACAGACCCATCCTCTATGGCTTGTGCAGAGGTGCTGGCTCTCATTTTGCATCTCTGAGTTCATCAGGGCAGGAAGGTGCTGCAGAGTTGACCAAGGTGTGCCTCCAGGGTAACAGCTCCAAAATCCTTGAAGCTGCTGCCATGCAGGGGCCATCCAGGAGCCAGGTGGCAGCTTGTGTTAGACATCCCTGAATATGAGTCCTGTACAGAACCTCTTCCTTTTGCAATACCAATGCCATCTAGCATGGGAACCAATGTCCCTCCTGCCACTAGTCTGGCATCACAAGGTAAAAAGGTAAAAGGTAAAAGGGCAGTGGGAGCACAGCTAACCTGCACCTACCTTTGAATGTCTGCTGTAGACAGGGCAAAAGCAGAGTGAGCATGTTGGCCTTGCAGCTCTGATCTGAAACCGTACTAGATTTGTTGCATTTACTTTAATCCTGCTTGGGTTGTTAGCAGAAACCTGGGTCAGGGAGAGGTTCCTACAGTCATCAAACCCAGTCCCCCGTGTGCACAACAGCAAGCTAGCTCAATGTCTCTGCCCAACTCCAACTTCACAGTAGTCTGTACTTTTGCCCTCTCTGCTGACATTAAATAGCTGTTCTCAATGTTGCTTCACTAACAATTGCTACTGTTTAATTTGTAGTCAGATCCAATACCACCTATTTAAATCAACTTGCTCCTTTGCCAGGATAATTTAAATATCATCCCTAGAGTTCATACTCTCCCCTGAGGCTTACTTACCAAGAAAAGTCATGCTGCTTTCCAACTTTCTTTTGACTGACAGAAGCAGCCAAATTTCCATTCCTGTGATTGTCCTAAGCAATCCCCTGCTTTGCTCCAGTGTGTTTTTGACAGTGGGGACACATATCCATCCACTGCTAACACCCAGCATGCCCTGCACATGGCAGTCCTCAGTCTCAGCCAGACACTCTTTCTGGTGCCCAGTGCTGCACACCCATAGCAGCAGCACAGCATGGTTTGCAGATCCAGAGTCCTTGGTCCCGCCATATCCTGAGCTGCTCATCCAGTGTTCTCTGCAGCATGTTTCTCCAAAACAAAAATGGTAAATGTCCCATATCACCACCGTTTTTGCCTAAATTCATGTTCCTCCAGACAAATAAGTTTTCCTAATAATGAGCTGGCTAACAACTAAAGAGTTCCTGGTAAATAGGAAACTGTACCAGAGACATTCAGTGGCACCACTGCGAACTCCAAACAAGTCACCATCGCTGACCAAGAAATGTTCATCTACCCTGATATCCCATCTCCACCCTTTTTAGGATAAACAACATCTCATTCATCATCACTTACCTTCTGTCATGACAACAAGTTGAATTTTTGCAGCCTTTGTCCCATATGGATAAGTAGCAAAACTGCACTCATACTGCCTGCTAAGGGAGATGGTAACGTTTTTCAGATGCAGAGCCCACTGATTGCATTCAGCTGTGGTGCTTGGATTGGTGGAGGACAAAGACTCTGTGACATCCTGGCTACAGCACTTCCTTGTGCTGAAGGACACTGAAAAGTTGTAAGAAGCCTCAGAGAATTTGAAGTAATGGGTGCCATAAATGGGGTGATAAACTGCTATTTTGGTAGACTGGCTGTCATAAGTCTTGGACCACTGTGTCTGTATCATGTAGGTGGTGCGTGGTTTTGGAAGGATGCATACCAGGGACACGTCAGAACATGGCAGTGTGTGAACCACTTCTGTTTCAGTAATGGCGTCCAAAGACTGGCCTTAAAAACAAACAAGATCATTTTCAGTGCAAGTAATATTTAAACAAAGCTTTTCGTAAGCCATCTTTGACATGATTTGGTGCCTTAGCCAGAGACAACTATGAAGACCCTACAACTGTAACAACAGGCTTTCCAGAGAGGAATTTTACAGCAAATCTCTGCCAGTACAGGCTGCAGAGAGGGAACTGGGAAAGCAAACATATGTTTCTAGAAGAGGGCAGGGAGCTCCTGTCACACTTGTGGGAGAGAAATGGGAGCTTAGAGGTCCTCTGTGGAAATGGAAGGTAATATAATTTCAAGTAATATAAAAAAAGCAGAAGCTGGACCTGGTTTTTCCCCAGCTCTCTCTGCAAGAACAAACGAGTTATCCCTTCTGGCTAATTCTGCCCTGCGCTGTCCCTCCTGCCCATTGCTATTGCCTTTGCCACTTCTGCAGAGAAAGCTGTTCCTTTACCTCCATGTTATTAAACAACTCCTGCATGCCCTAAATGAATGTCTGGCTCAGCGTTAGAAAGACTTGCCCTGGTATGTATGGTTTCTTCCTCAATTAATTTCATAAAGCCCGTGGCAGTCCTTAGTGTGCCATATACAGGAGTAAAGGATCGATGAAATGAAGGGTTTTTCAATGGGACCCTGTACTACTTGGTTTAGCTGCTGCTGTAGTAAAATTGATTTATCTCCCTTTCTCCCTCCTATAAGTAAAAGTCTTGCAGTCCTCAAACCCCTGTATGCAGGGTACTGGCAACTCAAGGAGGTGAAGAATTTATGGTTGAGGGAGTCATAGTGAGACAAATAATCAATCATACCCACAGAGCCATATACAAAAAGTCTCCTTTTGCAAAGGGCATGTAGGTCCACAGAAAAAATTAGTTATGCAGTTGCTCTTAGATGCAGGTTTGTCACCCCCGCCCCTCCCCTGGCCTTCTACATTGGATTTTATCCTCCTTGTATGTCATAAGAAGAAGAACGTCTGGCAGCTAATCAGCTCCCAGGAAATGTCGATGATGTATTCCCCTTGCAGAATCCGAATTGGGATCCAAATGATCAGAATCATATGGAGAGGCTGAGAGCTTATCGAGAGTGGGTACCATATGGTTTGCGACATGCTATTCCTAAAGCAACAAACAAATTCCCAGATTGTTTGCTCAACATTGTCCCAAATGTTTGCTCTGGGAATTTTCACTGCAGTCCCACCAGGCACATTGCTGGCTCCCCACAGCAGCAAGTCCCCACTGCTCACCTTCTTTACTTGGAAAAAAGTGGGCACCCATTTCTTTGCTTTGACATTTGCACTGCCATGTAGTACAGGGCTCTAGGGTGCCCTGTCAGAGGTCAGATGGTGTGCATGCTCTGTTCATTTTTTAATTGTATTCTGAGACAGGGGATGATGTAAGAGAGTAAATAAAAATCAGCCTGAATGACAAGTGTTGTGAGAAAAATTACTGAAAACTATTTTTCTCAGTCCAAGGAGATTATTATAGGAAATGCTCACTGATTTCACTGCAAGTTTTGTATCACTAAAACTTAAGGAAAAAGCAATTAGCAATCTTATGATCAGACTACCAGGCAAAAGACACATAACAACCTTTCTCTCATATTCATGCTAGTGCTCTATTAGGTCAAAGAACTGAGTAAAGAATGCCTGTGAAAAATCACTTGAGTAGTTCATATTAAGATGAAGAAGTTATATACGTAGAAACAACATTTTAATTTGTGTTGTTTGTTAGAAACATAGCATGTTAGGGTATTTTAACTGAAACCCTTTCATGCAAAAGTATTCTTAGCTTTTTGTTAGCATCTCAATATAAGTAGTCTCATTTTACATCAACTTTGTTTTTCCAAATCAAATGCTGTCCATTAGTTCATATTTGTACTCCAATTGAAATTTCTTAGAGTAGCTCCCAGACTTTTAGGTGTCTGATGTCTACAGAGGACATGGTGGTGTCCACTTTCACCTTTGAGCGATTTCAGTGAGGATTTCATCCTCAGGGAGAAAGAAAACCCAAGTCCTGTTTTTCTCTAGTCAGTATGGTTTCCCTACATGTGCATGTCTTGAGGCTTCCATTATTTTCTTTGCATTTGAGAACTTCTATTTTCTATGAATATACATATGAAATATTTTTCCTTCCTTTTAAAATCCAGTTTGCCTTAGTGATCAAGAAAATAGGAACAGGCTATGTCAGATTCTGAGATGCATCTTACCATGCCAGTAAGATACATGCATTTTTTCCTTTCTTAATTGGAAAAATGTGTATCCTACAAAATTGTTCTTCTAGCTGATAATAAGTATTCCTGCATTCAGCATGATCAGACTTTTGGGGGTGGTAGGTGGAGGGTGTTGGGAACATCAGGTTTTTTCTTGAGTTTCCTTCGGTTGTTTTTGGTTTAAACTCCCTCTGACAGGGATGTAGCCCTCCTGTACTTTTCTGAAAGTTTTTCTCTGATGAAAAACTTGTTTCTCAAGCCTCTAACACAGCACTTAGGCCTGGGTGGGGAAGGAGAAGGCAAGTTTAAAGGGTTGCAGCTGTACAATTTACCCTTCCTCTCTCTGCATACACAGGTATGTGTGTGTGACAGAGAGAGGTACAATTTTTTTTCTTATTGAAAACAGTTTTCCTTTTGGCTATTTGAGATGAGCACACATTGCCCTAAATACAAGTGAGCTAATCTCAGGGACTATTCTGGCTAGTTAGGCATTTTGAATTAAGTGAGCTGCCAGTCAGCACAAGCCACTTACTCCATACTAGCTGCATGTTATAACTAGAGTGATTACAAAGGTGTCAGAAAACAGTAAATCATTGCCAGTAGCTACAGCATCCTTAGCAAGACACACTAAGCCCAGCCTGCCCTTCCTTACCCTCTATCATAAACCAAGTCAAAGTGTCCCACTGACACTCCTACCTGTGATGCTGGGCACTGAGAGGAAACAAAATAGAGAGAAGAGCCACTTTTTTTCCATCTTTTCTTGATGAAGTTCTGGTAAATATGTATCCCTCTTGGTGCTCCTATCAGGGTCTCAGAAAAGGAAGTTGAAATGGTCTGCCCCGTGCAGGCAGGCAGATGTGCAACACAGTCACTTAGCATGACTTCAAAGAAATGCTTCATTAAATGTGAAAACCTCAGTTTCCTGCCAGAGTGCTAAAATTAACACATCTTGTGAGCCCTTTAAGCTGAAAATGTTGTCTACATTGCAAGCCCATGTTGTAGACCAACTTTGTCTTTTCAGATAAACTCATAATGAGTGATTTACTGGTTTACATGCTCTCAAAAACATCTCAGGTATCTAGAGCTGAATATGCAATTTTTGGAGATATGATTTAGGGGTGATTATGCTGGTGCTAGGTTAGTGGTTGGACTTGATGATCTTGAAGACCTCTTCCAACCTTGATAATTCTCCATTTTTTGTGTACTATACAGTAGCTAGCAAAGAAAAAAAAAAAAAGAAGCTTTCCCTCCCAGCTTCATTTCCTTCATGTGTTCAAAATATCTCAAATATACAATTTCTAGACTCTACACTGAGTATCTTTAAAAATCCCAGCAAAATAACAAAACCAATCCCCCTAAATTAAAACAGAGTGAATTGAGAGTTTTCTAGACTTATCTTGTTTTCCTTTTGTTCCTGAGAAGACCAGTAATTATTTTCTGGAAGATGAAGAATTACTGTATCACACATGACAACATCCCTTAGTGTGGTTACTTCCTGTCCTGTCCTTCAGCTGCCAGCTGTGGTAATGGCAGCACCCTCAGGCAGGAGTGTGGTTCCTGCCAGTCCTGTCACCTGTCTTTATTGCAGGTCACCTGTACATCCTTCTGCACTGTCCTTGGAGCACACTGCATTTCCATGAGCTAGGCTCACAGCTAGCAGCAAAGCATCTCATTCAAGTCAACTCTTATGCAAACTGGATTGCAGCTTTTCAGAAAGAAACAGGTTTGAGTTCTTGCTTTTCATACTTGTTTCCCCCAAACCAAAAAGAGCAGGGCAGGACACCTCATATACACAGTGTGGACATATGTTATTTGATGGCTCTTCTTGAGGTGGGATGGGTATTTGGCAATACATCTGGGTAGAAGGCTTGTTGCCCCCAATAGTTTCATTCTCAGGGGCCCAAGGACAACTCACCCTTTAGACTTTGGGAGAGAGCTGATTACAGCCCATCCACCAGGGCAGAGAAGGCAAAGTCCACAGTCCTTTAAACAGGCACCTCTCTCTACAAGCAGTGCCTCCTCTTGGGTGGCTGCTCCATCCTTCGTGGTCTGGGTCCTGACATGTCTTTGCCTGACTGTCAATGCTTGCTCACCATGGAGCTCTCCATAGCTCCAGGATGCAAGGTACAAAGTGAAAAAGAAAGTCCTCACTAGTCATTTTCCTATTTTGTACACTACTAGATCCCCTAATTTGTGTACACACAACTTTTTGGTAGCATATTCAGATGGGCTAAGGGCTCCAGCTGGAACAACTAATAGTGCTGGAGAGGCTACAGTCAGGGCTCCACATGTCTTGGAGGATAAATGCTTCCCCACACTTCCTTGTTTGTTTGCATTGCTCCTTTACTTGAGGAAATGCACCAAAAGCAATTGTAGGAAATGCACTGGGTGCTCTGGTTACTGCTAAGGGATTTGTCCCTGGCAAGGAAATCTCTGCTTGTCATTCAAAAACCTGATAGAGAAAGATCTGTCCCAGAGGAACAGCAAGTCCTGAAGTTAACAACTAGCAGAATTGTCAAGCCATTGTAATTGACAGCTACAGAAGGGAGTAAAAATATTAAAGACCTATGTTCTGGTTTCCAATTCAGAGAAGAGACAGCAAAGAACCCAGAGATTCCCTGCAGATACTAGAGTCCAAGAAAACTGGACTTCAAGCTAAAATTTGGGCTCTTGTTCATGATTGTAGTTACCTTAGCTTCTGCTAATCAGGTCAGGTAAGCTTTGTTCCTTGAGAGAACGTATTTTGTGTAACATTGTTCCAGGGAAGGTCCAGAGGGCTGTGGAAACTGAAAATAGAACACCATTGAGAGCTTGTCCCAAACAGTAGTTTTATTACCAAAAGTGGCCAAGTAAACAGGAAAAACCCAAGAGAGAGAGAGAGAGAAAAAAAGGAAAATAAGCTCCCAGGTATAAACACCCAAATTGCCCAGGTGTTTCCCATGGAGTTGTCTTACTGACCCCAAAATGCCCACACTTCCCAGAGCAGTGGCTGCATCCTCAGAGGTCGGCTGGCTCCTAGCAAAGGCAGGTGTTTCTGCCA
>JAWWEW010000001.1:20219576-20241213 GCA_035583185.1 Anabacerthia variegaticeps | reverse complement strand
AACTGGGCAGGAAAAGAACAACTGCTCACAGGTGGCTGGGCCAAACACAGACCAAAAATATTAGCATCTAATTCAGCCCAGATACAAACATTAAGAAAAAAAGTTTTAAATAAACCTTTTTATTGATCTGAAATATCCATCACCATTTGACAAGACGGCCCAAGTGCTGTGTGGCATATTCAATAGCCGAAGAAATCCCTGACCAGCTTGTTCGAGTTACTATATAGCTGTATCTTGTAATTGGAATTTGTTCCCCCCCACTTAAAATAACATTCTAAAAGTATACTGCTGCCATGTTACGTTGTGTTGGCTGAATGCAGCCACCCAGTGCTGTTGCTATGCTTGGTGATGAAAGACAAGAAAGAAACCTCTCAACTCGAGGCATTTTGTTCAGTTCAGAGCTGTGTTTTGCTCCAATTCCTACCTTAAGCCCAGATTCTGAAACACTCATTCATCCTCCTGCTGACATTCATGTGCATGAACAGCTAAGCCCTGCCTCTGCTGATGACATCAAAAACCACTTCTGAGACACACCACTTATTTCAGCCTGCTGGGAGGGAGACATCTCTTCTCTGGAGCAAGACTTCAGGTCCTGCTTACAGCAAGGCAAATTATTATGAAAGCTTCTTCCCCTACTACCCCTTTCCTGAAAAATTACTCACTGGCAGCTTTGTAGTTGCCACATGTGGATGTCACATGCCAGGTTATGGATGGCAGGGATGAGAGGTGGTACTGAAATGTGTCCAAGCACAGTGGACCTTGCTGGTAGCTGGAGGGAGGATATCTCTGTATTTGGGTTTTCTTTGGTGGGGCAGCTACAGGGATGACTGTCTCAGCACCGGGATGTGCAGATTTTTCCTGCTGTTCTGGAAGTCGCCCAAGGCTGGGAGGTTTCAGAGGAAAAGAAGCTGTGCTCAAGCAAACAACGTACCTAGTCAGTGGGTATGTGAACCACAGCATTTTTTTTTTGACCTGGACAAGGAGTTGACCTGGATGTTAGTCCTCTGGGTCCCAAGCGGTGGCAGGAACTGATGGGCTCTGAATATCACCCAGGTTGGGTCCTCAACACTGTGCTGCAGATGGGGCTCTGCCCGCTGCTCAGGGACACCTCGTGCAGCTTTAATTTTTTTCCCTTGTGTGGGAGTAGTCGATGACCGTGGCAGATCCTTTAATTATTTGCTGCAGATCTGTTCACCACTGGAGGAGGCACTACTCTTTCCATGGCAATAACCCTATTATGAGTCACGCTCACAAAACCCTCCACTGCAATACAATTTTTCTGCCTCAATTACAGTAAGCTGCTGCTAAGAAAGAAACAGAGCTGCAGTCAGTTCCACAGAAAAAGAAATCGTGAACTCCAGAGACAAATTCAATTATTCAAAAAGAGAGCCTTTTCAGAAATGCTAGTGCACGAGCTCTTCCTGCCAGAGGTGAGGATGATTACCCTTGCAGACTGGTGTCCTCTAAACATTGCTTAAAGAAAGCACTGGTCCCTGGTGAAAAAGAGATGGAGACTTTGAAGCAGGAATTTCATTAAAGAGTAAACTAACCTTTCAGATTCGTTTGGCACTTGGCACAGAGACTACCACTTCATCACTGTATTTTGGTTTTGAACTTCTTTGAAACTTGGGCTAATGACTCTGTAGCTGGCAGGCACCTTTGACCACAGCACCTCGTGGCGGGGCTGGATGAGTGGGTGGCATGGGCTGTGGGAGTGGGTGAGTGCAGCACTGCAGGGGACAGGACATTGAGGTGGCAGTGGGACACCCATGGGTCTTTTCCTGTGACCCCTGCTTCCTCAGTCTCCCCTTTCCACCCATAGCTCTGGTGCTCTCTCCTGCTTGCAGCACTGCCTCTTCTGTGTAGGGGAGGAGAGAGAAGAAGGTTTCTCACTCTGCTTGTACTTTCTTCCTTGTACTCCTCCTTCCTCATGGCTCACACCTACATGCTGTGTTTGACATAAGGCAGTCCTGGTTCCAGTGTTGAAACAGTATGGCAAGCAGCACACTCTTCCTCTCAACAGCAATTTCTCCGTCTTAGAGATGTTTAAAGATCTGAGTGGACTTTTGTTCCCTACTCCCTCACTGACAGCTCCAAGTACGGGAGAAAACCACAAACAGCTCAGCCCTGTAATGCCTCTCTGCTCCAGCCTTCTAATTAGTTTTTCTAATTAGAGGGCCTAACTTATATTTTAGTTACTCTCTTACTTTCAGAGAAAGAGAGCATACATTTGGAGATAAATGGAGGAGAATGAGCTCCCTCACCTTCTCTGCCATTCCAGCCACAAGTCCTTGTGGTCCTCTGTTCCCATTTAATGCCATTTCTGATCAATGATGGTTTTTCAGGGTAAGATGTTGAGCATTAGTTGTGTAAAGTGCATGTTACTGAAAAAGCAGAGTATAAAACCCAATGAACAAAACAAATATAAAGTGCATTGACCTAACAACTACATACAAATGCAAAACCACTGTGTGAAAGCTAGCCAGACATTAAAAAAAAAAAAAATAAAGATTCTACAGGGCCATTATTTTCCAAATTAACTGGAAGGCTCATGTGAGACCAGCCCTGTGTTCTTTGATCACTTTCTCTTTTCCAGATACAGCACAAGCTGTGCTTTCCCCCCACCTTGCACAACATCAGCAAAAGGCTTTCACTTGCACATCTCATCTATCTTCTGTAAGAAAATGTTACAATGTAGGTTAATAGCTGTTTAACAAAGTATAAAGGCACCCATAGCTTTGAAAAAAGGCTTTTTAAAAAAAAAAGAGTAACTTGCTGGGAAGAGTAACTAGCGTTGGGAAACACCTGATCATGTTAGACTAGAAGATCAAGATTTCCACTGAAGGTTCCCAGAAAGGCCATGTCATCCCCTAGTCACTTTGGCAGTAGTTTCAGAGAGAATACTTGGAACAGCTTTTGTGGATCATGCCAGCAAGATAGAACAGGAGTCTGCTTGAGAAAGGGCTTTTTGTAGGCAAGGCTTGTGGACTGTTATCTTGAGGTCTGCATGACGGAGTTATTAACACAAGCAACAAACCACCTGGTCAGAACAGAAAAGCTTAAGTTCACATCCAAAGTGGTATAAACATAGACGGGTTGTATAGCTCATTTTACTCATTTATCTCCAATGGATTTTGTTGCCCGAATAATTTAGATTCCTCCATACTATTGTGTGCAAGTACCTTCTTGAAGACACACAGATGTCTGGCAAGAGCTCAACACAGCCGATGGGTTAGAATTCACCACTGAAGAAATACATCAAATAGAAAATATTAAAGGTGTGAAAGTTAACTTCTGATACAGTAGCAGTGACAACTTGAGGGCGGCAGTTGCCTTTTCATTACAAAAAAAAAAAAAAAAAAATCAAATAATTTACAACAATAGAAGACCAAGTTACAGTGACATTGAGCACCATAACTTGGATTTTTTTTTTTTTGGCAGAAAATTTTGAAAGCATTAGATGTTAATGAATTTGTTTGCATGCAGAATCTTTGTAGCTCTACAAATGCCTTTAATGCTATCAGCATGTCAGAAGTAACAGTGGGAAAGTGAGATATTTATCTCACCACATCCATCGTCTATTAAATTGTCCACTACACCCTATCTCTTTAGAAAAGGTGATGAAAGACAAATGGGAAAAGCAAAGCATAGGTGTTTCTCATGTTGAGCCTGACTCTGCAGAGAAGAAAGTATATCTCGGGGGAGCCTGTTTGGACTCTTGAGGTGCTTTAGCCTGGAGTCTTGCAGAGTAGGACATCTCCCCCAGGTCCTGGAAAGAGGGAAAGTCATCTCCAAAAGGCAACACAAAGCTGAGTGCACCTTAGATAAGCACAGCATAGGATAGGTGCATTCCTAAATCTGGGTGTCTCAATAGTGTTAACAGCCTGCAATTATATGGGGTAAATACAGCACAGGAGTAGACAGAAGGTAAAATGGACAGTAGAAAACTTTTTTGACATTTCTACATAATGTTATTTTCTACTCTATAAGCAGAGTAACATGTAGCTACTTCACATGTGAAACCTTTTGGTTCACTCTGTGCTTGAAGGCATAATGTGAACCTGCCCTAAAGGAGCCTGCAAGGAGTTTTTACTGCTGCAACATGCGCTGAGTACAATCTTCTTCCAGAGTGCTCTTGGGTAAGTAGCTGAAGAAAAGGATGGGGAATTAAGATATTTTTTAGCAGAAAACACCTCTTTCAACATTCCATGTGACTTCCTAAAGTTTCAGCCACCACTAAAATTAAGAAAAACTTCCAGTATTTGGTTGGTTTGTTAGGGTCACTGCACATGTAAAATAGATGTTCAGTTTCTAGATGAGTCTGTCACCTCCCAAAACAGATAGGAAGAGCCTGCACTGCTGTTTCCTCTTTCAGTGAAACTTCATATCCCAGCTAGTGAGGATATAAAAGAGTCACAATTCACACGTTTTTTTTGTATAAAAATGTGGAGGAGGGACAATCAAGTTATAAAAATTATCCCTGAGTGTCACCTGGACTGAAGTTTTGGTTGCGAACAAAAAGTAGGTTAGCAATCATCTCCTCTAGCCCTCCTCCCAGTTTGACCCCTTGTCCTTAATACTATTTCCATCCCAGTCACTGATGTGTTACCTAGCCATTCCCAGGAGTTTGCTTGTGACCCACTGACACACAGGTATCACTCCACTGAACACGGCTCCTCCTCAGCCTGAAATGAGGTTATGCTTTAACTTCTCCACAGCTGATTAAGCTTAGCAATGTTGCTAATGGCACTGAAATCATTTGAGACCTCTAGCAGAGCAGTTAACTTCTACTTTGCATGATTGCCTCTATTTTCAAAATGAATATGCAGTGGCTCGGTGGGTTTAATGGCCCAAGCTGATGGGCTTCTGGATGTTTCCAGACTGTGTCCCAAAAAGACTACCACTCTGTAGACAAAGGAAGCCACTCATGTTACCCAATTCTTCTTTCCCAAAAAGGCTGAAGCCACCTTCTGCCCCTTGGAAAATCAATAATTCAGTAAATTAATTTCAGTCTGTTACTGTAATTGGATTAAAAAAAAAAAGGCATCTTGCAAGACATCTGAAAGTAGGCTGGAGAATTTGACTGAGCCCAAATCAAATAGTTTAGTTGACATTTTAATTGAAAATAAGAAAAACAATCTCTCATTATAGAACTGAACAAAGCTGGCTTGATGTGGATCAGATTCTCCAGAGCACCCTTCCCTCCCTATGCCCTGCTCAGCTGCATGGCTGCTGAAGCACCAAACATTGTGCAGCTGTGGCCATTACTGGTCATCCTTTCTCCCTTTAAAATTGTACTGACTCACGTGGTGTATTTTATTAGCAGATGCTACTGTGCAGCAAAGAGCTTGTCAAGGAGGAAAAAAAAAAGCCCACCACAGAGCTGCATGAAAAGCAGAAGTTTAGAAGTGCTATAGATCTGTTTGCAGGAAGCTAGATCAAAATCACTTCAGGCTCATTTTAGTGATTTACCTGAATACACCAGAGACACTTTTGGCTTGCAATGCTTCTGCCAAGTCTTGGCTGTGGTCTTTCAGGATACATGGGAAGGTAGTGAGCCTGGAGATCAGTACAGCTGACCAGCTGCTCAGAGTACAGGTACAGTTTTAGAAGTCTGATTTAATATCTGGTTCAACCAGCAGTGTTCATGGCTAAATTGGAAATAAAACTAATCTATCCTTATTAGATTGGGGCTGTAATCTCAAAACACCCTCAGATATTGAACTTCCTTGTCAGGCTTCCTGCTTTGCACTGGCTCTCTTTCCCAAGATGCTGAAGAGACCGAATTGAATAATGAAAGAAATGTAAGAAATGTAAGTTAAAAAAACCCCATATATAGTTCAGTGGTTTGAACAGTAGAAGCCCTTAACAACCCATGTATGAAACAAAAAGGGAAAGAAGCAGTCTATGCATGTGGTCCATTCACCAAGAAGATAAGTTTTATTATACCCATGTGGATGCTGCCCAGGTCTGAAAACACTTGGTGCAACAAGTGTATTCCTTGGCATCCTAGGGACAATTGCTCACTTTTCCTGAACAGAAAAAGGACATGCCCAGCTTTATGGGATTGGCACCTGTACTTCGTACTCTAGTTGCCCAGGAATGAGCTAGGATTTTTTCAGAGAAGTAATCAGCTGTTTCAAAATAGACAAAATATTAAACAGAGCAAGTATATTAGCAACCTTATTATTAGAATTATCGTCCATAAAAAATATTAACCAAAAAGTACCTTAAATGCAGTTAGTCGGACTTTGGGGAAAAAAAAAAAAATTACATCTCCTGACAGGCTCTCTAGCACATTTTTCAGTAATTTTTAATTTTTCAGTTGCAGTTTTTAACAGTCATTCTTTAGGGGTAACCTTTCCTTCTCTCACCAGAATCTTGTTTTGCCACCTCCTGACCTGCTCCATTACAAAATAGGTCAAGCAGTCAGGCTTGGAGAGGAGGTTCCCAGACCAAGGGAAGGGTTACCTCTGCAAGTCCTCACCCACCACCCCTCAAAAGGCAGGGACGACCTGTTTTGTTTTATTATTTAAACACCTTACACCAACTATCAGAAAAAACTTCACCATCCATTGTTTATACAAAAGTTCCTTGCTAACAATAAACTTTTTCACAGGACCTGGAGCATACCTAAGAGCTTGACATTTACAGGTTCACATTTTCTAGGAAGCAGGCTTTAGCAATCCACATTTAAACACCACTGAAAAGCCTGTATTTTTTTTCCTGGTTCCCCATGCTGTGTGCTTTCACTTTGGGAAACTGCCAAAGTCTCTCTCAGAAGGCTGTTATTTTGCTCCAGGAGACCAAAATCAGTCAATCAATCAATCAATCCGTGACTTGGCAGCATCAGAACAGAAGATTAGGACTCTCAAGGCAGATTATAAACACAATCCCCTCAATTAACTTCTCTGGGATGGGCTAGAGGTGGTTAGAGCCTTGTTAAGTCAATTATTAACACGGATGGTCAATGTGCATATTTTTATGACAAATCTTATTAATTTCATGTGCAAAGCAGTAAACCTAGAGAAAGACAGAGAAGCAGGGCCACTGCTCTGCCTGCCAGGCCACCAGGGACAAGCTCCGTGGAGCATGTTTGGCCTCTGCCACATACAAACAGCCCTATCCTCTGGTCAGCAATGCTGGGGCGTTTCCCAGTCTCCTTGGTTTCCAGGCATTTAGGACTCTGCACCAGGCCTACCTTTCCTCATGTACATTATAGAGATGCTATTAATGGACAGACCTCTGAATTATGCAGCCAGTGTTGTGGGGACTTTTTAACACTACTGGTTTGTGCGCCAAGGCTAGTGCTTTTGCTGTGGTGTGGGAAGAAGGGCTGGTTAGAGCACCTCTGGCTTCACCTTTTGCAGACAGTCTCCTGTGACTCTCAAGTGAGAAAGTTCAACAGACATCCATGGTCCCTACCCTTTGCATTGAGAATCAGTTGAAGGAAACATTTTGTGCCTGTGTAGTTGAATCCATAACTACTCAACTCTCAGTCAATTTTAAGTGCCCAGTTTTCTGGGCCTGAAAAACCTTGCCAGAACACAGGTGTTTTTTTGCTGCTGAAAGCAGGCACCAAAAACTTTGCTGAAGTTGCTCTAACAACTTAGCCCTGTGCAGTTTTGCTGCCAATATCATCATCATCATCCCTAAAAAAGCCCTTCTGTAATATCCCATTGCATTTTTAAAAATAGAATTTCATCTGCCTTCTTCCAGAATTTTTCGGGATTTAGCGTTAAGATTTTATCAGCTACGGTTTATCTTACTACAGAAACCAGATGCTTTCAGGAGGATGGGAGCTACATATGGAAGTCACACTTTTTAGGTCTCAGACTCTGCACATAAAGGCCAGTTTCCCCTGCAGATTTGTGCCAGGCTTAAGAGGTAGCTTCCTCATTTGAGTTATAGGATCAGGCTCTCTATGTGAAAAAGGAAGGTATTCATGGCTCTGCCAAAGGGGCATAGAAAACTCACCTTAACACTGAACACAGATTGAATTTCTCTTCAGGAGGTCAAAGGAAAGAAGCTGAACTGTGACCCAGAAAGACTGAAATTAGTTTAAAAATGTCCTTTCTATGACACAGCAATATGCTCCTTGCTCAGCAACAATTTACTAGAACTACTTTCTGCTTGAACAACATTTAAGGGATGCTAAATGAGAAGCAGCACTGGCAGGCAGTACCCTGCACTGTCCTATTGAGCAATTAAAACTGTGCCAGGCAAGTGTCTGATTTAACCTTTTTGTCAGGCTCCTGTAGCCTGTTGAAATCATACAAGGTCCTGGCAGTATTGCTGACCTCCAGAAAATGAGCCCCAAATTGTTCCCCTGTGAAAGGCTGGCAGATGGACCTTCTCCAGTGGTTGATGTACTTGGCACAGGCTGAAGAGAGAGTGGGAGCAACCCACTGAAGGAAGGGAAGGGCTGGCAAACATCTGAAGACACCTGGATGCTCTCAGCAAGGAAGATGACATGTCAGCAAGAGCCACCAGTGACATATGTGACTGGCCAGGAGCAGTGACAGCATAAGGCCAAAACTGATTCTTGCATTCATCCATCAGGATAAACATTTACTGCTGTTATGTGTGCTTACCAGTGGGGATACATGATTAAAATATTTCTAATTTGCAGTGCCTTCAAATGCATTCAAGTCAGGCTCAGTTCTCCAGGGGATAAGTGGCATCTATAAATCCTGAATATTTTTCTAACATCAGGTATCATTGCAGGTGTAAAATCAGAATATTTGTACATTAGCAGCCTGTTAGGTGCATGTTGCCATTTGATGAAGATTCAGACATGTATCAAGCTCATCTTTCAGTGAATATTTAGTTGGTGTGGGGTGACAGTGAGAAAAAGAAATAAGCAGTTTTTATAGAACCACAGAACTGGTTTGGGTTGAAAGGAACTTTCAAAAATAATCTAGTCCAACTTCCTGGCATGGAGAGGGACATTTTTTACTAGGCCACTTCCCTGAGTTGGAGCATTCTGTTACTGCTTCAACCTGTCCTCTTCGGCAAAAATTGCTGAAAAAAAACCCTAAATCTTTTATCCTAATTTATCTACTTTTTTTTTTTTGTGAAATGGTAATCCATTTCATTCATCTTTGTGGTCTCTGGCCTTGTGTTAGCACCTTTTGGTATTGCTCAGCACCTCCTCAGCTTTACAGGATTCAGCATAGGATGCATATGACCAGAGTTCTCCTTATACTGTTGACTGCTACCAGTGGTAATGTTTTCTTTCTTACACCTCTTTCTTATGCTCCCTTTATACAGGCTAAGGTAGCACCAGCCAGACCAGAAAGGCAGGAAGCCTAATTACTGGACCTGTGTGACTTAGATGATGGAGTTTCTTAGATGTACAACCAAGATAAGAAGCTTCCTAATAAACAAACAAGCAGGATGTCTGTAGTCCATCAGAGAAGTAATCAAAGCCTGGATAAGACACTTGGCGTACTTTAAGACAAGGCGGTGCAGACTTGAAGAAGTTCAATTGCAGCATCTCAATTTGTATGGAATAAATTGAAGACAGGGCTGATGGTGAACAGACCTGGAATGAAAGCTGAGCGCTTGGCAGAAGACAGTGATTGACAAGGAAATGCACAGTTCTCTGTGTGTTGTCTGTAAGACGAAGATTCTCTGTAAAAAACTTATTTAATTAAAATAAAAGGAAAGCCCAACTCCAGCCTTTGGACAGGCATTTCTACTGTGTTGGACACCGTGAGGTGCAGTGCTGCATTTGCTACTTTTCAGCCACTCTACTGGAATCAAGAAAGTTGTGGACAAACACGAGACTGAATCAGACTTGTACTTAAAGACAGCTGAATAAATTAGGAATCCTGGCTGAGGAACAGGAGGGGGCAGAAGGTGCAGGGACAGCCTGCAGGGCACTTGTTATGACTAGCTGGCGATTTCATGCAGCCAGCCTTCGCAGAGCTCATCAAACCACCACCGTGCTGGCGGTGACGCATGGGAGAGGCAGCTCCTGGGAAGCTGGCTGCATATCAGTGCTTGCAAACTGCAGCACAGCTTCCTCACAAACAAGTTTTGAAGCATGCATAATTAGAGAGGTTTCACAGTTGTAAAGATTTTGTCCATGTTAATTTCTGCGGCTACTTTTCAAAGAATTGTAGACAAGGCTACCCAATTTTTATTTTTTTTTTTTAGTATAAAAAATAATTGGGGAAAATGGAATTTAAAAGAAAATAATTTCCAGGTATATACCTTTTATTAGAACGAGAGTTCTAATGGTACAGGAAGAAGGTACAGAGCTGCTCTGACTGAAGCCAAAATACCTCTTCCCCACTCCCTATGAGCTCTGATGTACTTACAAGGCCGCTCCTGAGGCATCAGATGCATCAAACTCCTCTATGCCCAAGATGAAAATGGGGGAAACAACATGACACAGTCATTGTGCCCTATAAAGGGACATCGTCACACACCATCTCAGCCCTCAACAGCCCTGCCTTTGCTCCCTGGTTTTATCAGGCTTATGACTTTTCCTCTCTCAGCTAGAGGTACAGATAGCTGCTGCCTGTAACATTATGTTACCATGCTCAGACCTTTAGCTACTCCAAGAAATAGACTCTTTGGAGCTGCCAGAGATCTCCTGGGGCCAGACTCGGCTGAACCCCCATAGCTCTGCTTCCCCCCAGCCAAGGCAGTCATGCTACAGAAACCTCTCCCAGCCCTTACATTTGTAATCAGTGCCCCAACGAGATGCTAATGAGTAAGACAAACACTTCTGAAAGTTAAACATTTTTGCAGCTGGTGATTGCAGCCATTCCTCCACAATTAAAGGCAAATGTCTCAAAGATACTTAAATCTGAGTTTGCTGTCAAGACAACTACACTACTTGAAATGATAGGCCTAAATCTTTCAGCAGAACTCACATTGCCGTGCCCCTGTCATTTATGGGCTTTTTAGAGATATAACAATTGTTATGCTTCAGGCAAAACTGTGTGAAACAACAAAAAAACCTAACCCATCTCATAAACGAGAAATATTTTACTTCAGGAAAAGTAGTGTCATTAATAGTAGCAACACTGTAATACGCGCTAATTACATTTTTAGTAAATGTTTTCAGGGAAAGAGACACAAAGCCCAAGCCATTAACATTCAGGGCTTTATCTTTAAAGCAGAGGCTTGGTTTAGAGATATTTTGCCTAGTGGTAGCCTGTCGCACGAGCTCGGCAGGGTCATCAGCTGGACACTCCCGGATTTTCACTCACACTCTGCGGCATTCTCCAGGCTCTGCTCTCTGTGGGGCTGGGCTCAGACAGCGGCTCCTACTTATTTTCATTTCTCTAGTTAATTTCTTTGGGCTCTTCTTGTCCCCATACTGCTTTGAAAACCAGTAAGTATCTCACTGCTGGCTACCTCATAGCAACCTGCTAGTATTCTCAAAGCTCTCCATCTTTCATTCTTAGTGTTTGCTATTGAGATCTGGGGACTAAATCCTGGGAATTAGATTTTTAATTATTGGTTTAGGTTCCTCCAATCTAGGACTTTTTAGTATGGGAAGCTTGTTTGCAGGTTCAGTCTTTGCAGAGGACTTATAGAAAAAAGAGCTTAGCTGAACTTAAGCTTCGCAATGTCTATGCCCATCTCAGAGAGAGCAGATGCTCCTGAATGACACGTAAGGACCTGGCATATTTTATTCCCCTTTGTTGGGTTTCCAAGCACTATCCTCAACCCCAAGTCCATATCAGGTAAACCTAGCAAACCCTCCATCATCTCAGTGCTTTGCAGAGAATCATCTTTAGACTCTCAACCCATCAGTTATTAGCAACACAGTCAGGTAACCCCATCAATGCCCACTGCTCTATCCACAGTACACTCAAACATATCATACCTGTCCTCTACACATTAAAAAAAAAAAGAAAAAAAAAAAAAGAAAAAAAAAAAGAAAAATCCCAGACTTCCTTTAATGCTGGGGCACTTTTCTGGTCCAGCCAGCAGTTCTGTAGCAGGGTTAGTTGCATCTGAGTAGCAACACGGATGGGGCAGAAGCAGGGACTCGTGGTCATCAGGAAAGGCACGGCTCCCGAAACACACTGCTGGCATCATGAGGTGGGGACATGGAGTAAAACATAACCCTGAACCCACATATAAATAACCTCTCTGAAAAGCAATTGCCAGCAATTTCTTTACACATAAAAATCAAAACAAGCCTTACAGGAAACCCTTCCCCACCCCTCCCTCAACACTGGCCTGACCACTGAGTGCAGTCTGCCTCAAAGATAAAGTTTGCTGGTGCCTGTGGTTTTTCAGCCACGGGGCTTTAGCTCTGTCATGACTTTGGCTGAGGCTTTGTCCAGCAAAGGTATGTGTGACCTGCAGCAGTAATTAGTTTTCTCCTCTCCAGTTTACCTGGTTATTGGGAAGCTCCGTCTCTGAACCCATCTGTTAATTGTTTTCTTCCTGCCTGTCCTTTAGCAGTCACCTCTGGTGGCTCATCATAGACCTAGTGACAGTGCATTTTCAAACAAGCTTAAAATTCAAGTTGACTCAAATTACTTTGAGTTAATTTACCCTTAAACTGCCAAGGTAAGGCATCAGACTGTCCAGGTATCAGTGAAGATAAGAAACAAAGCAGGAGTAAGCTGCTTGTTGCTCCTGCCTTGAGTCCCTTTTAGTCCAACAATTCTCCTTAAAGCAGGCACAGAGCAGAATATCACCCTCACTGCCTCCTAATGCATTTGCAATGAATTAGATTTTAATATCAGAATATTACAGTTTCTAGTACCAAGAAATAATGGATGAAACACAGGATTTCCATGGGACATCGGTGTATTTTGTCTTTTATATTTGCTCTGAGCTTTGCTTTGGTGGTACAATGCATTTATATGCCATTACCATAAATTCAATTGTTTGCACATTCTCTCTCAATTTTCCATCCTCTGGCAATAAAGCTACATTTAGAAAGGGCTGTCTTTAGCAATTGCTTGCCATCCTTTTATTGATGGATTCTCTGAACATCTCATTGCACTTTTATTCTATTATCCATTTAATGGTTTTTCATTTTCTCCAACATAGACAGACCAAGAAATGTTTTACCACAATAGCTGCCACTTTTACTTTCCACCTGGGGATAAGGCCAGGGGATAGAGGGGGAACAGTGGAGTGAATTAATTTTTAAAATTAACTCTACCTTTATATACCAGATCTTCGCTGCCTTCAAGACTTTCAGTCCTTATTTCTACTCCCTAAAATAAAGGGTTTATGCATTTTAAACTGACATTTAAAATTTTGCTAATGTAAGTGTTGACTGTTTAAAACATCTGATTTGTATCACAAAGAACTCAGATGGAAAAATTTCTTTTGATAATTATTTCAACCAGATTTAACTCACTACACTTACCCAAAGACATAGCTATTATTGGTAAAATCAGGTGACAGATACCTAGTGAATTGTCATTATTTACTGGTTTTTACAATGTATCTTATTTCATCTGGTTGCGCAAACAGGATGTGTCTGATTTAAGAAGGTGCCACTGTTTCTAAGAAACACAGTGGTCCATAGATATAAGTGAGATGTGCAAGGAAAGGGAATATCTTTCACAAAACCAGCGGATAAAAAACCACGAAAAACCAGGCACACAGTTGGGCACATGATATTTCTGATATGGAGCATAAGAAGATATAAACAGTTTTATTTTGATCCACAAAACTTGTAAAAACAAAACTACAGTGGACAAATCAGTTTCACAGTCTAGTCTAACAATTTCTAGTGAAGTGCTGTCTATTTCCTCTATTATTTCAGCAAAATGACACATTCTGAAGGAATCATTTCCCTTTGTTAGGCCATTTAACACCCTTTTCCCCATGTATCAACAAAGTCAGCCCTTTCATGGCAAAACAGACCTCTTACCGTTGCTTTGATGGTCTTCCACAGAAATGACATTGCAACATGTAGAGGAAATGCATCTCTTTTCCATTATGTTTATAGTGGGATGGGTATTTCTTCAGGAGACTCCATTCACCCACAGCACTGCATGAACTATTGAGTAATAAACAGTAACACAGGAATTATTCAATGCATTTTCAGGATAAACCTGTCTTAGTAAGTGCAGTTTGAAGAGAATATTTTCTATCCTTATGAGGTGCTGTGAGCAGAAATCATCTCCTAAACTCTCTAAGCTGAGATTTCCATTCAGGTCTGCAGGAAGCTCGGGCAGATGAGAGCGGTGTCATCAGGCTCTGAGGGAGTTACCCAATGCAGTCTGATGTTGGGACGTTTCCCCCACATAGGTTATAGAGGGAATTGAGTCCTTGCCCTTAGAAGGGTAAATTAGCCAAAACATTAATGTCTATTTAATGATTGAGTTGGAGCAGGTATAAATTAAATCTGGTACACTGAACAGGTGCAGTGAAATACTTAACATCAAAAATAAGCAATTACATTAAACAAACCCACATTTAAATCTCAACTTAAGGTTATGTGTTCACCAGTTCAATCGAATAATGTTTGAATATCAGATAAAAATATATATATATGGCTGAAACTAGAAATAACCATCAAAATAAATCTTCCACTGCATATATTTGTCTGTTGTGTTTGAATGGGTTTTTGTTATTGAAACATGAAGCTAAGACACACACTAGATATCTTCTTCAAAAGTTTTTGTGGCAAATAGCTGAAGGCTGAATAATTCTCTACAGCACTGTGGTTGGGGGAAAAAAAATTAAAAACCAACCAACAAGAAACACTTATATGGCAAGGAGAAGTAAAAGAGTAGAATTAAAAAAAGGAGCCCAAACAACCAAAACCCAAAAATATCACCCTTTTCCTACTGTTTTATCTAACTTACAACAACATGGCTTTCCATTTTGTGAATTTGTGTGGGGTTGTGTACAGGAGGCAGCATCCTCGGGCCCCAGGGGGCTGCTGCATATGTTTGTCAGAGAGACAAGCCTGGCAGCCCTGGGCCAATGGCCCTGACTCCACTTGCTCTGAGTAGTTACAGGTGAACTGAAAATACTGCTAAAAAGGGCAAATGTAATCCTGCTAGCAAATGGTGGGTTAATAGTGCAGCCTGGCTGCACTAGTTTGAAATCAATCCCTTATCTGCTGGGTTTTAATAACAGGCAAGGGCATTTTACAGTTGTTGAGAAGATGAGTTTATTTTAAAGAAAAGTCCTGCAGGACACAGACTACTTCATCCCACCTTAGCCTCAAACTCCACAAACTGATTTGCTGAACCCCAAGAAACTGAATAATCTTTCAAAGAGTGACACTGAACTCCAACAGGATCAGAAGTTTCTGTTTGACCACAGAGAAATAATTTCGTTTTCTTGTCACTGTTTTGCAGCTGAGAAAATCATCATCTCATCATGAATTTACAGATCATTTCATTCATGCAAGAAAAGAAAGAAAATTCCAGGAAGCATGATCTCTTTGTTTGAACTCAATCATTTATTCTGCTCAATATCATTCCAGGATGAAATTAAATATTTTCCTCTTCTCCACCTAAATAAAATGTGATTCAACACATTATGCAGTTCTAATCTATTTTGGCCAGCTACATTTTTATGTTGTTAAGGAAAAATTAATTTAACCATATATGCACAGGAATATCATCACATTGTGCATGGAAGATAAAATCTCACAAGGCATTTGGCTCATGAATGTAGCTTCCAGGAGAATGTTCATTTCAAATTGCATTTTCCCCCCAATAGATTCTTAATTTGCCTTGTTCTATATGGTTTTCAGTTATCATTTTGTACGGCAATAAAAATCAGTGAAGCAGCAAAAGCTTACATGCCTCTGCCTAGGTTTGATTTATATAATGACTGGCACAATATCGTTGGTCTGCGTAATTGAAATTCATTCATCTCCCACTGTTTATAATGCAGTCATAAAGTGCATTATGTATTTATTGATAAACAATCATTTTATTTGCAGTAGTGCTGGGAAAACAAACGTGCTACCTTAATTTTCTTGTTCCATGTGTGCTTTATGTGCATGAAATTTGTAGAACTATGTAAAACCTGTTTATTCTGATCACCTTCTGCTTCAAAGCCTAAAAGTAGGCTGATATCTTTCTATAGAGCACCATTAAAAATCATTAAAAAGTTTAATTTTCCCCTAATTAGGCAATAAACAATCAAAATGTAATTTTTCTGAGACATTTCCTGTAAGAATTCTTTAAAAATAACATTTATTTAAAGAAAAGACTGAAGCCTCACTCAGAAAAAAAATCACAACTGTCTCTTGCACAAATTTAATCAGGTGGCTTAATCCTACAGTCAGGAAAAATTGCATGCACTTTCCCCTCCTTCCATTTTTTCTTCTTTAGAAATGCTATGTGCTATATTTATACCTCTGAAGGCATCATTTTATATCCTTTTTTCTCCTTAATTGTCCCCTTTTCCTTGTGGTGTAATTAAACAAAATCGTATTTTCCACAAAAGCTGTATTAATTCTGGTGAGGGTCATTAGACTGACAGCTTTGAAGTAAAGAAATTTTCATTTACCCTACAAGAAATCAGGAGAAAAGCAATAACATGCCTTTATCTTAACCCTGAATGAACCACTTCTGAAGCCTGTTCAGAGTAAATACAGTCTTGAGGGCCTGCTCCAGTTCATGATACCTCTCTGGGAGTACTTGAAAGGATCAATAGAATTTCCTGTACAATGAGAATTCAATAACATGTCCCTTTCTATAAGGGATGTGCCTGTCTCCAAAAAAGCTTATTTCATACCAGCCAAATCTAAGTCATGGAAAGGTCATCACTTTAATTTAGCTCTGGGTTGTACTGAATATGTTTGAAGTCCTGTTTTCAAAAATGTGGCATTTTACTGCACCAGAACTTCAATTTACCACATGAAGTTTTCAATAGGTTTTACTGTATGGTGGAAAAGTCAACTACTTTATTGCATTCCTTAGCTTTGCCTAGAGCTCTTACAGAGATGTCTCAGGCCAACATTTAGACTTGGCAATCTCCTGCACTGTGTCCCCACCTTGGAATCTGCATCCACAACTTCCAGTGTATCCTACTTCGTGATGAATGGCAAAAGTGAGAACTGATAACTTTTGTGCCTAAAAACAGTGTCAAAACCTACTGCAAGGGTAGGGTGAAGAAAGTCATCTTGTTCTCTGCTTGTCCACGTTTGGAGAAAAGAGAGACAGTGGCAGAGGGAGAGAAGACTCCCCTTTCCATAGCAACTAAATTCACTGTTCAAAGCATTGACTCAAGCAACGCTTGCCTTTGCAGCAGGTTACGGCACTAGAGGCAGCATCTCTCTTTTGCTGCTGCTTCTTTTATTGCTCTGGGCACAAAAACCCCAACCAACTAAGCAAAGAAAAAAAAAATCACACCTCCCCAAGAAATAACCCCAAAAAAACAAACAAACAAAAAAACCCAATGAACCAACCAAAAAACCCCCCAAAACCACAAAACAAAACAACAAAACAGTTCTTGAAGTTTTTCCTCTTCACAAAAAAGCCTAGATAATGACATTGTTATACTGATATTTATCTCTGCAGATGTTTCACCTGTGAATTTGAGGTAGATGTCTTTATGAGTTAATGCAATCTGGTATCTCTTGGTATCTTCTGATCAAACCTTCTCTCCTTCTAGCAATCTAGAGGATTGATTCATGGTGTTCAAATGCCATTCCTGACATGTATATAGTCATTGGTATTGGCACACAGTGCTATTTCAAATGGACCTTACTAGTTTTGCTCTTTTAAACATAGTTGATGGTTGGATTTACAGTCCCCTCTGAGGGAACATCAGCTGCTGTGCTCACAAGTGTACATTGACTATGTTACTTGCTTATTTACCTTTGATTTCTTGCCATTGATGAGGGAGTACATTGGGAAGGTGATTGATACAGCAGGGTACACCACTGTTTTCAGGTACCAGGTCCCTTTCATAGGATTTCCTGTTGGGTTTTTTGTGGTATTTGACTTCAAAAAGCTGGCCCCAGGGCCTCCCTCTGTGCCAGCAGTGATGCTCTGAGGACAGGGAAAGTTCCCAGGCATTTGAGAGATGGATGCCAAGAGCAGAAACTTCAGATACAAGAAAACATCAAGACCAAGACGCTCTTGAAAGCAGCCCTACCAAGGAGTCAACCCACAGTCTTTCGTCACAGTGTTTATGACAGAGGGAACTTGCTGGGACGGTGAGATGAGGAAACCAAAACATGCCAGGGAGAAGTTTTTTGGGGCAGAGCTGTCCTCTGGTGGTTCCTCTCACAGTGATGAGGTGACAGCAGCACCACTGAGGAGATATAGGTAGACTCTACCATGACTGGAGTTGTGCTCCAGTTGGATTTGGTCTATGAGGTGTTGGAATTGAGGCTGGGATACCCCATTTTTTGTTAGCTAGTGAAGTCTGGAAAACAAAGATTCCCTGTTCATCCATCTTGCCCACAAATGGGGGTAAGAAAGGAAGTAAATTTGTTTCACATAGAAAAACCTCAACATTTAGGATGGTTTTAATATTAGAAGAAGCTGGAGCTTGAAGTGGTATATGGTAATTTCCTTTTTCACATTTTGAAAAGTAACATTCAGTTGTACAAATATTTTCCTTCCTTAGATTAAACTAAAAGCTGGATTTCTGAATTACTTTGGTCATCTTTAAATTACTTGAGCTAATCAAACATTTATTTGAAACTCTTCATGAATCTTTTGCTAACATTTAATGACATTTAAAAAAAAAAGTTCTTTCACTTCCTAAGTGCTAGAAGTCTCTTTCCTATCCTTTATTTGATTTTCTCTTTTTAATCCTTACACCTTGTACATGCCAGCTTCATCGACAAATGTTTACATGAGTAGCTATCTGTGATTTGTGGCTCACGGAATACAGCACAGCATACTTAGGGAATTGCAAAACTGAGCACAGAAAATTACAGGACAACCTAGAAGGGATGTATTTGAATGTTTAGAGCTTAAAAAGAGATACCTTAGATTCTTTTCCCCTAGCACTTGCTCTTCTCCGCCCCTAGAGAATACAAATTATTTTTTTTATCATTGTCATTCAAATGCATAGCATGTATATTTATTAGGGTTGAACTTTCCTTTCCCTTCTTAGCTATGAAATTTTGTTGCTTATAATACAAAACAATCCCCCAATGGCTTACCAAATTCTAAAAAATTACTGGAAAACATTGAAAATTCTCCCTTCCCATCTCCAAAAAATTGAAAAGGATCATTGACTCTGCATGAGAATAACACAAAAACTCTTCTGAAAATTCAGGTACATTGCAGATTGACGTAATTTAGCATATAGTTCTCAAGACACTCTAGCATGTACTAAAAAAAAATAACCTGCTCTCAATAATGCAAAAAAGAAAGAAGCATTTTCAATTTAAAAAAGACATGCTGCAGAAAGGGATCAGTAAAGTCTAATGATAGAAGCTTTTATGGCTTTTTGGAAATGTTTTTCTAGGAAAAAGTGTAGTTATGCACAAGAGTTATTAAAACCCAGTAGGTAAGCTCTCTCTCAAGTCAGTGGTTTGCTTGTGATTTACAAGATTCTACTCAATGCAAGAATCTGGCCTTTGTAGCCCATTTATTTACAAATTGAAGTGGAAGAGATGAACATACTTTAGGTCTGGTAACTAAATGTACAAGCATTCCTCCCCTACCCTGCAACAGTACTGACTGACTGAATGTGCAGTCTGTGTATGAGACGATCACAATAGTCTGTATATGAGATGATCACAGTGTAGTTGTACTTCATCAAAGATGATGACAGCCACAATGAACAAGGTTTTTTGATGACTCATTGCTTTGGAGACTAACTGTGCAATAGTTGACGGGGATAGCTTGCCTGATGCGCAGCAAAACACTATCAATACTTTTTTGGGGGTTATTTAGCCTCATGAAAGGAGGCTCAGGGGAGACCTTATCTCTCTTTCTACCAGAAAGGAAGTTGTAGACAGGTGAGGGTTGGTGGGTTGGTATTTTCTCCCAGGCAACAAGTGACAAGAAAAGAGTAAATGGCCTCCAGTTATACCAGGGAAGGTTTAGATTGGATATTATGAAAAATTTCTTCACTGAAACAGTGGTCAGGCATGAGAATAGGCTGCCCAGGGATGTGGTGGAATTTCTATCCCTGAAACTGTTCATAAGATGTCTAGATGTGGCATGAGGAGATACGGGTTAGTAGGGAACACAGTGGTGCTGGGTTACTGGCTGAACTAGAAGATGCTAGAGGTCTTTTCTAAGCTTAGTGATACTATGATTCTAAAGCTGGTGACCTGAGAAAACTTTGTGGTCTGCTAAAACAAAACTTGCAATGACAAGTTTCAACAGGCATGACATTGACTGGTTACTGGAAAACAAGATTCACATACACTTGAAACAAATATTTTTCTGTCTTTCAGAAAACATTATGACAGTGAATATTCACAGCTTGCATTCAATCCTTCTCATGTATTCACATCACTAAATATGCATGAAGATCCATGAACAGAGATAGGTGTCCAGATAGGACATCTAGGAAGCAGTAAGTCCATACAGGAAGCTGTGCAGCACATGGAATGAAAAGAAAGTTGTATTGCACCTAATTGTGTGATAAACTACTGACAAATGCAACTAGGGAGAAAAAATAATTTTTAAAGCTACACTTGTGATTCTGCGAAAGGGCATTTTGATTCTCTCATCCGAATTCTATGTATCCAGGCACTGGAGATGACCCAGCAAGCATCTTATCACAGCCTCTTCTAACTGCACCACAGTATCTCTTACTTCTGAATGCATAAAAGAGCCACATCCACAATACGAACTGTTAACTGTTTCAAATGAATAATTCAACCAGCTCCAGTCATGAAACCCACAACAAGCACTGCAAGGAAGATGAAGTATTTTTGCTGCCCGTCATTATGTATGTTCATGCCACAGGGATTTTTCAATTATTGAACACTGTAGAATTGCCTTTGTTTGCAGAAAATGTCAATTTGAATTGTGTGGCTTTTATACATTCATTTGTGTTTGCCAAAGGCTGCTTAACATTAGTTTGGCTTTCTACTCCTTTGCCACATGAAGGTGCAGATCAAAAGTATCGAACAATTGCTAACATTTTATGAAACATCTTGAACTGTCAAGACATTTCCAATAATTTCTTCAGATATTTTCTTATCAGAAAAAGTCCTATTAATTTTGTTTTTATTCACCAACCTAAACCTTATAGACAATGGCTAATGTTACAGAAGTTTAAGTGTCACAAGTAACAAGAAATGAAAGGTGAAGTAGCTAGCATTAAATTTATAAGCTTAACTGGAACATATTGCTGCTTTTATTTAATTCATATTGAAATTCAACCCACAACTTAAGAAGGAGCTGTCTTTTCAAATTACAAAGAGTATGAGAACAGTGTTTTGAGCAGGCAATGATATTTTGCATGCAGATATACTGAGCTTCTGTTTGGTGATGTAAACGACTTATTTTAGCAAGTGATGACAGAAATTAAGGATTTCCTGATGTGTGAGCTTAAAGGCAAGCATTTACAATTTCCTGGGGCACCAAGTAAGGATGGAAACACACCTTGTAAATTACTGTTATGTGTATTGTGTGGCAAAAGGCATTGCATTTAATTAATTTGTGAGTTGTTGTCTTAGTTTGAGAGAGAAACTAAGATGTAAATGTTGGCTAAGAAATAAAATAATCCCTCTCCTTAAATTTTG
>JAWWEW010000001.1:20185867-20201059 GCA_035583185.1 Anabacerthia variegaticeps | reverse complement strand
GTTTCTAAATTTAAGAAGAGCGATTATTTTATTTCTTAGCCAATAAAATATCTTAGTTTCCCTTCAAACTAAGACACCATCCCTCCTAATTTGCTTACTGTTCACATTTCTGAGTGGGATGCAATTAATTAATATGGGTTTACATGTGCTATGTTTTTAGACTTAGTATCTATTGACAGCCACTTGACATTAATTATTTGTATTATTGACCTCTTTGCATCATAGAAAGCTCTGTGGAGAAGAGCTTGGGAACAAGCCAGAGGTGGAGGAGCACAGTTGCTGAAGGCATGTAGGGAGATGCTGTGGTTGCACTTGTGCAGACTGGGAGTGCACATATTGCAACACTGAGCTCAGGGTGCCTTAGTTGTTGCTATTATTTTCATGAGTGAGACTCAAAATGGAAGAAAGGCAGCCTTGACTGTTTTAAATCCTTGCTTCAAAGACATAGTGTGACCCTACTCAGCTTTGTGATGTGCATGTGGCACAAAAGACAGTGAGAGACTTCCCTTACTGCATATAGATGTAAAAAAACAACCCAGGCCACCCCAGCTAGGTGCTCATGGGTAGGTGAACTGAAAGCTAGGCAAGTCCCTGAGGCTTCCAGTAGAGATGCATACATGTGAAGTTAGCAAATCAAGAGTCAAATAATAAGCAGAACATTAAACTTCAGAAACAACACCAGAGAGACAAAGTTCAACTTGTAGGAATAGTGAATAATGACCCACAAATCAGATAAACTTGAACACCACTGTCCCAGGTGGAGCAGCGTGGCATGAGCGACATAATTGGGGCAGATACCAGTCTGATGGGAGGTGTAGGGGAACCACACAACCCCGAAGGGATGCTACTGGACAACAGCAACCAGGAGGAGAGCAACTTTGACATAACTTGGGTCAGTGTAAGACCTGCAGCTGTCTGAGAAGGCATCACCCAAAAGCTCATAGTGCTGGGAGGAAACTACCAATGATGACGCTTCCTTAGGCTGACCATCAGCTGGATTACAAAGCAAACAAGGGAATGCTAAGAGACCTTGAGGGCAGGAGTTAGCATGGAAAAAAAATAAAAAGGTACAAAAATTTGTGACTGTGAAGACAGAGATTGGAATAGGAGACTGGTAGTCAAAACCCAGTTAGAAATTCAGAATATAGCATGCCTTAGATTTTATTTGAATGTCTAGTATTTTCATTTAGAGTGTTGATATTGATCCTAAACATGTATTCCACTGATTGTTTTTCAATTACTTTTTATTAAAAAAAAAGTAAATCAAAATACTTGGATCCTGATTTCATTTAACCACATGAATTGTACATCTCTTTTCCTGAGAAAGCAGGCAAAATAAATGACACACATTGGATAGTAAGGTATCAAAGAAACAAATTGTTCAGAGAAAATATTTCCTGCTCACCTCTAGGTGTTGAAGTTGGGGTGAGCTCACCTGCTGCAGTGAGCTGAAGGGAGGCAGGATGTTCATATGTTTTTTCCTTTGCCTTGTTCAGGCACTAGATCAAAGATAGGAATCAAATAAGAAATTAAAACATTTCCACTCAGAGAAAAGTCCTCCCCTTAAGAATATGAGCAATAATAAGAAATTCCACTTTTACCTCTTCATGTGCATTACACTGTTGAAACAAGGATAAACCCCAGAAACGATTAACTGGAGTAGTAAAAACTGCTCAACACCTGCCCTGCTTGAGTTAATAGGAGAACATGGAGATGTGTTCTGTTCAAATCACTGGACCCGAACTTAGAAAACTCTACACAATCAATCTAGTGTCATTAATCGGACAGTGTAGACATTTTGAATTAAGTGGTTTTTGTAAGCTTCAGTGACTAGGTCATGTACAATAAAGGCTGAAGAGGTTCAGGTGAAGAAGAGATTTTAAAGACCCCCAGAGTGAGGCTGAAGACTGGAAATGACCGCCTAATCCTTATGCCAAAAGAAGGTTCTGGAAGGCTCTGCCCAAACTCCACCTAGTCTCTGCCTAGTCATTAATAGGCATGATCAGATACTGTAATCTTATTACTATGCAAAATTATATGTTGTAATCATGTAGTGAAATGTATAAAATGGCTCATTTTGCACTGTTGATTCAAAGCTAGATTCTTCAGCATGAGCTGGTTGGCTCTCCAGCGCTGTTCCAATAAATACCTTTGCTGCTAAAAGAACAAACTCTCTCAGCAGTTCCTTGCATTCTGAGGTTTTTTGGCATCACTGTGCAGTAGATTTTAGGGAGATGCAAAGAGAGGAAACTTAATATCAATACAGGATGCTGCTTCCCAGACAATAGCACATAGGCAGAGAGTCACCACTGCAGGTACTTCTCTCCAGGACAGAGGAAGACACACCCATGCTTTTCATATGTATGGCTTCTTCTGAGATCCTGCAGCAGAAAACAGGAAGTGACTGCAGATCATAGAGCTGTTTAATAATGAAGTACTGTATTAATGTCCACCAGAACAGATTTAAAAGTGTCAAACTTTAACAGCTGCCCTTAATCATTTATCAGTTACACCCCAAGAAATGCAGCCTTTTTCTCCTTCCCACTAGATAACTCTCACTTTTTTGGGTTTTTTTCTTTGTCACAGTCAGATCCCAGCTCACTTCTCATCCTCTCCTTTTGTTTTAAGCACATGATGCAGCTCCCAGAGGTTAGTAGTTATCATCTGTACCCCAAATTCAGCCTTGAACACTCCCTCTAAAATGCACATTGGTCTCTGGGGACCTCCCTCCATTTTGCAACGTGCTTCAATTGCCAGAGCAGCCAGATGGGGTTGTAAATTAGGGAAAGGTGTTGTTCCCATAGTAACTCATTTTCTCTACCCACTCATTAGATTAACACATTTTAGATCAAAGGTAGACATGAAAATATCTCAGAAATTATAGTCCAAGGCTCTACTTAAATATGAACTAAATCCACTGCACTATCTCAAAAACCACTGCTTAATATCAGTGCATACACCTATAGCTGCAATGCTCATTGTGCTGTCCTGCCTGAAAGTTATCAAAAGCATCTTGGATACTTCATTCTGTTGCTAGTTTGAAGACAATTAGTTAAGTACAGAAAAAAAACAGGTACTCCCCACTATCAGATCAGAGCTGTAACCAGGCAGAGAAGTTCACTGTCTCTGTGATCAGCTCTTGGTGCACTCAATATTCAGGTAACATTTGCAGCTTTGCTGCAGAAAAGGTCTGATTCACACTCCCAGTAGCAGCCAATCTCTTATCAGTTTTGCCTTCCCCAAATTCAATCTTGTTACATTTTTAGTACCCCAGCATGTGTTGACTGAATGGAAGTTCAAGCCCAAGGAACAAATTCATGTGCCAACGTGTGTCCAGAAAATACAAAAATCCTTTCGGCTGCTTCTGCTCCATCATCATACTGCAACTCTTCCATGCACCAGAAAGAACAAAAAAAGTCCTGATAGTGCATGGATCCTTTGCCACTGAAGATTTTCAGTAACACTTTCTGGTAAAATAGGCAGGACACAAGGTTAAGGGATGAGAAACCTGGAGCTTCATATAGCGTTTGTTTTCCCATTTTATTATTTTTTTTTTTTTTAGTTCAAGTGCAACTCTGTGGATGGAATATGAGCCAGTTCTTTTGATTCCTTTTCTTACTATTCCTCTCTCCAAATTGATTTTATGGTTCTCAGGGGGCTTCACCACATATATGTACATACTTACACAATACCTTAAATTAAACTGCTTGTGCAAACTGTAGTTGGTGTAATGGGTCCTGAATATGCCTGTAATGTACTGTAATGCAAACAGTAACCTTGAGCTTGCTAAAAACCCTGTCTTAATCCTTTGCTCTGTCGTGTCTTTCTAAGGTTGGGTTTTGATAAGGGGAGGGGTGGCTTCTGTTAGAAGCTGCTAGAAGCTTTCCCTGTCCTATGGAGTCAATGATAGTTGGGTCCAGGAGGGACTTCCTGATTTTGAATCATGGCACAACCTCTGTATGATAACACATTTAAGAATTGAGGAGTTGTGCAGTTGAAATTGCAGCCATGGATTGGCAACACAGACATCAAGGTCAGTGGACGAGGAGGAGGGACCCCATGGGAGCAGGGGAAGGACTCAGAACTATGACCCCCTGTAGCCCATGGTGAGGACCATGGTGAAACGAGCTGTCCCATTGTAGCCCATGGAGAACCATTGGGGTGAAAGGACCACCCTGCTGCCCATGGAGGAGCCCATGCTGGAGCAGGAGGATGCGTGAAGGAGGCTGTTACCTCGTGGGAGGCCCAGGATGGAGTGGGGTCCTGCAAGAGACCTGTGGCCATGGCCTGTGAGAGAGAAACCCACGCTGGAGCAGGTACAGCTTATCCAGAAGAGACTGCATCCAGTGGAGTGACCCATGAGACAGCAGGAGACTCTGTCCCATGGGAAGGACCCCATGGAAAGCACAGGAAGGACTCAAAGCTATGATCCCCTGTAGCCATGGTGGGGACTGTGGTGAGGCAAACTGCCCCCTTGTAGCGCATGGGAAGACCCACAGAAAAGCAGATTTGGAAGAACTGCTGCCCAGAGGGTTTGGACTTAACTTTGCAAGCAGCTGAAGGCAACAACTGACTGAAAACCTTCCAGTCCCTGTCCCCCGCGCTGTTGAGGGGAGGAGGGAGAGCATAGAAGGAGGGGGGGGGTGGTGGAAAAGTGTTTTTAAGACTGTTTTCTTTCTTACTTTTTAGCTCTTAGCTTGTTAGTAATAAATTTAAGCAATATTCTGTGTCTGTTTTGCCTGTTGAAGTTAATCAAAGCCTCTCCTGGCCCTTATCTCTACTCATGAGTTCTTAGCTGGTTGGTTTTTTGTTTTCTGTCCCTCTGGAAAGGCAAAGGAGGGGGGCCTGAAGTGATTTAGGTGAACACCGGGCATTCAGCAGGGTCAAATGGCCACAGGTGAGATCCAAGTAAAGACTATTTAAACCTAACAATGTAATTCAGAGACTGACTCATACAGGCATTTTCATATCAATATCCCCTGTCCATTTGTGTCTAAGAAATATGAATTTTTCCAATGACAGTCTGCAATTTCACCAATCTGTTAGAATCACCAGGAATTGAACTTTGTTATGTTTTTTTTTTTCTTCTTTTTTTTCCCCTCTACTCCTCTCCTTGTCAGAAATCTCATTTGTCAGCTGTGCAGCATTTGGCTCCACCTCACCCCAACATCTCACCTACTTTTTCCCCAGTACAGCTCCTCACAAAAGTGCAATTTTCAAGTGACAAAAAATAATTCTCATCTCAGAAAATTGCTCTAGTGTTCAGGCAAAAATTCATACAAAAGGCGTGACGTATATTAAGAACTTAGATGAGCCAATGCTGTTCATCATTTCTTATGGCAAAATCAGTGCAACCCTTTGCCTGATGAGGTGGGGGAAAATGTTATGTGTATCCCAATTAAGGTCTCTCACATCAGATACTGTAATGGCCTCACCTCATGGCTCCACAGTATGGACTCATTTTAATTTTCCCTTCATCTCCTTTTGTCTCATTGGCTCTCTGACAGTCCTTCCCTTATCTCCTTTCCTTCTACAAAGAAAGATATCACTGTATTCTTGGAAAACAGATCACATTGACTCAACGGTGCTGGATGGTGCATGACTGGGTTTTTGCTTTTGTACTGGGGACTCTCTGCTGCTTCCTGTCACCTGAGGAGACTGAAGTTCAGTCCCAGTTTTCAAGTAAACTGCAGATGAAAGAAACATTGCCTGCTTTGTTGTGCTGTAACCTTAGGCTATGGATTTAAAATATATATGATTTCGGTCATTAAAAAAACTGTATCTTTTTCCCTGTCATTTATGTTCTCTGTACTTTGTGCCTCATCAGAAACATGAGAGGAATAGAGGCACTCCAACATGATGAAAATACCAGCCAGCAGCCAGTATATTTTGAGTGTTAAAATGCACATAATAAAATAGTAGCTGAATGTTAAGAACAGTTTTTCACCTAGCCTCTATTATTTTCTGCATTTAAAATGTAGTAATCTGAATAAAATCACGGCCTTTTAAAGTGAAGAAAGCAAGCCAAGTGGTAAAGTTGGCCATAAATTTCATAAATTCCTGCTATTTAATAGCTGTAGGCCAGTGGTTCTTCGCAAGAAAATACATGTCACTAACCAGGGAATAATCATTCTTTGAGACTTATCTCCCTGCTTCTTTTTTTTTGGCGGAGGATAACTGGTTAAGCTGCCCTTTTTATATTGGGAAAAGCTAAATACTGTGCTCTCCCAAGGCAGGCAGGCAGGCAGCTCCTGGTCTGTGTGGCCACACAGGGAGAGAGGGGACATTTCCTGCTTTGAAGTAAGTGCTGTTCCCTCAGGAAACAGTTGCTGCTGTTCTCAGGGCACAGCAGAGCTCGGTCGTACCTTTGATCGTCAGATACCAAGGTAACATTGACTGGCTTTCCTCTCTCTCCAGTCTGACATGTTGCTTTCCTCATTTTAAGCATCCAAAAGCAAGAGAAGAAAGACAACCACTTTCCCCAAAAGAGAAGTCTGCAAGCACTTGCGCTTGTGTGAACTCTTTCTCTTACTTTTCACAAAAGGAGATGGCCAGCAATTAGAAGGCAGGCAGCGCTTTGGGAATAATTCTGCCATTCTCTCTGTTTTTGGTATTTCAGACATTTCAGCTCAGTTAAATTCCCAGAAACAGCAGATGGATGTCCTTTCAAGTCTGCCTCTGGACCAGACTCAATGTTATTCATGCCTGTGAATAAGTGGTGCTTTCTACTTTGCAGGTAGAAAGTAAGCTACTGCACAGATTTTCAAGGTTAGCAGAGCTCTTCAAGGACCCTGAGATTTTACCACAGAAGGTTAAACTCTGCTACACAGTGCGTTACAGGCTGAGGAGGAGGGTAACATTCCCTGGTGTTTCTGAGGTGGTCATATTTCAGCCCATACTCAAGATGTTGCTGGGGCGAGGTGACTTAACCCCAAAAGAACTGCATCTTCCTCCCAACTCCCTATCATTGCAAATACAGAGAAAACTCTAGCCACCTTCTTTTAAATCTCTCTTGCTCCTTGCTGGCCCCATCTGCTGCTGAGCCAAGTGATTTTACAGCTGGCTGGCAGGAATGGTGCTGCATTGAGCAGGATCCAGTGCTTAGCCCTGGTGTCTGCACATGCATGAGCAAAAAGCTTATTATTTCAGTGTCTTAACTTGTGTCACTGATTTGCACTTACTACAGCTTTACTTCAAAGTGTTCTTGGTCCTGTCACAACCTACTCATTTATATCTCATCTTTAAATGCACAACTACACATAGGTCCTAAGCAATAACTGGTATATGCCTTTTTGGATTTTTGGTGCAATTTTCTCTTTCCTTTTTTTTTTTTTTTTTTTTAAGTAGACATTACCTGAGCTGCTCCCTGTAGCTAAACCTGTCTCTGATTAAAATGTCATGCTCTGGTACATGATGTTTGCGTTCAGCCCCCAGGATCCGTCCACAAACCCAATCAATACATCGTGCAGAACAGAAGATTACAAGAGGTGCCACCCAGCCACCTTTGTGCATGCTCTCTCTGTCTGGCAGCTTTCCCAGCAGCCCTGCAGACGGCAGACATAGCACAAGGGAGAGCAAAAGTAGTTTATTGGCAGAGATGTGCACTGTCACACAAATTGCAGGCAGCTGCCTTAACACATCCTGACAAGGAAGCTCTGATTGGGCTTGACACCTACATGATATACAACTCTCCAACTCTACAGGTCCTGAGGGAGCGCACTGGAGACTTGCTCACCTGGAGAGATGCAGGTTAACATGCCAGCAGTAAGCCAGCACTGCTGCTCCCTTGTTAATGTAAACAGTAGCAACTTGCCTTAAAGAGAAAAGCACAAAGTGACCTTCACTGCCTGGCAGTCAGCAGTCTCAAATCTAGCAACAGGCACAACACAATACCTTACACATCTCAGAATGGTTTTAAAAGAGAGCTGGAACATAATAGCTGCCTTCCCCACAATATCTCAATTCACCCTCCGACTTTGACTGTTACATGTTTTTTTGCTAAACCCTCTGCGGCAATTGCTCCAACTGCCTGCTGCCTGAGGGCTGTGTCAACTGCACAGTGAGTGCCCCCGAGCCACATGCACGCTATGAACTAGCATGGCAGGATCAGACACACAGCAACCCTCCTTGAATGTACATGTGCCCACTGCCCAGCTGAATGCATTTGCTTCCTGAGGTTGCCAAGTGCTACTGAGCCAAACTGTTCTCAAAATGTTACTCTCGTAAAAGAGCAGCCAAGTTCAACACAAGGGAGCTACCCTGCAGATCAAGCAGGAAGATGCTGGTGACTTCAGTGAGGCAGATTATAACAGAGCAGGTGGCTCTTGTAGGAGTAAATGCCTGGCTGATACAGCCTGCCAGCGTGCTGAGTGGTTCACCAAGCATCTCTGTGAAGGAGTGAAGCAATCCTGGCTGAATAACCTCCCAGCGAACTGTCAGTGATTCACTTTTCTGAAACCAAAAAGCTTTATAGAAAGGAAGAGTTTGAATTTTGGTTACCCATTTATTAATAGTTGTTTGAGCAGAGGTGAGAGATTTCAGGAGGTTTCAGGGGGTTGCAGCACCCAAAGGTGTTCTGGACCTTGGCATTGCTTCCCTCAACTCTCCTGACATTCAGTATTGCCTCTGTAACAATTGCCTCTATCCTATACACTAGTATTCATCTCTGTCTCTTAGCACTTATGATGTAAGAAAACATATTCATAGGTTGTGACATTTCTTCTCCAAACTGCCAACTGCTGACCCATACCTACTCCTCTACAATTTATTTGGATGAAACTGGACTTCTTGTAATGACACAGACCAGCTTTATCAGCTGATATCAGCCTTCTCAAGCAATAGATACAAATTTTTTCAAAGCTGTAAATCTACAGTGTATATGACAGTGACATATATTGTAATATTGTGCTAATATTGTAGTAAGTCTCAGAACTACCCTCCCATCTTGGAGAATGTTTCCGAATTGGCCAGTGACAAATGTCACATTAGGAACCCTGATCACTGCAGCAGACTGCAAAGCACTGCTTTGACCACACCTCCTCAGAAGAGCCTGGCCTTTGTCTGCCACAGAAAATCACAGCATCCCCACACTGTGATCCAGCTGACAGAACAGCTTCCTGCAGGGAGATACCTTAATCATGCTTCTTGAGTTCAGCCTGACAGCTGGTAATACACACAGGCACACTTGGCTTTCACCTTCCACTTAGCACTATGAAAAACCTGACATTTGATACAGACTACAGGTACCACCAGCACGACCCATCAGCTGAACAGTACTTTTATTCCAAGCTACCCAACACACAGCACTCTATGAAAAGCCCTTGGTTTATGTCTATATACACATACAGAAAAGCATTTCAGCCAAGTACCTCGTTGGGTTTTTATTTAGTTTAATTTTGGTTTTCGGGTGAATGAAGGGAAAAGGGATAATCAGGCTCATGCAAAAAGAGCATTAGAAAGCTGTCAGCTTCCCTTCACTATGATTCATGTGGTCCTGAGACACAAGGTAAAATCTTATGCTGAAAAGTAATATAGCAAACAAAAATGTGCTGTATAAAGTAATCTGTGTTTGCTCTTCTGTTGCTTCTCAAGTGACAGTCACTTAATAAAGAAAAACCCTGGGAGCTCTGTGAACAAGTGCTTTAAATGTACAAGTACATTCAATTTATTTCCAGTGCCATCACATCCAAGCCATTTCTCTTAAGGCCTGTCATCACAATGGGACCAAGCATCTCCAGGTACGTGCTAATATGTTATCATTGGCTCCTTGATTAATAAATCATGCACAGGAAGGCAGCTTTTGTCTCAGATTCTGTGTTAACAGTCATTCAACTTCAGAAGAGGAAATTCCATTAACTAAAACATATTTCAAGGTAAAGCTCAGGTTGAAAAAAATATAAATTATTTTGATGGTCACTTGGCCAGGTCTGAAGTACATTTTAAAATAAAAGGCAGGGTACCTCTCAATTTTAACAATCTTCTTGTTTATCAGTCACCAGAAAGAAAAAATATGTGATGCAAAAAACACTTGCTTGACCTTAACTCTGTAGGTTGCCATAATTAATCTTTTGTAACACATCCTGAAGAAACTACCTGGGTTGTCTGGGATACATACTTTGAAAAAAGGAACTCCCTGCAGCCTTATTAAATATTTTAAATCCTGATTTTCAATTGAATATGTTTAAATGGGATTTTATTTAGCTGAAAAAGTAAATTTAATTTGGGTATTGAAGACTTATGTCCTTAGAATGTTGAAGTTGTCCACTATACTATGAAATATTCAAATAAATCATGGTGGAGAACCAAATGTGGTTGGTTTGTTTTTTTTTTCCCTCCAAAGTGTGCAAACACAAAGACCAAATATCTCCTTGCTCTCTAACAAAAGACAAAGAGGTACAAAAATCCTGACAGTCTTTGCCCCTGTAGAAATGGAGGAAAGCCAGGTTATGCTCCACATGTGGAGCTGTGTGTTGACTGTGTGGCTGGGAGGCTGTGAATCTCTGTGTCATATCTTGCTCTGTCCTGGACCTTCTGGGTGGCCAGAGATGCACACTTCTCACTCAGTTTTACAAAACAGTGTAGGAGTCAATGTCCCTTACTAGAGAAGCAACTTTTGGGTGTCCAAAGACTCTCTGTTTCAGCATGTGTAAAACAAGAGTTCATGCTGCTGCTGGGCTGATAGACCCTGCAAGGCTAATCTCTTGAAAAAGCCTGAGGTACTTTGTGGAATAAAGGCTGCTATAACCAAACACAGAGAAGCCCTGCTCCAGCATGAACTGCCTTTTCAGGGCCAAGAAACCCAGCTGCCACCCACCACTGCTCGAGTGCAGTGCTAAGCCTGTGCTTTCTCCTGTGCCTGGACTTGCCTTCTGCTTGGGAATACAGGGAAAGTTGCAATCTCAGGCTGACACTGAAAGGTTACAGAGTTGTCATTGCTCCAAATCAACTCTTGCCCCATCTGCTTCCCTAGCATCTGTTCCCATAGCAGTTCCTGACTCCCCCCAGTGAAGGAAATTGATCTGCTGCACACTGTGGATATGGAAAGGAGAGGAAAGGAGGAAGCAAAACTGGCGCTGTACCAAACTCATAACTATTGTGCAGGCCTTGTTGAACAAATGTGTTCTGCACAGGGCACAAATCACTAGGAATGATGAAATTTCTTTCTACCTCTGAGATACCTGTGGAAGTGCCAGGCACGAGTTTCACTTTTCTGGTTCCTGGACAGGATACCAGTGATACATGACTGCATTGGGAGAAATAGTCATCTAAAGTAATTTGTGAATACAGTCATATGTGACTTACTAAAGAGCTTGAGACATTTTCATTAAGTCTAATAACCTCACACCTTAACAGATGCCTTAAGTATGTCTGAAAGGAAAAAGCACAGAAATATAGGGATGTACATGAACACCAATAAAAGGTAAGGAAATACAGAAAGAAGAAACTAATTTGTTAGTAATTGATATTAAGGAAATAGGGAATAATTTGAAATATAAAATTAAAAAATACAATTGCAGTCAGGAGACAGATCATGTTTTTTAAAGGTAGGTGAACTTACAAATGCTGACAGAGTTTAATAGTGTCAGGACTGCACAATGAAAATGACAAGAAAGGGCAAAACAAAACCAAGGTTCCACACTTCAGTTTTGCTCACCAGAGCAAATATAATGTCCTGGCACTTGGTAGAAAACTGTGGTGACTGGAATCCTAGTTGATGCCTTTGTAAAGTCATGGGATGAACTAAGATGTTCTGAGCACTAGGCAGCAGCAGCAGCAGAGTTCAAACATCTGAACAATCCCTTCTTTCTTAAAAGTCTGCTAGAGATCTGGACCAGTAATTCCTCAAATTGTCATTAAATGATTTAGTCTTTCCTTTCAATTCTGAACCAGGAGAACAGACACAGCATTAAATTAGTGTCTCGATTATAATTTAAATGTTTGCTCATCAAGTTCAATAAAGATCAAGCGGCTGAATTTTGAGACAAGTGTCTATGTCATCAGTGATCTCCCAAGGGGTGACTTATTTGAAGGTTAGAAACTCATGCACAGGTTTCTAAAAAAGCAGTTAATCAGTATTAATTCTTTTGGCTGCAGACCCTGCCACTGTGAGCAAGTGTCCAATTCATCCGACCTTAATGGACTAGGATATATTTCATGCATAACAGGAACAAACTGGTCCTAAACTGCAGTCATGAGCTTCAGAGAGGTCATATCTCTCTAAAAATATTTAATCTCAAGCAGTTGTACTGTAGAAAATTAGCAAGTGAATCACTAAAATAACCTAACTCCAGCAGCTGCTGAAATAAAGAGGTAGAAAGGTGTGCAGCTGCAACTTCAAATAGGTGTTCTAGTGGCTACAAATCTGCTTCTCAAAAGAAACAGTCTTACATTTGCCTGATCCCCTTCCAGTCACCAGCCTATTTCATTAAATGTTTGCCTCTATTCAGTGGAAGGAAGACAGCAATAAAAAATCCCCAAACTTATCATACCTTTTTGAACAAAGCATCATCATCTTTGCTTCTATCTCTGGATCACCTACAAAGACTACTAGTTGCAGAAAGGTACAAATTTTCCTTCAGTTTAGGCATTTGCAGGGGCTTTTGAGATGAAAAGAACAGAGTTCCCATCTTGAGTTTCACAAGCAAGATACATAAGGAATTCTTTCCACAAAGAAGGGACTTTATTTGTAAACCAAGTGACTACTGGAAGACCGATGCCAAGATATTCCAACTCGTTGCCTAGAACTTGAATAAGTAACTGTTATCTCCTCTCTTCATGCCCCCCAAAACACCTACACAATAGTGACAGTTTGGTGAGCAAACACAGTTAACCTTTCCAGAACATTTTTTCATGTGAACAGGGGAAAAGAGGACCAAAATCTTGTCAGTCCCTAAGACTGAATTTTTGGAGGTTGAGGGCAAAGGCAGGACATGGCACAGGGGCCAACAATGACCAAAAGCTGAGTAGACCAAACACACCCACCTGATCCTAAACCAGCATACATACCACACTGCAGAAGAAATCAGTAACTCCAAAGCTCACTGCCAGGGCTTGCTGGCAGGAAATCCCTGCCTAGCCCTGGACTGTTGGTCTGATGCAATCTCTAAGCAGACGTACAACTCCAGAACTGAAGGGAAGGGATGCTCTGCCATCTGGAGCCACTATTTTTCTCTACAGCATCCCCTCTCCAGCCACAGCCAATGCATACTGTTTCAGGAGAAAGTCTACATAAGGGAGTTAGCTCCCAAAAGCAAGCACTTGAAACCCTGAGCCTGGGCGACCTGTCCCTTATCTTAAAGAAATGATTTAATAGGTAAAAGAATACCAAAGAGCAATACATCGAAGCCTGTTTCACTCAGAGCCATGAAGAAAATGGACCTTCAGCCACTCAATTTTGCTTCATTCTGATATCAGGCCTCTCACCTTCTTCCAATGACAACACTGAATGTCTTACCAAGTCTCATTGTGAAGATTCTCATGTCACTCTAAATGACTGTTGTGCTGTCCAGTACCACTGGAACACTGAACCACAGGCTGGATAGCTAGCTGGCCAAACAGTTTTGTGTGTTTTAGAAGGCAGAGTCATCTTCCATAGTGTTTCTTTTTTTTTTTTTTATATAAATCCTGGTGGTCTCTAGTTGCCCCAGGCATTCCCTGAGAGCTTCAGCTAAAGACAGGGCTTCCCAAGTTACCTCTATATTATTCTAGCTTACTGCTTTCCAAGGCAGAGTATCAGCTGTCAAGCAAACCCTCACCCTCAGTTCCCACATATGCATATTGCCTTACTGTTGGCTAAATCAAGAGGCACATCAAAAAACAGTCATAGAAGTAGATAATCTTCATTAGTGCCTCAGAAACCTCATATTTAATGTTTGTTACTCAGTCATTTGGAAGTTATATATTGCCTCAGATTTTAAATCATTTGCAAAATGGCAGAAACATCCAGCAATGCTGAATCAGGGAAAAAAACCCATCACTATGAACTCACAACCAACCTCCCATCAGCAAGACTGTTGAGGTATGCCAGCAAGCAGACCAGTTCTGAATTTATTCATTTTCTGGTAGCACCTTGTACTATCTAAGTAGGGTATTTTTGTTCTGGAGTTTTTGTCCAAAGCCAAAAATCAGATGTCATATGGCATTTATAGTCTCAGAGAAACCCAAGCAAGCCATATCAATTCAATTTCTTTTGTACGTCAGACATGTAATCCTACAAAGCAAGAAAACTAATTTCTCCAAGGCCATCAATGCACAATGCAGATTTACCATGATAGTTTTAATCAAAACTTTTTGAACAGAGCTCTAAATCAACAGCTTAATTAAAATATTTGGCTGCTGAACTAGCCAGTCTGCAGTTCCTACTCACCATTTCACATTTATTTACTATCACAAACTTTACCTGTTTCAAGCAGAGATTTGTTTAGCTGTCTGCAACCAATTATATTTATTGCAAGCTTCCAGCATAGGCTTTTTCCTCAGAAGTTTGCCAATCATAAAAGAGGTTTAAAGATCAGCAAACTCCAGACTAATGTGGCTAAGATTAGCACTGTGCGCTATTGAAATTGAACTAAAACAACTTGGCACAAACTGTAATGATGATATGAAATAGGGCTACACAAATAATTGATTTTGCAGATTGGTTGCTAACTTAACAAAAAATATTTTTTCTCCCCTAATTAGAAGGATTGTATATTTGTCTTTAAAAGAAGCCAATTAAGTAAGACAAGTAGGTTAGTTTTGTTGTTGCTGAAATAAACTGCTGTGTTTCCATGTTGGTGATTTTAACCCATACAATGCAACTGAAATGCCATAAGCATTATTCATTAAAGAAAGGACAGTTTTGTTGTGCTTTGTTGCATTCTCTGCTCTAATTTCTAGGACACTCAGTTAGGGATCAGTAACCTCTGAACCAGATGAAGGGCTGTAAGGTGCTGGGCTGTGGCACACCTCCAGCTCAGGCAATTACCAGCTGACATAGGTGTGTGTAAGGGAGGACAGGAAGATTTTCCAAGGTGAAAAGTAGCACACCAGTGATTTTACAAACTTCTCAGAGAAAAGTCTGACATCTAACTCTTTTATTTGATGTTGGTTTGTTCAGCGATTTAAGAGTTATAGATCTGATGCCTGAAATCCTGCAAAACAGACACTCTGCACAAGGTTAATGGAGATAAGATAGAAAATACCTTTATTGTG
>JAWWEW010000001.1:20161434-20185438 GCA_035583185.1 Anabacerthia variegaticeps | reverse complement strand
GGTGTCTCTGAGAGACACTGTGGCCTTCAGAAGGCCTGAGAAACTTGCCTTAGTAACTCTAAACACCACTTAATATGGGAGCAAGAAATCCCTTAGAAATCCTTACTCCTAAAGCTCTAAAAATCCATAAAATACGCACTAAAAAATACATAAAATCCTTAGGCATCAGATCCATGAGTCAGTTCCCAAACATTTCAGGTCGAGGTTATCATTGAATCATAGCCATTGTGAAATGCCCTGCCTCACTTTTCATGCAGCATTTTTCTTTCCTACTGTTGTTTGTATTGTTGCCTGAGCACTGCAAGCAAGCCTTTCAATACAGGAACAGTGTAACTTTCCCACCACTCACTGCATAGAAATAATTTAGCCTTCCCTCATCCCCATGCTTGGTGCATTAACTTACAGTTCATTCAAGACTGACGGCTTCTCATTTCTAGGCAGGGAGTCCTGCAGAGGTGGTGGAAATGTACAGTGCTGTAGTTAGGACAGAAGGAACACAGGCAGTACAAGTTAACCCCTGATAGACAAATATTTGGACATCACAACCCCTAGTGTCTTAAATGGCATTTGAAAATTAAACAAAACAATCGTGGGAAGAAAACAGGGTGACACATTCTTCCCATCTTGCCAGTGCTACCTCTTACCCCTCAACCTACCCCTTAAAAATGCTCTTATCTAGGCAGAAATGCCACGAAGAAACTTCCCAAAGCCAAAATCAATCTGCAGCCTGAGGTAGGGCAGAAAGGGAGTGTTCCCTTTGGGTGCAGCCTGGCTTCTGGGGCCTCCTGAAAGAGTCTGTGCACAGGGTACTCTCACTGCTTTTGGTTTGCTTCTGGGTAATTAAGCCTGTTATCTCCTACTCATTATGCATGTGTAGGTATTCAAACTATCCAACATATCTTTAGCAAGAGAACAGGATTATCTCTGCTGCATTTACTCTAAAGGCAGGCAACACAGTTTCAGTGGTAGCCAGGAATAGATATTTCCATCTCATTCTGGCATTTTTATTATCACAGTTCAGGGTTCAAGCTTTAAACATACTTTAAAGAAGGAAGATAATAAATAGTGCAACACACACTTCTTCAACACTCTGTAATTCAACTGCTGTATGAATATGCGTATTTAGGAATTGAACATCAGGAAGACTGAGTTCCTATGAGACTTTTAACACAGGATAGTGACATTTTGGGATAACAGGTACTAAGTTCCCAAAAGAAAAGGCAAAGTGCAGACATGTTAGCCCACATGTTCATTCAAAACTGCTTTTGAACAGAAAGCTGACTGCCATAAAAATCTCACCCTAAATCAGGAATAAAATTATCTTGCTTAGACACACCTAGTAAGGATGAATACTAATCTCTTGCTTAATGCATCCTCCCTGTCACTGTTGTTCTGCACTACTGAAATTTCTTTAGTCCTCTCTCTTTTATAGGTGCATGTCTTGCTGATGAAAAGCTCTATCACCAGCACACTTCCTTCAGTGGAGCTCAAAATATTTGATCAAATGAGACTGTTTTCAATATTTTTACTTTATGTGTAAGAAAACTGAGGCAGAAGGAAGTGATCTCTCAGCAAACCAACAGCAGACTTGAAAGAGGGCTCTGGGTCATTCAGCTCTGCCCCACCACTACAAGGAAGCTAACCCAGAACTGCCTCAGCTGCCAGGCTGAAAACACCCCTCTGTCCATCCATCCATCCATCCATCCATCCTGGGGAACCTGCTGGGCAGGGGACACTCCATGGGCTACAGTGGAATCTGTTCCCAGGCTCCCACCAACCTTACCTATCAGCAGCATCTCACAGCTGAAAAAGCCAAATATTAGTCCTTGAAAGCAATATCTTTTAAAGGGTAGAGAGAACAGATGTCCATGTGTTACGGTTCTAATATAAATATCAAGTCCATTGCTTCTGTTGCCAGGCATTCTGGTTGTGACTTCAGTTTTCCCACAAAGGGAGCACAGAAGCAAAGCACAGATGGGAAAACATTAGTTAAACCACAAAAAAAAAAAAGTTATTGCTTTTTTTCTGCAAAAGGAAACAGAACTTCTAGAAAACATAAATGTAGTTTCAAGCTTAGCGGTTAATATTTTTTTAAAATTCAAATGGAGTGGCAGATCAAATTTGTAATTAGGATTTTAAAGGATACAAAGTCAAAAAAACAATCCTTCTGGCTTCGGCTATGATAATTGCTTTTAAAAAATCAATATATACCTTTATATTTGTTAAATATGAGATAAATCTGAGAATAAAGGTTGAATCTGTTCCTGCTTTTCTAGAAAAATGTATCGCAATGAAGAATCACTCTGATGACATCTAAAAATAGTTTAAAAAAGGAATATTTTTTAACCCATTCCAAGAAATGACAACTATTTTCCAAAAGCACTCAAGGGCAAACACAGGATTTTTCCAGGTACTTTTTTTTAAAAATGTTTTTATTTTGTTTGTTTGTTGTTTTTTGTTTTTTTTTTAACATGAGAGTAAGTTCCCTGTAATTTTCAGTCTTCAAGGTGATCTATGCACTGTTAGAAGTCTTCTGAAAATATATACAGTCACATATAAAAATTTGAAAGGTGCACCCCACAGTGTTAGTGAGAATAAAAATCTTCTCTAGTCTGAAGAAAAACACTGGATGGTCATATCCAAAGATTAAACCATAGGAGGGACCGAGACACACATTCTAAAGGAAAAAAAATGGAGCAAGCAGCAACACATTGGCAAAAAAGCAGCTTTGATTAGTATAACCAGGACAGCTATTTTATACATGTTATCAACTTATTTACAGCCTCCAGGCCTTCAAGTTCTGCTGCTTGTGCATGGAAAAAGCATGTTTCACAGTTTTGATTACCCTGTGGCCTTCACCTCACAGGACAACAAATTCCCAGCAAAACAACAGAATTTTGAAGTTAAAAGACTGCAGCCTCAAAGAACAAGTGGAATCAGGAAACCCAGCAATCTATGGTAGGAGTGCAAGTAGTAAAAGAAAATTAAAAGTTAGGACCTAAAAAGAAAAATTAGCATCAGCAGATGCATCAGACTATGCAAGAAGTTTGTCAATATTTGTCAACAAAAGGCAGTGACTGCAAACTGGAATACAGGAGATTACACTTAAACAGAAGAAATGAAATTGCTTTACAGTGAGGGTGGTCAAACACTGGAACATATTGTCCAGAGAAGTTTTGGAGTCTCCCTCTTTGGAGTCCCAGTCCTGGACAACCTTTTCTAGGTGACCCTGCTTGAGCAGGGGAGGGGACTAAATGGTCTCCAGAGGAATCTTCCAACCTTAACCTTTTGCTGTGTGCATTTGTTAAATGGGTAAAATCATATCCATGAGGCAGCCCTGTGGCAGGCTCCCTGCCTTATTCCAGTGACTCTAGTCCAAACAATAGGCATCTACTTCTTCCAAAGCTCATTTCAACTACATTGACTCCACCTTATCCCTTGAGAAAGCAGCAAAAGAAAGTAACTTTTTTCTCTTATATTGTTTAGTAACGTCCTAGGCTGACTGCCAAACTCCTTAATTTCTTTTCAGAATGTGAATCAAACATAATTGTAACCTTGACCCTTCCCAAGTCTGGGGTAATAAGCTGTCAAATCATCAATGTGAAGGGTAGGTTTGTGTCACTAGGTCTGTGTGTTCTCTGTGAGATTGCTCAGGAGCTGGTTTAGTATCACAAAACATGACTATGTTAAAGACTTTTCACATCACTCCTTAAAAACTTATCCAGGGCTAAAACAGATCACAGGAGCCAAACAGTAATTACTGCTTTTTTTTGCCAAGTTGAGCTAGTTTTGGATCACTGACCAACTTGTCATGTTTTCCTTTCACAAGGGAAAAAAAAAATAAAGAGAAATGAAACGACTCAGTCTAAAGGTGGAGATTGATCCTGTAAGCTAAGTGTATTTGACTGTCAAAGATCAGACACTAGCAGCACATTTTATATGTAGATTTGCTTCAAAATCTGCTCTCTATCTAAACATGTCCTTGATAACCTAGAGAAATCAACAGATAACATTGACTGTCTCAGTGGGGAAAGAATAATGAAGATAAAATGTACTGCTTCTAATAATTAAATATTAAAGCCTACAAAGTCACACAAGTTGTCTCTTGTCATGTCCAGGAGAGAAAAATTTGTTCCTTTAAATTTTATTTCTTTTCCTGAAAAATAACTTAAGGAGTGTGATTTCAAAATACATACCAATGTTCTTATTGCAAGTTTATTTTGAAGTATGAGTCACCAGCAGAAAGGCACTTTGAGAGATTTTACAGGTAGGAGCTGTAGGGAATGACAGACCAGGGAGCACTTGTGAATAGGAGGAGTAGAAATCAAAGCCTTTGCCCTTTGCGTCATGGCTTGATTGACTTGGCAATTACACAGGCCATTGCACTGATCCACTACAAACTTTCTTCTATAGCATCGAGTCTTATTTTCTAAGGGCTTACATTTCTAATCAGATTTTTTTTCCAAGAAGCAGTCCTTTTCATCAAGAGATGCCTGACGTATAGTAGAGTGGGATAGAAGCAAAGGAGAAATTATGCAGCAGAAAATTATAAGTGTCCAAGAGCAAATTGGCAGTATATGTTCATGTGGAAGAAAATCATATGAAACATTTACTATGTTCCACAACATCACAGTGATACATTGCCGTATTTTATCAAGGTATTTCATCCTTTTTCAAAACAAAACCATTGACTTTCCCTTGTTCACAGACTCCACAGCCACATGAGTTTGTGAGTCATCAGCTTGGCTTTAAAAGCCAGTGAATCATTTCTGCTTACTCTGTACATAGTCTGGTCTTGCCTTTTAAGCTACAACTTCTGTGCAGAACTTGGAGGTCACATATTCAAATGACTGTGAAGTGAAAAAAAGATATACAGAGGCTTTAGCAGCCCAGGCATTGAAAATGAGGAGTATAGAAATATATTGTTATTCCACTTGTGTCAGTAAGGGATAAAAGGTTTCTGAGATTCTCCAGTAAGAACTTGCTACAAAAATACTCCAACATTCTGCAACTGACTACAAAGGAACACACATTCATTAATCAATCATACTCCTTCACAGCCAAAATGAGCGCCAAAGGCTGATGTGCATATCGACAATTGAAACAACAGCAGCACCAAGAATAGATAACTTTCATCTTCCCTTGTGGTCCATGTTGAAGCAATTAGACACTAATGCTTTCTAATGGTATCCACAATCTATATGTTGCTCTTGCATGTTTTGACAGCTTGGGATAGGCAGAGTTGAAGTTTTTTCCTCATTGAGTGAATAAGAAAGGTTTTAACTTCTATGAATGAGATGCAAACTCTTTATTTTAAAGAACAGAGTAGAATTTAAATTCTGCTTTCAGGCAGTAGAAAAATTACATATTATACTTTTCTGATTCCACTGAGAAGTGAGGGAAGATCCTCTTTTCCAACGAAGTGAAAGAAATTGCTTTGGGAGGGCCACTGGCTAGATTGGGGATCTCTGTGTCCCAGTTAACCACTGGCTGTGTCAGTCCTGACATCATCTTAGAGACCAGGGCCAGGGGTGCGAGGTCCTGCTGCCAGGTGCTGACAAGGTGCTGGGCAGTCTCTCCAGCCTCTGGTGGCCACAGCACTGGTGGCAGGGAAGGGCTGAACTGCAGACAAGACTTAAATTGCACAGTCTGTTGTCTTTCCTCTCTGTATTCTGTCTGTTGTGATAACCATTACACAAGGCAAGCAAGTAGGGCAGGAATGGGGAACAATCTTGATCCTTGCTGAAAGCAAAACCACAACACACGTGGACCAAGCCAGTCCCAAAACAGTACCTCAATAGCTCAAAGACTATGACAGTCAGCCCATGTCAGAGAAGGCTATAGACTGGCAGAGACATAAGCATGAGCATGCAGCTCCTGAGAGCTCCAGTGACCCCCTGACCTATAGCTCCAGTCCCTCTGGCTCAGCTGCCCTCATGCCCAACCATGGCATGGCAGCACCAGCCTTTGGCATACACCTCTCCTTGTATATTTTTATTTGTAACTATGTCCTGGAGTTGGCTTCTTGAAATGGTGTTAGGCAGTATCAGGGCAACGGCAGAGGAAGAGCTATCCTCAGAAAAAAGGAAGACATGTTAGGTAGTTGTGGGTCACATTTACCACTAAAAGACTGACCATCTTTTAATTTTTCCTGACACAAGGGAGGGGCAATCCTGCCAGGTGATGACAAGCAATGACAAGCATTAATTTCTGTAACTACCTGCTTTCTTCCCTATGCTGGTTCTCTCCTCCTCCCTCCAGCCTGCCTCTATCTTCAGGCCCAAGGACACCCTTTTGGCTTGGCCAAGCCACTGGTGTCCTCCTGTCCCAATCAGGCTCCTGGGCATGACCTTGGAGCCCCTGACAGAGCTCACCACTGCCCCCAGATCAGAACTCCCCTCACACTGGGGCAGCCCTGCTCCTGCTGAACCCTCAGAGCAAGGTCACCGTTGCTTTTGGTGCCTTCCACCAGGCCACTGCACCAGGAGCAGACCGTCAGTGAAAGGGAGACAGCTACTGTCAGAATTCCTGCTTTGGAAAACCCACCCATTCCACTGAAGGATCATCACACCTTAGTGTAGATGACTTATTCATCTAGCTGAAATGGGCAGCAGGGAAAAATACTTTTTGCTCTGCTGTCACATGAGCCACCATTGATATCACTCTCAGCTTTGTTCTGCTTTGTTCTGCTTCCAAAATATTCCTAACCACCTGTCACTTCATGCTCTCCTGTCTTCATCTTCCTCATCCTCCCTATTATTTCTTTTGCATTTGACACCTTGTCTTCTTCTACAAAGAATTACAGCCAAATTCCATAAGCCTGTTGCATAAATCTCAACTGCAAACCCCAAGATGCCTGTCATGATGCCTTGTTTCTGGTATTCTCTTCCTCACCACCCCTTCATCTGTCCCCGACCCCCTGATGTTATCTAGCTTTCTAAATCTTCAGACAAGAGCTATCTTACTATCACTTTTTCCCCTGACATAGTGCCAAAGGCCAACTACCTTGCCAGGTTATTAATGGCAATTATTACAATTACAAATTCAAGAAGAGTTATTTTGCAACTAAATTAAACATCTTAAGTAAGGGCAAGTACATGTGACGAATACCCAAGAGCTGCCTAATCTCTGCAATTAGTACCCTGTTCAGAGCTAAAGGAAAAACCTCCGAGGCAGTGCTGAATTACAGATCTCGGGTTTTCTTTATTACTGTTTTTCATTGTGGAAGTGGAGAGAAGATATATCACACAAGAACGACCAGTTCCAAGGCTTCTTTGTGCATTCACTACCCAAAATCTGAAACTTCAAAAAGCTTATTGCATGTTTACCAACACCATTAGAAAACAACAGTTTTCATTCCCATTTTGGTCAATTTATGTAAGAAATCAAAGCAATAAATATAAGCAACTCTGCTGCAATTAAACCTACTTTATTTTTTCCATCTTCTGTTCCCTTCGCCATGTTTAAAGCAAGAACAAAAGGCTTTCAGCCAAGGCTTCATTATGCATGCCCACTATGAAAGACAAATACTTCTTTAATCAGCAATGTATTGATGAGTAAACAAAGCTATTACTTTATTTCGCCTGCTAAGATTGAGTTAAAGCAGTGTATCCTTCAGAACTGCATACAACCTTTAAACTGGATCAATACAAGAAATAGACATGACTCTCCACCTTACGGCATTTGTTCAAAGCCACACTTTTTCTTCCTCCACAGAGGACTTTGTAAAAACATGTTTCAGAAGTTGGTCTTTGCTGAAGGTTCAGCGTGACAGATAAACTGAGTAACAAGAAAGCTCTGTGGGCCAAGTCGTTCATGCTAAGCAGTCTTTACTCCCCTGTTTGACAGTTAAGGCTGTGGAGCTGCACCAGATGGGATAGAAATTTCCCCCCTGGGTTCAGAGACATTTGTTCATCAGACTTTTGTGCCAGCACAGAGGAAGCTGTGCCAAGGGAAGACACCATGAGCGTTTGATTCTAGCGGCAGTGCTTGTCTCAAGTGCAGGCTGCATTTCTTTACCCTCCTGTAAGTGCTGCTTCAGCAGCACTGTAAGCACTTGCAAATGAGACAAATAGTTCCTGCTAAAAGTTGTCTTAATTTTCACCTACATCCTTCTGAGCAGGAATCTCAAGCAAATAACATTTAAGAGTAGTAGCTGGAAGCTTAGCTTTTAAGTGTCATCCTCATTATTAACTTTCTGTATAAACAATGGAATCATAGAATATGTCAGGTTGGGAGGGACCCATAAAGACTGCTGAATCCAAGTACATTTTACATATCCATTTGATGAATTCAGGTGATACTTGCATTAGTATACAAAGAGTTAGACACACAATAAAATACTATCTAAATGATTTTCAGTCTGCAGTCTGCAGGGAACATCTCTGGCTGTGTTGACTGGAATTGGGAAACCTGCATGCCAGGAAGAAATAAACAAGGATATTTAATTAAGAGCAATTCTAAAAGCATAGCTTTTATAATTTGGGTATTATAAAGGACACCCAAATTCTTCAGAGATACCAGAAATGTGTAAAATTCCAGTGCTGTTTGTCTGCCAGTCAACTCTCAATAGAGAATTTTCCTGTCAGCCAAGTTTAAAGGGCCTGGGCTCCAGACAAATTGTCTCCTCACAAAAAGAATATCCATTACATCAGAACTTTCTGCTGTATGCTGAGCCTTGACAGGCTGGAGAATGATGCCCCCCACTGAGTCAAACCATGTGTAAGAACAAAGCCCATATGGCTGTATTGTTCTCCTTTCTCTCATCTCTCTCAACAGATAATTTCCAAGCTCAAATTTGCTAAAATATTTAAGCTATAATCCATCACTAAACAGAAAGAAATCCTGTAAAACTCACCATCTCCAGCCTTATTGAAGTTCCTCAAAGAGCAAATTGATACTAGGACTCTAAAGACTTCTTTCAGATCATAGCTTTTTAAGGAAAACGTGGCCTTCTGCAAAAATTACTATACTCCATCTCGCACTTTTCACCTGGTTATTATTCAGGCTGTAGGCTTGTTAGCATAAGGACTTCCTGCAGGCTTTTACAGTCTGCTAAAATTCTCAGTATGCATTATGGCCTTCACACATTAGAGCCGCATAATACTATTAATAACAGAACATGAAAGGGTAATTTACTGACAAATGACTATAATTGAATACACACAATCCACTAACAGTGTTTTAAGAGAAAAATACATTACATATATCAGAGAAATATTGTTTCATGTTATAAGAAGGGACTGAAGGCAGCAAGGCAGAGATAACACCTATTAACTATAGCTATTCCAGACAGGCTCCTTCCTGACTTGTTTTTGACTTTCATTAATGCAGACTCCACAGCTATGCCACTGCATGGCACTTTTGCAGAGGCTTTGCTGTCTTCACTGTTAGCAAGCTTTACCAAAGTCCTGAATCTCCTGTGTTGCAGTATATGCTATGCATCAAGGACATGTATGAAAAAAAAAAATCCTTTATATGGCAATTTCCTTTTAGGTATATGAAGACTACTATTACATCAATCCCTCTGACTGACCATTTTCATTCTGAAAGTGTGATACTCAAGTCTGCGTATAGTGCTTTTGTTGCAGAGTAACTTGATTTACAAGCTAATGCAAACATCTTTATTGCTAATACTTCTAATTACACTATTCACTATTTCATTTTTGTAGCAACAGACCTGCATAACCTGAAATCAGATCTTGCAGTATAAAATAAATTTAAAAGCTCTTAGCCTCACACTTTAAAAGGATTCTCAGTATTACAACAAGATGATTCATTAATCATTCACTTTGTTTTGAAGAGAGATGGCTTCCAATAGTAAAGACTTTCCAAAATTTTTTTCCCCCACTGGTTCTCAAACTATTGGGTTGGAATTATAAGAGTACAACTGATTTTTTTATACTGTGTTCAGCAACTATTATGAAAGGAAATCCTTGTCTTCAAGGATATTTCTGATAAAACACATCCCCAGAGGTCTCCAAGAATCATAACTATTGCTTATTTGGCATCTTTACCTTCAGAAAATGAAGTGGGAAAGAGAAGCAGCCACAGAGCTGTTAAGCTAAGTGGATTCTCTTACAACAACACAGCACAGTTTTAGCAGGAGGCACAGCAGTTGAACTGTGGATATCCAAACTACCTATGTATCACAGAGCAGGAAGAATGAATCACAAAAAATGGACACAGAGCAGAAAAGACCCAGCTCCTCAGAAAAAGACAAGCTGGTATAAAAAAAATATCAAACCCACTTGTATAAAGGATAATGAAGGCATTCCTGTTAGTCTGTTCCCACCCACCCCCTAGTTACACCTTCCTCAGGTTCCTTGGTGAATTGGCTACTGAAATCAAAGAGATTACACGATTTCACAGTGATTACAGTGGCACAGTGTGCCAGTTTCCCTCTGTCCCCTCACTGACATTCCCAGTAACTGTCATCTCTTGGAATTTAAAGCCAAGGGTCATTCACACAGTGGAATGCACTTCATGTCTTTCAAAACATCATTAGGACATAATCACTCATCATTTCCAAATAAATCAATCATACCTCTAAGGCTGAAGAATTAATGCTATACTTTATGCCTAACCACTTCCCTCTAAAACAGTCTCTCTCCAAGAAACTGTCTGCGGGAGGAATATATATCTATGTCAGACTAGCTTCCAAGTGATACTGAGTTCATTAACTTCTGTTAAATTTTCCTTTATATTTTTCATAAGCATTTCTCCATCATGTTAAACTCCTTCCCTCTGCCCAAGTTCACTAGACAGATTATCATGACCCAAAGCTCTGTAATACAATCTCCCAAATCACTGAGAATATGTATTGACTTCACTTTGGAGCAGAGGCATGTTTTTTTTTGTTTCTTGGGTTTTTTATAATGTTTGTTTCCATCATTCATCTCATCTGGGTACAGACAAATCATTGAATGTCTACCTACAAATTCTAACAAATCTCTGAATAATTCATGCAGTCGAGCAGACCAAATTACCACCCACCTGCACCTATGAATGCTAAGGGATTAATAATAATTTATAAGCTCCCTTTTTTCTTAAACTGCATTCCTGTAACACCAAATAATACAATTGATCAGCGTTGCTGTCAGCTTTGGAAAGCAAAACAGATGCGTCACTGGAAGGCAAAAGTTCTTTCCCAGATTAAAGGAAATCCATGAGGAGGACACATTTGTAGATTACCTCACCTCAGACTTTGAGGTCAGCACCTCATTTCATAGAAGAAGAGCAGCATGTGCTTATCTCACAGTTTTAACCTGGGAGTCCATCTCTACATTAGGGGATAAAACAAAGAGATGAAAAATGCAACCTCCATGTCATGGAGAGCAATATAATGTTAAAGGAAATCCGTATTTTCTTTTTTTGTTACCACTCATAGAAGGAGGTCTATCTGATCCTTTTCCACACACACTGAGCCAAGATTTTTGATATTCAGCCCAAGAAAGTACCAGCTTCTGCTGTTAGATCAGGTCAATTTCCACCTGCCTGCTTTGTAGGGAAAGAAGAAAATTTTGTATGCTAGCAGCTCTCCAGCTCCAAGAATGGAGCCAGAAATGTTGTCTCCGTTGTGACTGCGGAGCTCAGCTCTCTGCAGCAAGCAGGGTGTTGGGTGCTGCATTATGCAGAACTCTGTCACAGCACAAGAGTCTTTGCCAGAATCTTGTACTAACCACTGCTAATTCTGTATGCAATGCAAATGGCATATTTGATCCAGAGATGCTCCCTTTTGGAGATTCAGCACACCAGGATGAACCTATCCCTCCTTGGGGGACACTGGCATCCCCCATCCTGAGAGAAGCTATGCTCCTGAGGTCTCCCTGGTCTTCCCCCAAGCTTAGAGCCTGCACTGCAGCCAGGAGGGGCTCTCAGCCCTGCATTCACATCTCCCTAGAGAGACACACCTAGCTGAGGACTTAGAGATGCTGCACCACTCTCTCCTCCTACATCTCACCTTCCCCTGGCTGCAGACAATACCAATGGGACAGGCCCAGAGACACCGCCTGAAGCACCTCCTGCCTCAGCCTCAGCCTGTCACACGTCCTGAAAACAAGCCACGGAGGGCTGCCCTCTGGGTCATTGCTAGCTGCACATGGTGCGTGTACAAGGGCAGTGCTCAGGCACTTCATGCCCAGCCCAGTTGCTCCGTTCGAGAATTAACCACTGACACCACAAGCATGAATGAACCTCCCAGGCCAGCACCAAGGTAAGGTGCAGAGCAACTCTCATGAAGCATCCCAACTTGTTCCCTCCACACTGGCATGCTGTGGAAGAGCCCCAGGAGTTTTCTGTACGATTTCCAGCCCTCATTTGCCTTCTCACTTGGCAGCTAGCTCACAGCTTCCTGTTGTGCCTCCAGTGCTGCTAACCTTTATGGAAAGCTTGAAGCTGTGAACACTACTGCACTGCTGTGTGGTTCCTCTCACTGGGAACATGGACAATTCTTTTCTGGAGGTGAACACAAAAAATGTAAATTTGAGCAAATCAAATAATTAATTTTCCCCTAAATTTGTTTTGAAATAAACTTAAATTAAATTCTTAAACACATGGAAAAAGTTTTTTTTTTCTTCACATTACCATGAGAGAAAGAAAAAAAAATCAATTTTAATTTAACATTTTTAAAAAATAGTAGGATTTTTAGAGAGATAATATGTAATATATTTCATTTGACTTCAAGGGCAAGAAAGTATCCAAGTGTTTATGCAAATTGCCCTCCCAAATTTAGTGTTTCCCCTTATCTCAAATACATTGTCATTAGTCTTCAGCTGTTTATATTTGCCCTGTTTGGGAGCCGTTGGCTTTTTGTTTGTTTGTTGGGGGATTTTTTGTTGTTAGGGTGGGGTGGAGGAGGTGTGTTTTGGGGGTTTGGGGTGTTTGTTTTAGGTTTCTACCCTATGGATAAAACACTCCCCAAATTCAAGATGAGATATTGAGAATATAAGGAATAATCAGTTCCCAAATACTTGCAAGGTAAACAAGCAACATTTTACTCCCATGGCCTTAAAGTTCTGTTGTGTCTCAGTGAAAGCCAGTAAAGCATTAAAGCATAGAAGTAGCTACTCTGAGAAGCCTAAGGCATTGTATTAAATCCAAATAACACAACAGGTTTTGATTGCTGCTTAGGAATAGTCACAACATGTAGCTCTAAATTACTTAACATAATTGTTTACTCAGTAATTTCACATGCCAGCACCAGGTAAAGACAGATGTGCATGATCTAAATAATCCTAAAATATCGCAGCTACTGGAGGCTATTTACAACAGTGTTTTCATGTGAAAGATGCATGCTCTGAAATTAGAGTACTTCTCAAAGAGGTCAGAATCAGCATGGACAGTTCTGTCTCCTTCATATCTCCTTACTTCTTTATTACAGGGCTGTACCTAATTGGTCAGTTGGCTTTGAGTAAATTTGTGGCTGGTTCTAGTTGATGCTAATTTCATGTCAGTTTCCCAATTCCTTCACATGGTTGAAATTACCCATCTGGGAAAAACACATAGAAAGAATATACTAGGAACATCTAGTGCTTCCCCTCCCTGCAAATGGTATGAAGTCAATCAACTGTGAATTAAACTAAGAGCAGAAATTGGCATGAAATATGCAAGCTATCTCAACTGAACATTTTCTCCCCTCACCATATCCCTGCTTTACCTAATGCAGAAAAATTCTTTCAGACAGCTGTTATTTTTTTTGGCTTCTTTCATACATCACCAAGAACACCTCCCACTGGGTTGCTCAGGAGATTGCCAAAATAGCATAAGTAATACAGCACAAGTATTCTATCATTAATCATCGGGATGAAGATCATTCTGGCTTTGTCTATTTCTCTCCATGATTTCTTTCACTGCATCAGTACAGCCCTTTGTTCTCTGTGAACACACTCGTCATTTTTTTAATCCTTGTAGTACCCATGTGAATGGTTATTACAGTCAAAGCCTTATTATGAGCAAAAGGGGAAACGCCTCATTTAGGAAGCCAAAAATTCTATTGTAGACTAATGAAAATCTTAACAGCGTAACTAAAATACAATAAACTGTTATTACAGTGCAGTTACAATGATATCAACCTTTGGAGTCCCAATTATCCAAAAAAATACAATGCACAGCTCAATAATACAGTCAAAGATTACTATACTAAAGCGTTCTCTCGTATTATGCTCTCCTTTTTCTTGCCCCTCTGGCTGTCAACTGTGACAGTAAATTAGGCTCAAAGATCAGCCTGAGGGGAAGAACAGGTGTCCAAGGCTGAAACAATTTCTTAGCAGCCCCAGTCCTTTGCTAGAAAGAGCATCATGTTTGTGATGGTGTTTCTTCCTCTTTGCTGAGGAATATGCCATGAATGGTTTCTTCCTTGTCCCTCCAGAGCCCACATTTGATTAATTTAATACATTTTCTAGGGCAATTCTACACTAAATTGTTTCTTCACTGATGTGCAACTTGTATTGCACACAGATTTGCTATAGGTAAGAAACTCTCCATAAGTCGAACAGCTCTTCCCTTATCACCAAAACTGATTTTGTCCAGCTCTACAGTTCTCTAACTGAGCATAGCTGAGCTATCAATAGCCTTAAGTCTCCAGTATTATTCTTTGCCCTTTCATTATCACCCCATGTCTCTACTACTCTATACCATATCCTCTGACTTTTTTTGTGGCCTCTACTGTCATACCACAACTACATTATCTCATGTTACTTTATGCTACACCAATAAAGGTTTCATCTTAATAACTGCTTCTTATAATTGCCTATATAAAATTAAGGTAATTCCACATGCTTATACAATATTAAGAAAGAGGAAAACAAATTAGGCAACAGCTTCCTTGTCATTAGGGAAAAAAAAGGTAGTAAAAAAAATGTTGTTAATAAACAAACAAAACTAAAGCTCTAGGATGGCTAAAACAAAATCAGACAAAGCCTAACAAGAATCAGTCCTGTGGCCTTACAAATTATGCAGGTTATAGGACTATAATGACCAAGATGCCCTACTCCTCCCAAAGCATCATAACTCAAGTCTCAGTGTCCTAGAGCTTTGTGTGCAGTAGGAGTCATTGAAACATAGCATGCACTTGTCTGTGTTCCTTTCAGTCCCATATGACCAATTACATCCCTTCATAGGCAAAGAAAATGCTTGGAATGTAATTAAAAGATTATTTAGGAAAGACACCTCAGAACACTATGACCCCAGATTCAGCTATAAATAAATGTAAATATACCAGGTTCTTTAATTATCAATCTTTGCTCCAGACAGTCTCTGGATTGCTTTTGCTTCTATAAGTGCAGATCAGGTTAAGAGGGATGGAGACCATGACTTCAGCAGCTGGAAAGGGGGAAACTGCATCTCCTCTGCAGAAGGTTTACTACACACACCAAGTATAAGTCAGTCAATTCTATGCTATTCCTGACTGGGCACCTATTGCACTTGTTAGTCAGTCAGTTATGCTTTTTCTTTTCTGCTGGGTTCAAGATCTTGAAAATTTATTGATGTGTTTATCATTGTACTCATTATGACAAAGGTTTCATCTATGTAAGTTGTCACCTTTTTGTGCCCTCACTTTACAGAAGTTTGCCACCAAATTTCAGTCAAAATAGTCATTAGTTCTTCTGAAATACACCAAGAGAAAACAAACTACAGCTTTAGCAGGGTGTAAAACAAGCCTATGTCACTTTTCAAGCACTCCCTCAATATCCATCTCTAACTAGGAGTGGGAGGGAAAGCTGCTGGTCCACTTTCCTGTCCTGAATAAAATATTACACGGACAATATCTGAGGTCTGTAAAGGACCTGCAAATCTTCTCATTTGCCTAGATTAATCAGCTTCCACAGAGACTAAATATAGTGGATCTTCATCTACAAGGCTGTGAAAAAGTCAGTCAAGTCCTGACAGCATAAACCGAATAAAACAGGCTTTCACCAACCCCACCCCTCCCAAGTATAACGTAATTTAGAGAAGCAGATGTTACCACCTTCTGGCAGAGAAAAAGAGCCATATTTTCAGGAAGAACAGCCCTTGATACATATCAAAGAGGCTGCACAGTGGAATACTTGGTTCAATCCAGAAAAATCTAATTTGTGAAAGCAAGTAATTGCCTACACTATCTTTTGAGACCTTGAAGGAAAGAAGAAAGCCATTGAAGAACTTACCCCTCTATGCTCAGCAGGGTCTGCAATGCTACATCCTCATTATGCCAGGCACCACACAGACTGCAGCTTGTGGAAGACTGAAGACTATAAGAAGATCTCTGCTGTTACACATATTCACAAAATCAGAACAGTTACTCTGTTTTGAGCCAAACCTATTCACCTTAATCCAATTTATACTTGAATGAAGCTGTTCTCATTCAAGCTTCCACGTCAGACCAATCCAATTCTTTTCATAGAATTGTTGAGGTGGGAAGGAGACTCTTGAGATCCTCTAGTTCAACTCCTGCTCAAGCAGGGTCAGTTAGAGTGGATTGCAAAGGACTGTGTCCAGTCAGGCTTTGAATATCTCCAAGAATGGTCACTCCAAAACCTCTCTAGATCACCTTTGCCAGTGCTCAATAACCCACAAAGTAAAGAAGTGTTTTCTTGTGGAATTTTCTGTGTTTCAGTTGTACCCACTGCCTCTTGTCCTGCCACTAGATACTACTCAGAATAGTTTGGCTCTGTCTTCTTGACCCTCTGATCAGATATTTATATTCTTTGATGAGATCTCCATAAGCTTTCCCTTCTCCTGGCTGATGAGTTAAAGCTCTCTCACAGACTTTTCTCATGTGAAAAATACTCTGTCCCCTTAGCCATTCCTGTGACCCTTTGCTGGGCACTCTCCAGTATGTCCCTGACTCTCTCCTACTGGGAACCCCAACCCTGGATACATCTCTCCAGGTGCAGATTTGCCAGTGCTAAGCAGAGGGGAAGGATCACTTCCCTCACCCTGCTGGCATCTCTCTTCCTAATACAGCCGAGGATGCTGAGGGCTGCCTTTGTCATGAGGGTGCACTGCTGGCTGGCCATCACCTTGCTGTCCACCTGGACTCCCAGGTCCTTGTTTGTAAAACCACATGATCTGTGATTTCAGCCTATGAACACACACAAGTGCAGGAGAGAGAGTCCTTGTTTCTTGCACTGAACACCTCTGTCCAGAAGATGCTCAAGTCTCACATCGGAGTAATGGCACAAAGTGGCTGGACTAGCAAGTATGCTGTACTAACATTCATTCATTGTCCTTGAGATATTTGGTGCACTTTACTTTCCTCCGAAGAATGGCAGGGAGCAGTTGGAAAGCTTTTCAACACAACGAACTGGCTCATCCTCCCTCAGAGCTGACATACTATTCCCACAGTCTACTGTCTAAACTACTGTTTCCAGTGAGTCTGAGAACACCTGCCTGTCCTCCTTGGTAATGTGAGCTCTTGATCCAGCAGCTGGGAATGTCTTGAAATTTCCAATGGCAATTGGAACCACCTATAGTCTCAACCTGGGAACCCTTAAAGGCTGCATTTAAGCCAAAAACTTCCCTGGCTGGTATGACATCAAGCCTGCACTGTGTTTATTTCTTGTGCTTCAGAGACAGATGCAGCACCAGGCTGAAAACATCCATTGCTGACAAAGGACAAAAAAGCAGAATTAGTCAGATTTGAGTATTCACTTCCACATCTTCTTCAACCTTAAGAGCTCTTGAGTATTTGCCAGGTTGCTTCTTTCCTCATTTTTATATGTCACTGCTGATTCACAGAGGTGGAAGAGAAAAATAATGAGGGCAGCACACACGTTGCAATACTAAAAAAGAGGTATTAGTGTAAACAGCCCAGCTGGAAAAGACAAACAACAGAAACATAATGAAACAGTTTGATCTTACGTTCCAGTCGAGCTTTGCGGATTCTCCCACACACTCACAACACTCACTCTCCAGAATTGCTTGCAACCAAGTAGCAATCCATCACATGCCATGAAAACCTGAGTCTGCTCTGCATGACCCATGTCCACAAAACAAAACAGGAGTCCTTTTTTTTTTTTTTCAGTTTATCTTAGAGAAAAAATCTGTGCTTTCTCTGCACCCTGGATGTGCTGAGCCAGGGACAAACAAGGTGGAGCATTTTGGAGTGGCTTCCTGCTAATAAACTAAGATTTCCAAAGAGGGCTCAGGCAGATGCAGCTATAAAAGTACTGTAATTCCAATTCATAGGCCTCTAGTGGAAATGAAGCAATGAATAAGACAGCTGCTTAAGAGTGATCCAAGAAAAAAAACTATGATTAATGTTTGTCTTATTGCCTTAACATCTTCCTTTTTTCTTTATACAAGGCAACATGTGTGTTCAAAGTAAAATTCAAAGAAAATATTTGGTTACTCATTAGTTATTTTTGATCTACAAAGCTAAATGCCATCTACATAAAAAAGAAAAAAAAGTGTTTCTGACCTACTGAGTCATGTGGATATGCAATAAGCATATTTCCTCACCCTTCACTATAGATCTGGTGCTGAAATGATCACACTTTCCACCCACAAGTCCTTCGAACCTTTAACTTCGTATGACATCCAAAGTAATTCCTGCATGATCTAAACCAAGTTTTTAAAACTGTCATCATTTCTCATCCCCCTCATATAACCTAGTTGTTTGATCAACATGTCATGAAATAGCTACAAGAAACCATCAACCCACTTGGCATGTAACCAGTGGGCTGAGAAAGGAAACCTCCCATTGCTTTAGTGCTAAGGGACGTGCTTCATCTGCTGTTTACAGTATAATATAGCATTTTTTTTTATACATCAGTCATATCTATACCAGGGCCAAAGGTTCTTCAGAGAATTGACTCTGTCTTTCAGGAGCAGCAATCTCTGAGCACCAGTCAGCTCTTGGTACTCCATATCCTCCAGAGCACCCACATTCAAGTAGCTGAATCAGGCCCCTGTGTGGCAGTCAGGGCACAGAGACACACTGTCTCTGGACACAGGCTCACTTCAGCCTTTGGATTCCTCTGGGATCCTGCTGAAATTCTTCAGCTGCTATAGCTGAGGGAAGAAAGGCATGGAAACACCATTCTCCAGCAGTAAAAAAGGAGGCTCAAATTCAGGCAAGTCACATTCTTTAAGTGAAGCTGAGAGGGTTGCAACCCTTTCTTCTAAAAGAATAACTGCTCTGTCAAACACTTATTTTAGCTTGTTTTCTTAAGGCAAAGAGGCTTCTTTGAGCTCTCTGAGACAAATTGCACAAACACTGGGCAGATGCTAGATAACCTGAGTTAACACATGCTCACAGCAAAGTTTTTACTGCAGCCACATATTTCTCTTGAAGCCATAGAAGCAAAAGTGTGAGACTACTGTTCAGCAACGTTTTTACTTGCCAGGACAGCTTTAGATATAAACTCTGAAAAGGAACATTATTTTATTTTGCAAAGTTTTTTTTTAATATTTTCTCTCCTGCATTGGCATCAAAGGCCTCACCTAGATCCACAAAACCCTTCTCTTAAAAGATCAATAGATAAAGCAAAGTGAATACATGCTGCACTTTTACATAGATTCCCCTAATGTTTGGTCAGGTTGACAAATAGTGGTTTTGTTAGAGGAAGCTGTGCATGTCCATGTTCCAGCCTCTTGCACCCACAGGTATGCCTTTATGACCAGATACATTCCTTCCAGACTCTCCCTGCCCTCTATATTTACCAAATGGCCCAGCAGCTCACCCACTCCTCCTCTAACCAAGTTACATTTAGATTTTGTTTCTTCCAGGCTTCTTGCTTGAATTTTTGCAGCTGGCACTCCTTTCTTCATCTCTTGCCAGAAGCTACCAGGTGGTGTGTGACAGGTCCATCAGCAGCCTCCATCATCTCACTGTGACCTACAAGTGCTGACTAAGACATCTGTATGCCTGGGCCATGCCTTCTGCTCCTCTAGAGAGCTGCTGTCCAGCTGCAGTCTCCCTTTTGAACATCTGAACAAAGCCAAAGTCCTCCTACAAACTGCTCATGGCTCTACATGAGATTTCATGTGTTATAGTTTTAAACAATCAGAATTCCTTCCAACAAGTTTAGAGCCAACGCCTGAGTATGGATAAACAAGTTTAACAAAGGATGCCATGAATATGCATGTTCTGTCGTTAATAGCTGTAAGCAAAGCCTTTGTCCAAATCTCTCTCTTTGAGCCTCAGGGAAGGGTGAGCTGGGCAGGTCGGGGAAGGGGGGGAAGTCTGGGCTCTTTTCTCTGCGCAGGTCAGGAACTTCACTTGCTCGGGATGGAGGAGTGGAGCAGACACACGCACAGCCGGAATCCGACATTTGCCGGAGCCGGGAGCTTGTCCTCTGATCTCTGGCTTTTTGCCAAGCATCCACAGACCCGGCGAGGTGTCTATGGGAGAGGGGACTTGTCCTGCCTCTTGCCTCGTAGAGGCTGCTGCTGCTGCTGCTGTTCCCTGTGTCATCGGGACCCACGAGGCCAGATTGCGGCTGCTTGCTGTCCGTGGAGACGGAGAGAGGGGGAGCCGGCCGGGCAAGACATCGCCACCATCTGTCCGTAAATATAACTGCCACCCTCTGGGAGCAGGACCAGCCAGCGCTTGAGGTGCAACAGCGCCACCTGCTGTCTGCAGATATAATTGCATCTTTCCCCTTTGGAACACCAGCAAAAGGACATCTAACCAGTTTCTTTTTATTACAATTGTTGTTGTTTGGTTCTTTTTGGGGTATATATATATATAGGTATATGTGTATATCTGTGTGTTGTGATTAAGAACTGTTATCCTTTCATACTCATATTTTTTCCCTAATTAAAGTCTTTTTTCCCTAAATTTAAGGAGAGGGATTATTTTATTTCTTGGCCAATAAGATATCTTAGTTTTCCCCTAAAACTAAGACATCATGTTACAGGCTGAGGCTGAAAAGTCTCAGGAAGAAGCCTTCATGCCCTCTTCTACTAATGGAAAAAAATAAATGGAAAGTGGAAATGGAAATGAAATGGAAAGGGGGAAAAGAGAAATCAGAAATGGTTAAGGGGAAAATGAAAGGAAATGTATAGGAGAACATGACGACAAATTTTGAAGAATCCAATCTGATCATCTGCAGCAAAAATTAAACTTTGTGTGCAATAAGGATCGTGGCACCAGTGTGCATTGCACAGGTAGAAGCATGCTTGAATTAGAAGTTTCTGAGTTATTTGTCAGATCAATCCCTGTAAGAGGCAACAGCAGGTTTTTACTGACATTTTCACATTGCAAACAATTTTTATTACATTCCGTTATGTGTTCCAACAACTGCGCTAGCAATGCCCTGTGTAGTAGAGATCAGACTCTCAGGTTTGTTTGTGTCTGCTATATTTAGGTTTGTTGTTCAAACCTCTTGATCTGACTATTGGCATGACTCATCAGTTATTGGCAGCATATTATTATAACTAATCAGCATCTTACAATTAGAGACAATGGCTTCTGAATAAAATTAGTTGACTGGAATCCTTTTTGAGCCAGTCAGCAGTAGCCATTAGAGAAAAAGCTTTATCATTTGTAATTTTGTGTTATTGATCAAAAAATGCTAGAGAAACTGGAAAACTTCCTGGAGATTATGTCAATACACACTGAGTATTAATACAATAATTTTTAAGAAGCCAAACACAATGATTCGTCCCTTTTAACACATGCCTGGACTTTGGAATTACCTGTTATGATTTCCATATCATTATTTACACTAGCAGAAATGCTTATTTTTCTCCCAAAATATTAATTTTAAGGTTTCACAGGAAAATTCATCTCAGCCTGAGCAACAGCTATCTGAGCAGTTTCTATACGTGTCCAGATCTATTTGTCTTTGCAACCACGTGGGCAGCTACATGTATGAGCTCCACGATCAGTATTTTTGGCAGGTTCTCCTATGCTGCAATTTCCTCTTGATATGGCTTCAAAATAGAGATCACTCAATGCAATCTCTGGACTTTACTGCCTCCAGGATGTCTGCTCAACATAGCCTGTGAGGAGTTTGGAGTGACATACTACACCAGTGGAAGCTGTGGCATTTGGGGAGAGGCAGAAGCCTTCAGCTTTGGGTGTGCTCTGAAGTTGGATTAGCCAGGAGCCTTACCTTCTTTTGAGTGGCATTTTGCCACCAAGAGGCAATCTTCCAGCTTCCAATGCTGTTTACAGGCATGTTTCACCTATAATTTGGCAAGATAAATTGTTATCTGGCACACCAAAAAGATTGTTGACTCCAGGTAGAAGCTATTTTAAAATGTTTTTATGCCAATATAATTTTTCCTCACTTCCATTTCTACCAGGGAATAATTTAAAAACTCAATGCAAAGAAAAATATATCATCCTACTATCTTTCCAGAAGGATTCAGATGGGAATTAGACCAGCATTTTCACAAAGAAGTCTTTGTTTGCAAGCCCAGCATACCAAGCAGTACCTTTGGAGTAACAGGGAAGTTTAATTGAAGGCATCACCTTTCCCAGCAAGGGAGAAAACTGAAAAAAAGAGCTGTAGGAATTCTGAAATATGTAATTTTTCAGCAGTTCACATTTGACAGCATTGATTATTAATGATTTAATTCATACTCCAATACAGAATTTGCTGATCCCCACCTCACATTGTATTAGCTCCACCTCCAATCATCCTGGTGCCCTGCAATACCATGACAAGCCAGAGCTATTACAGTCTTCACATCAGCATAGGTCCTGCAGATCAGTCTCACCAGGCCAGTGTCCCGAGACCATGTGAGTTTTAAATGCCATCAATCACCACTCATGCTCAAGTGACAGCACAGAAATCATAACAGAGAGCCTTGTGCTTTTTTTGGTTTTGTTTTTGGGTTTTTTGTTTGTTTTGTTTTGCTTTTTCCCTCTCACCCCTTCCAACTATGCCATTTAAGCTTTGCTTTTACCCTAGTCATTGATGGTAGTACAGAACTCAGCAGCTGGGTGATGAAAAAAAAGGTACAGATCAATCCTGGACCTACCTCGCTGCAAAACACAGGAGTACAGATTATGACAGACTACTTGTTAGACCATCAGGGCATCTTGCTGAGGGCCTCACATTGCAATGTCACTCCTGTGAGAGTCTGAACATCTTATTTTGAGACACATACTGTCCTATGGGATATACCTATGCACTATGAAGAATGTTTCCCTCCTTGCCACATGCTGATTTAGGGAAAGGAAACAGAATGGACATGGTTGATGTGCAGGGAAAATACATCATATTAGTCTTCAAAAATGGCATATTCTGGAATAGACGCTTGGGCTATTACGATCACGTTTAAAAGAATAAATAGTAATACAGCCAGAATGGCAGTAAATGGACTCGTATCAAGTCATAAACAATCATAAAAGTAATAAGTATGTTCAGACTTCAGGCCAAAAAATTGTTGGAACAAAGTCACAGCAATACAGCACTGGACAGCAATATTCACAACAGCAGCATCAATTTTACCATGAAAAACTTTCCTGTTACTCATTTATCACCACTGTCAGCCAAATCCTAGCCATGACTTCAAGTATAACATAAGTTTTCATGTGCCAGACTTTTTCACAAATGCTTCTCCCTTGACATTTCTATGCAACCATCACAACCACATTATGAGAACACTGACACACATGGATTTACCTGTGCCTCAGGTAAATCAGCCTTTTGCAGAATCTAACACCTGTACAGTTATTTCCATTCTGAGCCCAAGTCCATCACTTTTCCACACCATATTTTCCTCTTGCTTTACTCATAAATTCCAAAGGAGGTGGGAAGGAGGAAGACCACCTCTTCCAAAACATCCTTTTTCTAAAAGAGAGTAAGGTCTTTGGATATGGGCTGCCTGAGCAGTTCCACAGACTGAACCGTTTCCTTGATGTATATGATGCCTGTAAACCTGCAAAACAGACACTCTGCACAAGATTAATGGAGATAAGATAGAGAATACCTTTAATGTGGTCCGGACCCCTCCTGATCCCTCGAGCACGGAGGACCCAGGACCCTGTAAAGTTACAGTTTTTATACCCTTTTAGACCATTAGCATATTTAATACATTAATATCTATAACCAATCACCATTTC
>JAWWEW010000001.1:20066017-20161334 GCA_035583185.1 Anabacerthia variegaticeps | reverse complement strand
GCAAGAAATCCCTTACTTTTACAGTTCTAAAAATCCATAAAATACACACCAAAAATACATAAAATCCTTAGGCATCATATACATGACAGCAGAGGATTTCAAATGAACAACTGAGTGCTGGAAGTGAATAAATAATTCAGTAGGAGAGATGGTAAGTGTGCCATTCGGTAAGATTAATTTTATTATGAAAGAAAAAGGTTCGCTGGAGATTGTGGGAAAACTTCCTGGAGGACAGGTTTTCTACTAACCAATGATTTGTGAAAGAACTGCATTGGTTGACTTGTATTTTAGAGCTGCTGACAAGAAATGGCTCTTTAACATGCATGGTTGTATGTTCACATTTCTAAAATGCTGCACTGCTGCCATGAACACCACTCATGGGGTCCACCATGCCCTGTACAGCATCAATCACATACTACGTTGCCTTGAGCTCAGAGATGATTCCACTCAGCTTTGGGTGAGATAACAGCTGTTACAAATTCAAGCCTAAAAAAATCAAGTTACTAGATTTGTTTCCCTGGTAGGGAAGATTTTAAATCAAACTTTTACAGGTTATGTTCAAACCCAACATCTATGCAGCAGAATACATCACCTCATGGCACTATTTTCCTTTAAAGAGCTTTTCTGTAATTTCCAGTGAACTTTAATATCTTCATGGGGAATAAATATCAACCACCAAAACACACTTAACTTTTCTGCTGCTGATCCCTGTGAGAAAATGAACCAGAATTTCTGAATGGGTTTAGAACTGCCCATGGAAAAATTCTTTTTCTTCCCATTTCGTAGACTTATTTCCACCTGTCTGTGCATTGTGTAATCTCTTCTGACTGCATTTGGTACAAGGCATATCCTGGCCAGATTCTCATCTTGAGTAACACAAACCCCAACAACCTACTGTATCAATGACATTTGTTTACTTTGAGAAGCAGCGCCACTTTTAGCCTTCTAAAGAGTTACTGAAGTATGGGGTATTTTCAGATTCTAGCAGAGATAGGTTAGCTCCTGAAAATTTAACTACATTAATTCTGTAGACATTTATTGCTCAAGTCTATACCCTATCCCTTTTTTTCAGTAATTACTGCTCTTCCTGGAAGAAAGATTTTGAGGACCAGTCATTCCAATTAGGTTAATTAGTTTATGTCTGGTCTTCATCAAGAAGCAGCAATGAAGTCTCCGGATCTACACTACTGAAATGATTTTACTAACCCATTGTTCCATTTTCAGGTGAATATAAGGTGCTAAGTTTCAGTGATTAGAGCTTTCAGACTGAATCCATTCAAACAGGAGGCTACTGCTAAGGGGATGGTCTGGCTCCCCCAGTATACCTGTTGCTACTTAAATACTTGCAGTGTTTCCCATTGACTGGATTGAGCAGTCAGGTGGCTACAGTGCAAAATCTTTGATCCAGGGAAAAAACCCCACATCCCTAAACTAACTATGATTAGAATGGAGTTAACTCATCTGTCAGTCTCCTGACAGCCAGACAAGATGAATGGTTGGATTTGATGCACTGTGGAAGCAAGGAGCTGGGAGATTGGTAGAGCCTCTTTCAAAAATCTGTCACTATACAATTGAGTTAAAACTGTAATTTCATATTGTGGTAAATCACCAAATAGAGAGGTAGTGGTAGGGAGTGGGTAGAGCAGGAGTGTGAAAGAATCTGTGGTGCACTGATAACTACAGAGAGAGATGAACCTGTTAGCTTGCTCTGTAAAAACGTGTTTCAGAGTCTTTGCTGAAGGTGCAGTAAAGCGAGTAAACCAAGTTACAAGAAAGCTCCATGGGTGAAGTCGTTCTTGCCCAGAAACCTTTACTCCGTTGTTTCTTTGGTTTAAGCAATTTACATGAAATAAAAGCACTGGAGAAAACAACTGTGTTCTGAGCATTCCCATGGAGCTGATCATAATTGCACTTCACATGTCAGAAATTCTGCATTAGAAAAAACTGCAGTATTTTTAAAATGAAAAAATAGAAATTTCTCTATCACACAGTCAAATCAGATGAGCGTATCTTGCTATAAATACACAGAATTTGGAAACAAGATAGATATATTAATAGGTTGAGCATCAAAGTCAGAAACCACCACTTCATTACAGAGACAAATACCCCAATGTTTCAGATTCAAGCTTATTCACACACCACCTTGTAGAAAAGTGATAATATGAAAAATGCTCCAAAAAGTGTTGTCATTGTTCCTGCTTTGTTATCTCTCTTTGGATACCTGAAGGCTATGTGCAAAACGAACCGTAGTAGAAAGGTCTTCAACCCTATATAAAGTGGAGCAAAAACTGTGCAACACCAGGAGAGGAGGGAAAAAGAAGAACCTGCTCTGCAAGTCCCTCTTTGCCTAAAGAGCCTGGAGCTGAGCACCCTTCCTCCCTGCCACATCCCTTCACCACCGCCTGCTGCAGGAAATCTGCCAGCCTGGGGAGAACAGCAACCAGCCGTGCCACACACGTGAGCTCTGAAAACCCTGTTCCTTCATCCCTACCATATTCCTGAGAGCCGAAGTCTCTGTGTGCCAAGACAGGAGCCGTGAGTTTGCACTGCCCAGCGGCTGCACTACTGGAACACGGCTAAAATGTGAGGGGCAGGGACCACGCATCGTGGCTGCATTCCAGAATTGCCTTCTAGCAATCTGCCAGACCCGCCGGAGCCAGGGATAACCATCACAAGCGGCAGGGAGAAGGAAAAAAAGAAAAAAAAGAAAAAAGGCAGAAACTGCTTTGCATCCCAACCCCATTAGCTTTCTCCAACTTTTCTCTATTTTTCCTTTTCTTTCTCTTTGCCCCTTTTACAATTAATAAAGCAAAAATACCATGTTTTGGTATCAACATATAACTTTGAGTTTTAATCTCGTTTTGGGGAATATCCAAACATGGAGTTCTTTCTGCAATCCACAGTGAGCTCCCTTTGCTCCTCTGTGATTAGGTAGATTGTAATACATGAGTATTATATTCTCCACTCTATAAAGCTTTTTTTTTTTTTTTTTTTTTTTTGCTTTTCATGAAAAGGGGTGAGGAAACATTGATTATAACTGCATTAAGGATGACACTTGACTACAAAATTATGCCAAGAACCAAAAGAAATTGTCTGTTAACAGGGGAAAACAACCCCACCACATCCGTACCCTAACATCTTTATGACTACCTGTTCCTGTGAAGAGTTCCTTTCTGCAAACACAAAGTAGCCCAGGACTCTCTTCAGGATTTCTTGCCCACTGGTCCAAATCTACTCTGTGCGGAAAACAATCTTTGAAAAACATAAATGATGCAGGGCCAGATCTAAACCATACTGGAGGTCTTTCAGTTTTTCATCTTTCAGATTTTTATGAGCCTGCTAGCTGTCTTGACTGCTTTGAGACATGGTGTGACACAGGATAGGACAGGGAAGGTCTCCAGGAGATCACTTTGGTGTGCAGCAAGGCAGTGATGGACTTGTTTTAACCTCCAGAAGTCAGTGTGATGCAAACCTCTCAGTCTTATAGGGCAAGACAACAGCAATGACTTACCTCTCCTCGTTACTGTATTACCATGTGACACTGTATGACTTTTGAATTCAGCATTTCTATTGCTGTTCTCCATAAGGAGCTCACCTTGGGCAGCTAATTCCTGGCTTTGAATCTAACAGAGCTATTCTGGCAGCACAAAGTCTGTATCAGCCTTTCGGTAAGTGCTTTCCAACACGGCTTTAGTTGGAACTTCTATTTACCTATTTCAGTCAATAGAAACATGGTATCCCACCAATTCAGTTTAGTACAGGTGCAACTGTAGTTTCCTCATTTGGTCATATACATGTGTTTCTATTTCTATGCTAATTTGACTTTTTCACTGTTCCTTAACTACAAACAGGAGCCTCTCAAAAATTTCTTGTTCTGTTATTTACTCTCCTGCATTCAAGTGTTGACTTGTGACCAAAATATCCTCAAAATGTTTCAATGACTCCACTAGTTTTTCCATTCATTTCCAAGCACTACCCTTCTCACAGTTGTACCAAGAATGGATACTCTCATATCTGAGCTCATTGCTACAGAAGATAAGGAACAGGAATCCTCTGTAAATGCATTTCCTTCTTCAGTGTTCCACTCAGCACCACTGCAATAACTGGGCAAAAAGAATAGAAAATTATGAGAAAGAGGCATCTGCTGTTCTTTTTTTCAATGTAAAAGCCATTTATTAGAAATAAGATGACCAACATATAGAAAAGTCTGCTTCTGTGCAAATGAGTGCTCTTTTCATATATCCTCTTAGCCCTACTTCACTTCAAATCGACTCATTTTTCAAGCACTGGTATGACAGTGAGTTTTGAGAAAGCAGCATTTGCCTCACTAGTTCAAACTATTGGTTAATCTAGCCCAGTAACTTCACTGCAACAACAGCCAGGTCTTCCCATTGCAGATACATGCAGAAGCCAAACAGGTTTGCCACCTGATGTCAGCCAGTCTGCATACACTGGGTCCTGGGCTCACAGCTGCACATAAGGGAATTGCCCTCCCTGCTGAATATAGTTCCCCCAAATCAATAGGCTAATCAAGGCACCCGCTAGAGATGTTAGTCAGGAGAACATCCTACTTCCTACAGTTCAAGGTCTACCAACCGCACCCTTCTCCATGTGCCTTTAGCAAACACAAACCTACAGCACCCAGTAGCTCTCCTTGCCTGGCCAGGCAGTCCACTAATTATGGGAGGCTGAGGTGCGGGGAGCAGGAAACACAGCCAAACTCCCTCATTAGTGCACTGCTTTCCTCCTTATAGCCATCAGAGAACTGAGACAGGCCAGCACTGTCTGTAACAGCACACGCAGCTGGAGATCAGACAGATCTCATTAGGAATTGACAAATCTGCCTTTAGAACTGAAAGTGAAGCTCAAAAATTAAAACAGCTGCAGAAATGCATCTTCGACCAGTCTGGACAAATTCTCAATTTACCCAGCACTTGAAAGAGCCTTACAAGCATCCTGCTCAACATGCCATGGCACTGTGGAGGATTTCTTGCAGGCTTGCAACACCACATCATCAGTAGAGTAAAACTGACCTGCCTCACGATGGTCTAAACCCAGCTCACGTTCCCTGTTAGTGGGTGAACAATCCAACACTTGGTGAATTCTGCTTCACAATGATAAGGGAGAGCCAACATCGAAGGATCAAAAAGCGATGATGTTATGAAGAGTTCTTCTTTATTATTCAGTAACAGATGCTTGTTTTCCAGATTCTTCCATGCCACCGATTTGGGTTTCATTGTAACTACAGATGGACATTGCTTATTGAGGTGCAGGAGTAGACATGCAGGGGGTATAACCAAGATGTGGACAAGCACAACATGTGCCATTTTAGATTTATATCCAGAAAGGACCCACCCATACATTCTTCTAAAAAAGCCCAGTTCTTTACTTTAAAGGCATTTCTGAACATTAGGTAAAGAAATGCTCTCTGTTCTTTCTTGCAGTGACTGAGGAGCCTTATGGTCTTAGCTGCAGAGTACACTGAGAGAGCATCCCAGCATCCTTCTGACACACTAGCCCGTATGCTGTTGGTGGTGTCTCCCCTTTTTGTCTTCCCTCAGCCATTGAAGTGTATAGCAGGGTGTCTCCCATGCCAAACTGCTTTCCTTCACAATTAAAAATTCCTTTTCAAGATGCAAGCAATTTCATCTTTTACCTCCTTCTCCAGCCTTTTGGCATTCTTGATGTGACTTTGATATGAGACCGATCAATGTCTTCACGCTAGCAAGATTTAAAATCCTTAGAATTCACCCTTTATGTCCTGTCTCACATACTAATGTCATGTATTTTGTCAACGCTCTATTTTTCAACACATTTCTAGTAAAGTAACACTTCTACTTAAATATGTAACATTCTGCTCCTTAATAATGCTCTTCAGCAAGCAGCTTAGTCCTGTCTTCCTGTCCTAAGGACTTTCCCAGACAAAACCAAAATGGGTAAACAAGAAAAAAGAGAGGGAGACTGGTCACATAGAAATCCCACAGCAATCAGCAATTTCCTTTCATCGGAGTATTATGTTTAGACCACTGATAAAATGACAAGAAAAAAAAAAATCTTTACATATCTTCAGTTTGTAGCCCAGTCATATGGCCCAGCACTACATTATATTGAAGAAAGTACTGCTTCCCTGAAAATGACTATTTCAATTTAATGGTAACTGTTCTATATCCCATGGGTATTATCACTATTGCAGTCAGATTTCTACAATTAATTAGTTCATCATCTGCCCTTGATGATTATGTGGCGCTTCTCCATGGCGACATTGATTTGTGAAGTTTAGCTTCAGAAAGAGGAGAAAGCCACAACCCTCAGATTTCAGCATAGCTGGCTACAGCAGCAACGGGAGCACTCAGGCTGCAAATCCTATGAGACAGGAGCTGTTTATCTAACTTCTGCTGTGCTTCAGTGACTGGCAGGCCAAGCACTGCCCAGTGCTTCGCTGGCCCTCTGCTATGGGGCTTGCAGCTGATTAGTCATGTGTTGACTCATTATTTCAGATTGCTAGAAAATCAGCCAAAATGAAGGGCTGCAATACTTCAGGTTCCATCCTCATCTAAACAGAACTGGGCTACTGGGGAAGTGCCATTTATTTCTTGCCATGTTAACAGCAGGACTTGTTTTAAATTGTTCCCAATGCCTGGTTGCCATAATAATAAGAAATGGCAACTATGTTGGAAAATCCTAAGACGGTCTGTACATTTGGTGAAACATACTCAAGACATCAAGACTTGCCCAGCAGTTAAATCTTCTGAGGTGCAGAACAATGCATGCTTAGCAGACATCAAAGCTGCCACAAAGCATTAAACTCACATAGCAAAATCAGACAGAATTACCATGACTCTACCTGGGCTGTAAAGACTTACTGATTTTGAAAAAGCTTGAAGTTGCCAGCATTTCCTCACTTTTCAAGGAACCCAGGGCCTATTGCTATTTCCTGAGAAGACACAAAACCTCACAGGAACTAATTAGTAATATGAGAATACTTACTATGGAATCAAAAAATCCGGCCCCAAATTTCCATCTTCAAGCAACTTTAGCCTCCACTGTATGGGGTTGCTAAACATGAGGGTTAAATAATGGCTACTCAGACTGTTCCAGTCTGGCTCTGAATATCCGCTACTGAAGATTTTCTGCTTTGAAGAATTAATTGGAGCAATTTCTGCCCACCAAGTAGCTTAATGAGGGTGGTTTGATTCTCTTGCCTATATAGCAAACACCTAATTATTTTTACAAAATAACACATCCCCATGAGAAGAAATTGTCTTATTTCAGAGTGGTCCTTGTGGCTCCTCTCCTGTCTCTGCCAGGGGGAGCCACAGGAACACCACAGTCCTTTGAAGTGCAGGCTGACCCCTGGCTCTTCACTGGATGTACCTCTACTGTGTAAAATGCTGGAAGGTTGGGGTGGGTCATTTAGACCCCCTGTGCACTGTTGATAGTGGAACGATCTAAATGAGTTACAATAAAACAAGGTTTCAGTTTTTGCTGCATGCAGTCGAAGTAAAGTCTCCCTCCAGGACATCACTGCTGTTAGAACCATCAGCTTCCCATCCCTATTGCTGATGAACAAAGTATCTCTATAACTCTATGATCTATTTCAGATACAAAAACAATCAGGCTTTAAAAGCAGCACAAATCATTGTCTGAGACCCTGACAGCAGGTCCCTTGCAGACCACAGAAGAATGTCGGGTGGAAGCAAACAGGCAATTACTGTTCCAGCTATGCCTGACTTACCTAAGGTGCTCTATTGAACCAGCAGCTTAACCAGCCAGTGACACGAGCAATGCCCAAAGAGCTCATGGTACTAATTGGTAGGATTTTCAAGTGCACTAGAAGTCTGCTCTATAGGACTTCCTGGCCACTCTGATGGAATTAATTTCATCCTAATGCCTCACAGTTCATATTATGTATCCTCCTCCTCCAAATATAGCACTTCAAATAATTAAAGCCAGTTAATTACTCTGCCAGCCACTGGGAACACTTACAATGTCACCACATGTGGCAAAGGAACCACATGCAGCTAAACAACCCCATGCCGTTTCCCATGTGTCTGGATGGTAAAAAACCCCCACCCTCTTCTGCATTTTAATAAATAATACTATTAACTAAAATACAGATGTTATGTGTGAGGTATGATGGGGCATTTGCTCTGAGATTTGACAGTGCTCAAAAAAAGCCGGCCAACTGAAGGCTCAGGAACTATTTGTCTCTGAGGGGGTTGCATCCAATAGTCTGGCATTACCAAGAGAGAGCTCAACTTCCCTAACTCAGCCCAGTGAAGGGCAAGGGGAAAATACAGCTGCTGGGTACACAGGCACTGAGGGGCCACACCACCAGAAAGGAAACATTCAAACTGAATACAATTCATCGTAAGAGGAAATAGAATGGATGTACCAAATACACCTGTAAGCTGGAAATCAGGATGTCCCTAGCCAGCAAAGACATTATGTGTTTAGTCTTCCACAAAACAACAGCTTTACAGATGAAGAAATGACAGTCAGGGAAAGAGAATATAAGAGCAACTAGAAGTGACAGTGGGGAAGCTTACTTTCACAGCCTGAGACATTCATCTAGTCTTACATTTCAGTTCTTAAGTGCTCCGTATGTCCCAGCAGATTTATTGGCACATTTTTTCGCACACTCACCTCCCCCAGACACCAAAGTCTCTGAGCTCAAGTGTTTAACAACAAGGAAACAGTTCGCCTTCTAGGCTTTTGATCTACCCATCATCTAAAACAGGGAGAGGAAAATATTTCAGCTCTCTGGGAAGCATGGCCACTACTTGCTAAGGTTTTCTACAGATAAAATATCTGGAACTACACAAAAAATTTCACAGTCACAGTAAGTACTTCGTAAGACTGGAGAGGTACATAGTGCAAGATCTGTAACACCTAAAGCAATAAGTAGCCCATGTTCTCTCTGACTTCTTATACAGCTCGGGTAATTCAGCAGCCATGCTTTCATTTGCTGCTGGCAATTCAGACAGCGTTTTCCCCCAGGTTCATAAATGTTACCTGAGTTTCCGACAGAAGTCTACTTTGACACTAGGATGTTTAACTAGCAATCTAAAACTAATCCTTGTTCTTCTTTCACTGTTCATCACATCATTCACAAGATTGTTTGCACTGTCAGTTTCAGGCAGCCTTAGTAAAGTCTGGGAACAGCCATCTTACACTGCTAGCAATACAAATGGGAGGAAAAGGTCTTAGACTGAGCTCCTAACCCCAAGTAGCAAACTGCACTTTTTACTCTTTCCTTGCTGGTCAGAGCTCTGTTTTCAGAAAGCTCAGAGTGGATCAAAAGTTAGGAAAAGAATAAAAAGCAAAGTGTAAAATTATACAGTTCTGTAGTGGACTATCCTCCCTTTGACTTAATTACTTATGAAGCCAAATAATAAACAATTTGTTCCCAAACCCCACCATGCTCTTCTGGAGTTGTTTTCTGGGAGCTGGGGTTGTGGTGTGTATATAGTACATTACTGATTTTTTTTTTTTTCTTTTTGTGAACTAGACTTCGCACACACAGAGAGGTACATCAGTCTTTATTCTGACAAACAGCAAGTCATATCCCTTTTCACTCATAATTCTTGACCCTCAACAGGACTTTCTTTTCCATAAACTGTGAATCTGGGTGTTCCAGTAACATTGAGAGCAAAATCCACCTGTGATTTAACCTCAACCAGATTACATTTAAGATCTGCCAGTAGGGAAGGACACCTCTGCAGGACAGCAGAGTTCACTGCGTCAGGCTGCTTTGCCTTTCAAGTAACTCCACCTTCCAGATCTGAACACAATAATCAAGCAGATTCAAGGACAGCAATGTGGAGGATGATTCTGTTGTACAAGGAATTTAATACACCTACCAAGTTAAAGACAGCTTCCCAAAATCTGGAAAAAGTTCTATAAAAATTTAGTTAAAAATTAGTTATCCAAAATATGTGAGAATGGTAAAAATCCAGTTAGATTCTTCAATATATATAATTACTAGAATCTATCCTGTTAGGAAGCTACTTGTTACAATAAGCCAAGTTATGTGATTATTCACTAAAGTGATTCTGTCCTTACAACAGAATTTATGAAGAAACAGGGGCAATAAATGACAGCATCATTGCTCCTTTTTCTACCCACAAAAAATATTTTTTTTTTTTTAGAAAAAAATACAGTAATTTAGCTGAAGCAGGTCTCTGGAAATGATTAAGTTGTATTAAAGGCACTGTTATGAGACTGAGCTTGTAAGTGCAGCTGAACCTACCTCAACTCTCTGGTTTGCTGATAACCTTTGATTCCCCTGCCATGGCAGCAAAGACTGAACCATGCTCCTGCAGTGTGACAAGTAAATCACAAACCCACAATGTGGCCAAACACACAAAGCACATTTTCACTTTAGAAATAGAGTGAACATATTTATCAAGGTTAGTTTAGTGACCACTACCCATCCATATGCACAGGACACATATATATCAAACCAAGTATATAGCAGGATTCAACTCCTCAGTCACAGAAGCTCAACCTGAGCCATATGTTCAAAAATACAGGAAGTGAGAAAGTAGAGAACAAGTGTTGGCCTCTGCAGAAAAGTGTCTGGGGGCCCTCGTGAGTACCACTCAGTGTGCCCTCACAGCTACGAGTGCCAGCTGCCTAATGGGCTGTACTGGTAAGAGTATGTCCAGCAGGCCAAGGGAAATGGTCAGATCCTCTCTCTGTGTTTGTGAAGCCCCAGGTGGACCACTCTATCTTGGCCCTTCCAGTTCCTGTACAAGACAGCAGTTGCCAAGTCTCCTGCAGTGAGTTAGTGGGATAAAAATTTCCAGACTTCCAAAATGAAGCAAGTGTACAGTTGAAGTTAAAGCAGAATGTTTTCTTTCAGAGAACCTTCTCCTCATTTGTAAATTCAGACCATCAGTTCAGTCTCCAGGGGATATTCCGGCACCATATATAATTCCATTTGAGAAAAGCATCCCACCAGTTATTCCTGCATTCACTAAGATGATCTTCATTATATTTTAAGTAATTCCTTAAGTACTCAGGGCATTTTTAGTCACTTGGAACTGCAAGCAACTGCAAGAGAAGTAGTCCTTTAATTGCACTCACACTCCATATGGTTAGCTTCAAAGGCACAGGAGCAGCCTGACAGGACTGACAGCCCATCCTGGTGTTCAGAAGGGACCTGTGGGATTCACAGTCTGCATTCACAATGGCTCTCAATGGTGACACACTAACCAAAATCACCTGCTAAGCTATCAGCTTTGTACAGAGACACTTAGTGTCCTGTCTCACAGCTACACCACACAGATGAGCATGTTTCAATGTACAGAGTCCCTTGCAATATCATTTTCAGCTGCTGAAGTTGTGCCATCCAGATGTAAAAGGATTTTCTCTCTTCAGTTCACTCTTGCATCCCAAGGTTCACTCACATAAATGCAGAAAAGAGGCATTATCAAGAAATATATAATTACAGAGAGATCTATTCTCTGGCTAGACTACAACTTTCATTTACCAGAAAAAAATTCCACAGAAAATTTAAGAAAAAAATAATCTGAATTATTAGGAAATATCACAGTTGTATACATTTCTAAGATACAGCTACTAAGGGTGAAGACATGAGTGACAGAGGATACTGGTGAAGAATGCAAACTTGACACAGTACAGAAATAAAACTGAAATTTATTCCTTTTCCAGGACATTTTTTTCCTTGTAATCTGATATGCAGAATTAGCATAAGATCCTGAAATGCAACTAGGTTTCATGTCACAATAAAACTATGTAACTTCAGATTTCACAAAGGCTAAAAGGAAACTTAGGTTCTCTTGAAAAATTTTAACATCAGCTCAAATTAGAATTTTATCTGTGTTTTTTCCAAGGTTTCCATTTTGGGAAACAAGAGTGTTTCAGTTTCACATACAGCAATTTCAGTGTACATACAGAGTTCTCTTAAATAGGAAAAAGCAAGGAAAAGGTATAGTCCAAGAAAGAAAATTCATTTGAAGGGACACAGCAGCATTGCATCATGAGGGTAAGAACATCTGACACTCCTCTGTATCTTATAACTGAATGTGCAAATGTTAAACTCAGCAATAGTTACACCAGGCAACTACAGACCTAACAAGGGTAGAATCATTGATCACATACCTGGCAGTAACCATCAGCTTTGTTTTGTAACTCCCTGTACGGGTCTATCACTTTATCCTGATATTCATTGTTTTAACTGAAGAAAAATAAAACCAATTACAGATAGTCACACCAAGTAGCCCCATGTATCCATGTAACATATTTTGTGAATAAGAAGCATTTCAATAACAGCAAAGCAATTCACTGAGGGAAACACACAAATAGGTACCTTTGATACTTTTTGCCTAAATTAAAGACTTGAGTTTGGGGACTAAGGCAAGGCAGAGGAAATTCAAACAGCAGAGCAAACAGCTCACCCGTATTTAACACTTAGACTGAATTCCATCTTTATCTTTTCATCAGCTGTTTTTCTGGAATTTCAGCCTTACAGAAGAGCTGGCCCTGCTGGCCTTTGAGTGTATATATATCCCAAACTTTTCAGTCTTCTTCATTTACAAAACCAGGGTGTGCTTATGCTGGCATTAGTCAAATATGCACACAAAAAAAAAGTATTCGAGAGACGGTATTATTATGTTACTTTATTTATAGGAACATTCAGTACTAACAACACTTGACAGTTTTCAAAGGATTCAAGAACATTTCTAATGCAGAGAATCACATTATATTTTAATTACTTCCTAGTACTAATCAGTGTGAGATACAAGTTCTTTAATACAAGCTATCTTGAGATAGGGTGAGTGCTATCCAGCTGCACATTAGTCCTCAACAATCACCATTCCCTTTAGCTTTATTTGTTTAGTGCTTCAGTGAACAAGTAGGACTTCAGTGCCAGTCCTCAAAATGGACTTTTGACACTTGGGTGGAAGCACATACCAGCATCCAATTTGGTAATTTTTTTGGTGTGGCTTTTCTTTTTTTTTAGGCCTTCTTTTCATTTTCATCTTCCAAACTATTATGCATGCCAGTAACTCTCAATCAATTGTAATTCAAAACAAATACACTTAAATCGTTAAATGCACAGAAATTACAAAGCTCAGTAAAAATACTTCAGACTCCAAGTCACAAAGGGAAGGGGAGGGGTTATTAAAAAGCCTTTGATAGAGGGCTCTTGTTTAGAACTTGTTAATTATGTCAGTCAAGCATGGACAACACTGATCTGATCTTTCAAAGTGAAATTTCCATCTCCAAGGAAAGAAAACAATGCTTAGCTAAATCCAGAGGAGCAGCACCAAGCCTATCTTTGTAAGAGGAAGTTGTAAATAGAGGAGTCCAAAACTCCAGTTATAGAAGGCAGCAAACTTTTGCTGTTGGAGTGTGCTATTACTGATACAATTAAACTTATGAGAAATGCCAAGGTGGAGTTTGTGACAGGGGACAGTTTCCTGAACTACATTAACCAACATGCATTTTATCATATGCATATTGCGTGTAGGAAGCTTACAGGAAATATTTTTATTTGCATTAGCAGTAACTAGACCAACTAGAGTTAGGGCAGCTTCAAGGTATGTAATTTTAAATAGTGTCCTCCCACTTTTTTGCAAAATTTGACATCTCTATACCTGGGCACATAATGATAAGTGCTCAGCTTCCCAGACTTTGTCTAAAATATCTTGAGTTTAATACAGTGAGCTTCCAAATAAACTGAAATGAGGTATAGTCCTTAAAGTGGTCATTTCAGATTCAAGTTTACTTGCATACCATCTAAGTGTTGTTTTCTTTTTTCTTCTTCTTCTTTAGCAAATATCTTCTCAGGAACTGGAAGACATGAATTACATGTATTCAAATGAAAATGCTATCTGCCTATTAACATTATGCTGTGAGCTGTAATAAAACATCAACAGCAGAAAGAAGGCACTACCAACTCTGTGACTCCATGTGGTTTCATAAGAAAGCTCTTTTAATGCATGTCAGGACTGTTTCAGACATCACTTGTCAAATTGTGCTGGAGTAGGTCCAGAGCAGTTCCAAACACTTTCAGGGCATCCACTGGCCTGCTAGCAGATAATCATATCATCCATAGTTTCTTTAAATCAACATTTCAGAAATGCACTCACATCAGTTCCTTTAACTCCAGAATATTAGTGAATTAAAAAAATTCCCAAAATATTGCTAGAAGTCTTGGCAGAGGGGACAGGGTGGGGAAGGGGACAAGGGGACAGGCAGAAAGAAGTCCAGGGTTAAGTTTGGTACCAGCTCCAACTGTCGATGCCAAGACAAGCTGCAGTGCAGCAGAAGCCCTTCTGTGGAGGTTCCAAGGCAGCCAAGCAGATGAGCGACAGCTCAGTAGGAGCCAAGTCAAAGGCGCAGTGAGCATCTGCAGCATTCAGTCGTCTCCAAAATGCTCATAGCTGTTTCAAGCAAAGGCTTGCAAAGTTCTGTATGGTCTTCAGGTAAGCTCCTTTATATTTTTGCAAGAGGAAGACTTACCTGAGAGTTGAAGCTTCCATCACAAGAAAAGACAAAGCACTACTTGCTGTGGCTATTCAGTTGTAGCTGATGTTGTTTTCTACTTTACACTGCCACTTTGTGTCTTGACAGCAGCTTCTTCTACCCCCCTCCCTCAGTCCTCTTGAAAAGAACAGATTTTCTTAGTTAATTCAAAATGATTGAATTATTTCCCAATACAGTAACTCAAACTACTTACTGTATAATCAATGTTTTTAGATACAAATATCCACTAGGCATTTTATTTCACATAGATATCCATGGGCTTAATTACACTTGCTGTGCAAATCATGCACTTGAACCTGAGCAGTGACACTAGAAATTCATTTGGCTTTCTAGATGAATCCTTTGATGGACTAGGGCACAGCTACGCAGCTATTTAATTTAATTTAATAAAGCTATTTAGATCCAGTTAAGCAGATGGTGAAACTTGGGTGTGATTGCATAGTAACACATTTGAAAGTGACAAGTCTAAATCTCTCACTTTGTCTTGAAACTGGCTTTGGGAAAACCTACTTCAATCTACCAAAATCAGCTAAGTAGCATCAACATCCAGATTAACCAGATTCTTTCCTGCTATTAGGACACACCTGAAACTGAGGAGCTTCCTAGAGAGTAGTGAGCTTTGGTGTATTTAAAATGGTTTCAGAAAACTGAGTCACTGCTTTGGCAGAGAGTAATATTTTTCTGTTTGTTTGCTGATTATTATGCTATACTTTATTATCAGTGGCTATTGCCTCAAGAAGGCAATAGACAAGTAGTCTATTGCCTTTTTATATAAGCAGGACTGTTTCCTCTAAGCACCGTTCCATGTTTGCCTTTTTTGTTGTTTACTGTGTGTCATGTATCACTTGAAAGTAAGGTGATTGAACCATTTGCAATGCTGCGTCATCCTAATTTTTCCAGCTATAAGAAGGATAGCTGATGTTGATAAGTTACCTATTTTCCACTTTGAAAATTTCTCAGAGTAAAACATAAACACACACTCCACATCCCTCACGCCTTCACACAAGATGAAAGAGGAGAAAAAAATTACGCAACACTGAATCTCAACCATTTCCATATTGAATAAAAAATTAATTAACACTGTACCAAGAAGCCAGAGCAGAAAGGTAAGCGACAAATACGGAACAAAATAAAACCTATTCTTCATCTTACACATGCATTAGGTATTTTTTTGTTAATAAAGCCCTAACTAGGATTTATTAGTGAGAAATAAATTAGCCATGAACATAAAAAGAATGGAAATCCTAGGGAAGAGACAATTTTTTTTAGCAGCTGGATTTAAAACTCTTTGAAGAGCCAACATAAAATACTCCCAAACAGGTGAACCTTTTGCCTTACCCAGTATTTGGGTTTTTGTTACAAATCTGAGGCTTCTAGCAATATTCCTGGCCACAGGAAACATATCCAGCTGACAATAAGCATCACACTGAGTCATCACAAGCATTAGTAAGAAAGCACTGTACTGTGAAACAGTGTGTATCTTCCTCTGGCCATCTTAAGCCTTTTGTTCATTTGCTTAGGCTACTTGGATAAACCAATCTACAATTGATGCTATCCATCAATCTGGATTTTAAAGCTAATACAAAGGCATTTGTTTTTGCCCATAGTCATTTCTCTCCTTCCTCTCAACTCACATCAAAGAAGGAAAGAACTTTGTTAGTTGTGGGATTAAAGTCAGGCTGCTTCAGTTTTTATACTTAATAGGAGCAGTCACATCAGTAGCTGAAGTCTGGTCTTAAAAGAGCCAGTTTAGTCAAACAAAAGACAGAAATACAACTGCTCTATTTCAACTACCCCACTTGACAAGGAATTCAGCTTTTGCCACAAATAGTGCCTGAAAATAGTTATTCTCAAATTATGACAGCAGTTCAGACAAGTTAGAGATCTGTGGACTTTTTTACTTATGAGTACAATACACTCCAGTGACAGCAGAGATCATGCTTAGGTGTCTGTCTCTCCCTTGACCAGCCAGCCTGGAGGTCTGAAGCATCTTTTCTGGGTACTCTGCTGCATTGCATATGACCTAATACTGCATACAGCCATAAGTCAGCAGGAAAAACTCCATTTTCTAGCTTGCTACAAGCTGCATTGTGTAAACAAATACTAGTCCCAAAACATTTTGCTGTCAAGGAAAGGAGCTGTTCAAGCACAGAATATCTGAAGTCATATAGAGGACTACAACACTTTTTAATAGGACAGGCAAGATGAAGTGTCAGGGAGACTGAAACTGAAGGCACACATTCCTAGAGACAGGATCTAATGCAGCAAGACCACTAGGAGCAAGAATTCAGAGATCCAAGACAGTAATAAAGATGTAAAATTGATCACTGGAAAAAGGACAAAGGGAAAAAAAAAAAGACAGTAGAATCTTTTATAGCATGTCAAACACTGCACTTGCAATGCTTAACCAATAGAGTCAGATAACTATTTTCTCAGATCCAAAAATGAAGTTACTTTTAGATATAAGTCACATGGCACTAGACTGGAATGTGAGGCAGACAAGGATTTAGCCAAAGACATCTAATTTACCAAGTTACACTAAGAGCAGTACCTGACATATGTTCCCAGGCATCATAAAACCTCAGAATCCACTAAAGTAAAGTTTTACTAGAACAGGAACAAATTAAAGTGTGGTGTAACAGCAAATATTTAAACTTTTTCCTCTGGCGATCAGTATTAAAGAAGTTATTTTCTGTAAATCTCTGTTGGATTATAATTCTAATTGAACTTAGTAGAAGAGTACATTTTAAGTTGAAATACAATAAATCTGTGGCTAAACTCAGTCAAATGGAAATGACTTTTCAATACAGTTGGCATACTCTATGCATTGTGTGTATAGCCCTGCACAGAAATACAAATTTTGCTAAGGAAGTGAAGTCTACTAGGTCTCAAAATTGTGAGGTAAATTCCAATTTACAGTCTTGATTACTAGTCACACAAAGCGTAAAAAAGTCACAACTTGAGTTGTAGGCTCCCAAACAGTATTAACTTTCTACTGGCAATTGAAGCTTCTAGATTTAGATATAGCATAAAATCAAGTCAAGTAAGATCATAAAAGACTAGAGAAAGTTTCACTGAGGGGTTGTCAGTGCAGATTAAAATGCCTAACGCATCTCTACTTGGATTTCACATTGTTTGAATAATTATTACTAAGACTTGGAAACTAATTTTTTGTGCATTTTCATTCAGTATAAATCATCTGAAGGTACTAATAATGCCACAACTTTGACTAAATGCAGAAACATCAAATCTTTGCCTTCTGTCAGAAAGGAAATCTGAAGTTGTTAGAACTTTTAACCAGTACTTTTACAAGGTAGGCTCTTTTACAAGTGCAGTTTTTGACTAAGGATGAAATCATAGGCCTCTACTTCTCAAAGCAGAGAGTGATACCAGAAGCAGAATGCTGAACAGTACTATCTAGAAGTTACTTAAACTTTAAAAGTCAAAGTTCTTACAGAAAGTATTCTTTACAATAAAGTCCTTTCCCACACTGGTTAATTAGCATAGACACTCCTACCTAGAAATTCTTCACTACTTACGAATATTTCAAAGCAGATCATCTAAGTTACACATCAAGACCCACACAGATAAAAAAACTCCGAAAGACTGCTGGTAGGTTTTAATGCCATTGAATTTTCTAAGCAATATACCAAATACACGAAAAAATTTATTACATGTTACTTTGCTGAGAGAGTCAACCACTCTTCTGCTTTTGTTTTTTACTGGTTGTCACAGCTTTCCATAATTTTGACATGTCTTTTCAGCACATTGTTAGAACATAACTACCTTTAAACACCTTCAGAACAACTGGCCAACCTCTAAAGTGACTCAAGTTGCCAAACCAATTTTGTCTGCTCTGCCACTATACTACAGCACCCACATGCAGACCCTTCAAACAACACAGTGGTTCAGAGAGAGTTATTTCATATCTTTGGTATCAAAAAAGTTACTATAATAAATTTTAATCACTTATCTATACAACAGTACAAACTTTTGCACATGAATTTGTCTCACCGAGAGAAGTAAATAGCAGTAACACTGCCAGAAAGAAGTTAAGGTGAAAACCTTCCCTCCATTCTTAATGAATTATCACACCTCTTTATTGGGCTTTCCTTGAGCTGATTCCTAGATCATTTTGAGACTGAACAGAGCTAGTCCTTTAATATTTCATAAAACGTTTCCCTTCTTTTAGTAGTACATTCTCTTAATTTTCAATTGTATTGTATCCACAAACATTTTGGACATACTCGAAACACTAAACTTTATACTTTCTATAATTAGACTACCTTGTAGAATTTAAAGATACTTGAGCAGAGGACATTTATCAAAGCACGAGGTGTGAATTACTACTCCTCCCCTCCTTTCCTACCTCCCTCACCAGTGATTTTGGGTGTTCAGTTTACCTAAGGGCTGGATTTTTCACAAAGGACTATATGCTTCCTGTTAAGTAAAATAAATACTGAAAGGATTTCAGCAGGCAACACTACAGATATTCAAAAGTGGCACTGTTAGGAAAAAACACATGCTCTGCACATGTAACCAGAGAGGAAGAAACATACCAAAAAAGTGGAAGCATTTTGCCATACCTTAAGCAATCTCAAATCTAAACAACATATGAAAATTTCATATTTTGAATTTTTATTCCAATCAATATACAAATACAAGCATTTGAAAATGTACAAAAATAAAAAAAGACATTTTCTACATGTTCAAAAAGCAGATCAAACTTATTTCTATATATACAATCCTTTCTGTGGGAAATCCTAATCAGCAGACTTTTTTTCAGTTCTCTTCAGAGCTTTCTATGCCAAATTCCCTTCTCCCAAAATCCAGTCATGCTTAAGACTACAAGCAACAATTCAAAAAGCTAAGACACTAAATGTCCCTGAACAGATTATAGAGAAGCCATTTCTCACAGGTAATAAACCTATAGATGATAATATATTTTGCTAATGACTTTAGGGCAAATTACATCCTGATAGGTAGTTTGCAATTCAGGCTTTGTGTAGCTGGTTGATACATAGCTTGGGCAACACAGTTGGACTACTTTTTCTAAGTTACTTTTACAAATTCAAAAAACCAATTATAGCTTTGTCGATAGCATTCTTTCTTGCTCTTTCCTTCCCCCAAAGTTTTAACTCTTCAAACAAAAATATATCTGCAAATAAGAATAAAAAGCAGTAGAAGAGGTCTGAATTCAAAATAATTGGTTTTTACATCATCTGCCAACATAATAGGGACTGAAATGATCACTCGCTCAATGCCACATTGTACTAATGAATGCAGAGGAAGCAATGTCACAACAGTTTTGAACCACTCTATAAGGTATATCCTAATATTTTTGGTAAGAAGTTTTCCTCAGTAATATTGATCAAATTATCTCAAGCAGTATAGTTCATTCATGGAATGTTCTGTAATTCCACAGGTTTTAACGTTTGACCAGGACACTGTTTTCTTTTCATGTTATGATAGCTGATGTTTTTTGGAGCTGCAGTAACATAAGGATTGGTGAGGCAATGCTGGTGGAAAGAGGTAGCTGCTTAAACTGACACTACGGGAAAACCTACTTTTGGGGGACGTTAAGTCCTTCTCTAGGTCTCAAATACAGCAGGAAGCTTTAAAGCAGCTGCTCAATTTACATGAATGTGCTCAGTTCCTAAGGGAAAAGCAAGGTGACAGTGGTTCAAAGACAGCTCCCAGGAAGCAGGTTCTCTATGTTTTGTTTTGCCATTCCTTCAGTCGTCACCTTCAACCACATCATATAACAGAAAACTGCTTAGCAAGAGAATAGCTAATAGCTGCTTCTACAGTGTCCAGAACACAGACACCTAAGCCACAATCTTCTAGCTGCTACCTGTAATAAGCTAGAAACATTTAATTTACCTTGCTCTATTGTGGATAGGGAGCTCATTAACTTTTACTATGATGGAGATGAATGCAGGCTGAATACAGGTTTGACAATGGCCTCCTGCCTGCAGCACACTTAACTATGCTAGGTTACAGTTCTGATGTTTCTACAGCTCTGACTCTTGCCTCTAAAAAATCCAAACATCTGTAGAGAAACACACTAATACCACAGAAGTTATGTTCAATTCCGTACATTACCTAGTTCAGTATGACACAGCCATTCTTCTCTACATTCTGTCTTCATGGTCATCTGATGAAAGTCATTATTCTGTATTTATGTGTATATGTACTTTGAGAATACACAAACTGTTTAAGTTTCTCCAGCAAATTTTAGACACCAACTAATTAACTAATTTTCTGCTGTTTTAAAACATTTCAGGATTGTCCTGTGAGCTCATTTCAGCATTATTAGCACATTACATAACTTTTTTTTTTTTTACTTGTTCAATATTTCGTTTTTAGTCCACAGGAAAACTTATTTTGCTAGGAAGACCCTGAGCACAGTTTATTAACTGTTACTCCATACTCACAAAATTTCATGTGGGATAATGTTAGCAGTAGTAACATCAGGACATCCTCCAGTTACTTCACACTACTGCTTAACATTAAGGGACAGTGCTGAAAAGTACTTGAAGCTGACTGAAACTTTTCGTGTTAAGACAGAAGATCACATCACAGGCAGTTTTACTGTGAACTGAGAAGAAAACAAGGAACACTTTTATTGCCAAGCAAGGTAAACTCTGCAACATTTAAAATAGGAGTCATACTCGGAAAAATGGCTAAATAGCAATTGATAGATATGCTGCAGCTTCACATAAGACACTTATAACAGAAAATTCTGTCTGTCTAGTCATACACTTTCTCAATTAAGTTTCATATAGACTTAACTGTAAAAACAAAACCAGCATGTACATCAACAGGCAAAATCAATAGGAAAGTTTTTGATGGAAGGCAATTGCTTCACTTTTAACAAGGTGGGAAGACACATAGCATACTTTTATGAAACAGCCAGTCAGTATTTGAGAGGTAGTCTAGTTGTTCATTTGACTGGGAGAGGTAGAGCTAGTTGAGAAATCAATAGCTAAGGCCAGTCAAAATGATGATTATCCCAAGTTTTCTAAGATGCAAAAAAATTACTCTCAGCCTGAGACTGTTAATATCACAAGGGATTCAGTTGTCTTGCTCATATTTACTCACTTTTACATAGGTAAAGTTAGTGTAAAATACCCATCCAGGGAGAGGATGCTCTAAGAAACAGCCAGAGAAAAAGCTTAGCTACATTTTGGCATGTGTCAACCAATTAATCTAGTTTATGTGTCTTATGAATACGAATATGAAGGTTAATAAAGCTAAATGGCTCTCCTCTTTTGGCAGGTAGATATAACTACAAAATCAAATACATGCCCAAGACTAGAAGCAAGTCTCAAATTCCTTGCAGTTTACCTATATAAAATTCTCTATGCAATTTCTTCCCACAGGAAAAAACACCAAATATTTTAGAGATGAAAGCCAACAAGATACATAGGTCTTACACACAACAGGTAATAAAACCCTTCTTAAAGACATGTGGGTACAGAATCATACATAATGCTCCCTTGGATTGATGTAGACTCTTCCAGGTCCTGAGTTTTGTGGGTATCTGCTGCTCCAATTTTTGTAGTAGGTTTGCTGATAAACAGGATACATAGGCTGCAGACCTTCTTGTTCCTCTGGCTCTTCAGCCTCACAAGTAAGTTGCCTTCCATTTACAGCTTTCTAAACACACACAAGAAGTAATGAGTTTCATACTTCATGTATTGAACCTGCCATGCCTATTCTTGTTAAAACGTTAAGCAAAATAAAAGATGCATAATCTCCAAAATTAATAAAGAAACGTGAATTTAAAAATTCTAATTACTAACAGACATGGCAGAAGCATTAATAACTACTCAGAGTTAAGCTCAAACTTTTGTTTCAAAGAAAGTTAGAATGAATCTAAAGAGCAATTCACCAACTATGCAAACATCTGTCAGCACACTCCTGTGTGCTGTAGTGTTTCAGTATTTAAATTAGTCAGAAAAACTACAACAGGATATTAAAATGGTATCATCGCTTCATGGATAGCAAACCCACACATCCAACAGTTACTGACCAGGATGGACAAATGTTTTTTTGTTCATGAAAAACATCTTTATAAGCTTATTTTAAGGAACAAAATGAAACTAAAACTTCAATTAGGAATTCAAACCATTTTATTATTTACCATGTGCTGCAAGTTTCCAGCATCTTTCTCTCTGTACTGGCTTTGCAACGCAAAATGTTCTTTCTGAAAGAAGAAAAGTTACAGTGGAAACAAGTCAAGATTCAACACTGCAGAAGAGGTTTGGTTTATGCAAAAACACTAGTCATGACAAATACACTCTGCCTTGGGAAGTGTCTTAACGGACAATCCACCTTACAAACCAATGTCTGGTGGAAAAGATGAGGGGCAGTCAGGGTCACCTGTTCCAGCCGTCTCCCCTCTCCCAACTTCTTGTCCTCCTCCCAACTTCTCATGCACACCCCCATTCCACTTGGTGACAGGGCAGTACAAGAAGCAGAAAAGGCGGTGATGCTGTGCAAGCACTGCTCAGCAATGACAAACATCTCTCAGTTATCAACACTTACCTGCACAAATCCAAAACACAGCCCCATACCAGCTACTGCAAAGAAAATCAACATCACCCCAGCCAAACCACCCACTCTAGGAGATCAGGTTCAAGACCATGTAAGGAATTTGGAGCAGGAAGTGACTAAGCCATTATCCATCATATTTGAGAAGTCATGGCAGTCCAGTGATGTTCCCTCTGACTGGGAAATAAACCCCGCATTTTAAAAAAGGGAAATAAAGTTGATCTGGGAACTATAGGCTGGTCAGCCACACTTCAGTGCCCAGCAAGGTGAAGGAAACTACGCTAAGGCGTATGGAAAACAAGGAGGTGATTGGTGACAGCCAACATGGCTTCACTAAGGGCAAAGTGTGATGACAAATTTGGTGGCTGTCTAGGACAGGGTTATAGTAGTGGTGGATGAAGGAAGAGCAACTGACATCATCTACCTGGAGACATTCAAAGATTTTGATGCTGAACTTTTCACTAAACAGAAGAGTTGTGGATGTGATGGATGGACTACTTGGTGGATAAAAAAATTGGCTGTATGGCCACATCAAAGAGTTTTGGTCAAGCGCTCAATGTCCAAGTGGGGACCAGTGATAAGTGTGATGCCTCAGAGGTTGGCATCGGGTCTGGTGCACTTTAACATTTTTGTTGGCAACATGGACAATGGGATTGAGTGTAGCTTCATGAAGTTTGCTGATAATACCAGGCTGTGTGGTGTGGTTGACGTGCTGGGGGTAAGTGATGCCATCCAGAGGTACCTTGGTAGTCTTGAGAGGTGAGTCCGTGTGAACCTCAACATGGCCTAATGAAAGGTCCTGCACCTGAGCCAGAGCAATCCCAGGCACAAATACAGGCTGGGTGGAGGATGGATTGAGATCAGCCCTGAGGAGGACTTGGGGATGAGAAGTTACTTAATGTAGAAGACTCGAAATCTCCCTTCTTTAATTTTTTTTCTCACCATTATGATGGAGCAACTTTATTAGTGAAACGGACTATTTCCAATTATACAGTTAATCACAGCCTGAGTCAATGACTAATCTTAATCACACCAAGCAACGCTCAACCGAGAATTACGATTTAGGATACAGTTGTATCATCACTCCTAATTATGTTCTTCGCTTTATGCCACACTTAGTATAGGGACACAATAGGCTAAAGCAACAGCTTTTGTACAATTTTATATTTTTTGTTTTGTAATTACTTCTTTTCCCAACAGTCTCACAGGTAACACAAAGTAGCTAAATTGTTGGTCATACAGCAGAAGCCCGCTGCAATCCGTATTCACAGAAGCAGGTAACATTTGCAAGGGTTCTCACCTGAAAAAATTATTTTGAAAAGTTTTGAAGCAAATTTTAGTTATTTAACATTTAATATGACTACTAAATGCATTGTAAAATGACTTAAAAATCATCTAATATTTTCTACGTTCTCCGTTATTTTTCACCATCTTCAGAGGTCTATTATACCAACTTTTGTTTGTCAAACTTTTTGTCTTGTAATTCCATTTCAAAGTGTTCCTTCCTACCCTTAAAGTCACATTGCTTTTGCTTCTCAAGTCCTAAAATGCAATCTGCAGACCAATTCTAAGAATATGTGATTTACCACTTGCCAGGTGGCATTGCCCTTTCACATCTGAACTAAGAGCACTAATTCACCACACAAGAAGGCAAAACGCAACATGGGGAACAAGAACTCACCATCTTCCCCAATGGCATGAGAAAGAAACAACTGCCTGCTCAAGAAACTCTACCAACACTGGATTTAGACATGGTATAGACAAACTGGAAACCAGAAGAGCAAATTCCAGTCCGTTCATTTATTCAATTAAAACTAGAGACAAAGAATATAATTTCGTATGGCACGAAAATACAACACCTTTGCTAGAGAATGGAGTTGAACATTTTACAGCCATGGAACAAGTGATAGGACCAAAATAACCAGATTCTGTCAAAAAACCCTGGTGCTGAGCTACACTATTTGTCTTACCTTTACATTTTGTGGAGCTTCATAAAACCACTGCTTTATTCTAAAAATGCTCCTTCTCAAACAGTCCTTCAAAAGCCTAAACCAATTATCTCACCAACAACTCCATCTTGTTTTTTCTCATCCTTTCCAATTTAAAAATCCCATTACAAAAGTATCCAAATAATAAAAAAAAAGGCTTGTGCTTAATTCTAACCCCTATCTGGTTAATGGTTTTTGGTTTTTTTCCCTACTGTAAGACCCTTTATCAATATTGATGATTTTATCCATGTATATTTTGTGCTTCCTTTCAATCAATCTTGTTTGGCTAAACAGTTGTTCAGTTTAAGGCAATGATAACAACACTGTTTCCTTTTTCATCAAGGAAGAGACATTACCTTCTGTATGAAGAGTGTTAGGAAAAGAACTGTAAGAGTACAAGAGAGCCATAATCTACAAATGAATCAAAGGTTTAAGGGTACTGTGGGTGATGTTTTCAAATTTGATTTAGAAATACCATTTGGTAAATGGTATTATATGTGTTTAACAGTGTTAAGACAATTTCACCATTTTCTTTCCTGTTTTGAATAGGAACACAAATATTAAAGAGCTTTAACATTTGACATGTTTGTGTGGCTAAATAGGTGAGGCATTCTTCCAAGTTGCAAGTCTAAAATCAGTCTTCTCATGGCCAGAACTACCTACTGGGCTGTATATTTCCCTTCATCCACTCGTATTTTCTGTTGCTGCAGAAGGGCCCTATTAAATTCTTAATCCTTCAAGAACTCTGAATGTTGCATCACATTATGCAAAACAACATTTTTTTCCCTCTTTCCCTCAGAAGCACCTGTCAAGCTAGTAATAGCTTCAGTTCTTTCACATTGTCAAAGGCTGCCCATATAAGCCACATTTTGAGGCAAGTTTTACTTCCTAGCAATATATTCTTTGAAACAGTGAAACCAATGATTCCAAGGATTGCTTGAATTAGTGCATCCGCTCCCACTCCTTTTTTAAATATTACGCAACAGAAAAAAATTTTCTTTAAGCCACTACAATTCTTCCATTGCTCAACTTCTTGATTTACCTCAAAAGTTCAGCTGCCAAGCAGAGATTCCTCTCTCACCACAGATGCAACCTTCAGGCTGCTCACTGCTCTTTCACATGACATGCAATAAATAGTTCTGGGTAACAGAGTAGCATTTCCCCTGACAATGACTGTTAAAAGAACACTCTGACAAAAGCAGTAGCATTTGCTAAAAAAGTTGACAAAGATGAACCTCCAGTCTTCACAGTAAATAAAACTATATATAATATCGCTTTTTCCATGTTCCACTTAATATTCCTATGTTTTAGACATTTGCCTCACTCTTTTATAGCCTAAGTGAACCAGTTCTTTTCAATTCTGAAGTGATTCATATGAATACAAGAACTGGTATTTGCAAATACTTGTACAGAGAAACTGTGAGTACTCAGTTGCATAGTACTTTTACATACATCTAGCTCATTATTAACACAGCATGCAAATGATAATGTATGTCCATGAAAGACACTGGCTACCCAGTATTATCACAGGTCTACAACACCCCCCTTCATTTTAATACCATCACCCATTGAATCAGATTTGCATAAAATCTAGTTAAATATTGACTGTTGGGACACAAAAAGAAGAATTTCAGCATATTCAGTTGCATCTTGAATGGTTTACAAGATCCAGAGAAAGCTACTGTGCATGATTTGAAAAATGGTAGAGATGACTGAAAAATGTGAACATTACATATAACTTATCAGAATCAGCTTAAATTGAATCAATATACTTTCAAATCTCAGTTATTGAGAGTATGCAGAAGACACCATTTAAGTTCATTCTCTTTTAATTTGCACCTTTATGTAGCCTATTATTTCCACTCAGACTGAATTGATCATCTATCGCTCCTGACAACACAGTGACACTTCCCCTACAGTTGTTTTCAGCGTAACCAGAAAGGTACATCTGAACTTCCCAATGTGAGACTCACCAGAATGTTTCTCATTCATGGTAGACTGCACAGTTCCAACAGCATTTGGATCATCATTTACGTGGTTTGTACAGACATTTAGTCACACAGGACAAGACAGGCTGCTAACTTGTTTCTTTTATCTCTTTACAGCTATCCAAGTGTTGGCTGGGTCCACCAAAGCGATGCAACCAATTACTTCTCACCTAAAGTCAGTATTTTAACATTGATTCCTGTTAGATAAAGCAGAAACTCTTGCCTCAAGCTAACAGAGTATGTGTGATCATAGGTAGCATCAGCTAGGAAGACTCAGCCCTCAGCTCCAGTTCTTTCCAGTTTTGGAGTTCCACACAGAGAAAAAGACAGGTACACTAACAGTGTTATGCCAACATCTGTTATTTTAAAATAAAGCATAGTTAATGTCCAGCCCAAAGAACTAGAGCTTCCTTCTTCCTGTCCCAAAACAAAACTGCATTTATCTATCTTGATGAAAATAAATATTCAATTCAGTCTGTTTAGGGTATTTTTTTCTATTTACAAAATACTGTTATATAAAATATTTTATTATTTTTTAATTATTAAGTATTCACTAACAGAAACTACAGTAAGCACAACCAAGAAAGAATTCAAAGGCTTCAGAGTTCCGACGAGGAAAACAATAAAGCACACACTTTATGGGTAGCTCTGTAAAGGATAAATAATTGCATTTCCTATTGCTGTAATTTTCCCATCTAGCAGCATTACTGATGCACAAATAACACAATAGTATGTATATTTTGATTTTATAAGCAAGACAATTTTTTACATATACTGAGAGCATAGGAATGTATTAGCAGAAGCACGATTAATGAAAAATTGCATTTGTTGCATACTGTAGTGACAGACGAAATAGCTGCTACAGTCAGCACAAGATGCCCAACCTGAGCACAGAAAAGCATCGGTACTCTCATGTTATCTTAGGTGTTGTACCACCTTCAAAGCAAGACAACAAAAACCTGTTATGCTTTAAGCCAACAAAATGTTTTCTACCTTCATGTTATGATCATTAGGCTGTTTCTTGCTTCATTCAGCAACAATATACACAAGTATTACTCACTGCAACATTCGTAACACACAGTATTGATTTCACGCCTTCCTTTCATGAGAGAGAGGAAACCTTTTATCAGTAACCGATATTTGGTGAGCTTTAGTAACCATCAATCACATTGAGAAAATCTGCAGGAGCATTTTCAACATTAAGAACTCCATCAAAATTCTTCTTGAAGGTAGGTAAAGGCTTTTTCTTTCAACCGAAACAGACTTATACAGGTCCTTAAAACGGCAAAGATATATGAGAGTATTGAAAAAATGCAATTTGTTATAAACAAATTGATTGAATTACTTCAGTCTTATAATTCAACACATTAGTGGTTGGAGTCACATTATTTATGATAATAAAACTGATCACGGAACAAAAATCCCATTAAAAACAATTACAATCTATTTCTTACAAGTACCAATAGGTGACGGAAGTTTTCTTCAGTGTAAGTAGAAATCTAAAAAAATCAGGCTGACTGATTTAATATATACAAATAAAAAGACACGTTAGGAGCTAAGGTCAGGATTCATGAGTTTTCATGAATTATATGCAGTGTAATAATCAATGACATTAGCTGAAGCCACGTCACAGGAACAGACCTCCTCTACGTTGCCCAGTGCCAGAGACACACTCTGAATTCACCTGAAGCTTCACTGTTCAATCCAGCTTAAAACCATGCTGTAACAAAGATAAGGAAGTCCTATCCTTTCTTGTTCCCCAATTATTTTAACTGTCTCATTTGCCAGAATTAGCTTTCCAGTGTATCATCTCTGTGATCCCGTTTCATCAGACTGCACTCACACAAACACTAAATGCTGGGAAGGAACTTTTTTGCATATTGCTGTCTTGCTTGGACAGTGTTACTAAAAATTCAGGCACTTGTCACAGATTTAGTATGAGGTCTTTTGCTGCTGATAAAGATAAATGCAAGAAAAAAATGCTAAAATTAGAATTTATGCAATTGCAAGCATTTGCAAGTGATTTAGCGATGTTCACCAGGAAACAAATCCATGTTTTGGTTAATTAGCTATGCCAAAGCCCAGATTTCAATATATCCTTACCACTCAAATCTTAACAGCTTAAAACCTAAACAGGTTATGAGCACGGAAGGTGACGAAGTCACTTTTTAAGTTTACAAAGTATATTTCCCCCTCCCATATGATGACTGTTTTATAAAACTGTGTATATTCTCTTAACCACCACAGAATTTCAGCTATACGTTTTTCTATGTCAAAAGTAGTTGTGTCTGTCAAATGCTGTTAGAGATACAAAAATGATCTCTCTACCAGTTTCCTGACCTTTAAGGATGACTTTACACCAAGGATAAGAGATTCAGGTATTACACACATAGAAAAACTGCTTGGTTGCAAAACAATTGAAAGCCTCCATACATTATCAGGAAAGCAAACTCAGACTAAATTAATACAATAAAGCAAAGTTAACACTGTGCCCACCTCAATTTAAGATGTATATAACTACTTACTCACCTGAAGCATAGCTTCTTTCTGTGGGACTGAGAATTCTTGCTCCTCACATGAGGATGGTTTGTGAGTGGGTGGAAGATCAATCCTGTAGTAAAGAAAGAATCAAATATGATGTCATGTTTGTGAAGTCCAGTTGAATGGTCAGATATTATTTATTTAACTGCCAAATCACCCAACACTCAATAGTCAGGGAGACCCACCTCTCAGTCAGCAAGGACACACAAGAAATATTGTAATGACTTCCACTGGCAATAATTCAGCCACACTTTACAGAAAAGCACCGACTATAAGCTATTTACCCTATAAGGTGTTAAGCAGACTGAACTTCCCCCCATTACTCTCCAGGTAATTAGGATTAGGGACTACTGCTATCTATCACGTTTTCTAGGTTATGAGATACAGCATGAGCAATATTTTTAACTACAGCCTTTCCTTAAAAAGCCTTTGAGAAAGCCTTACTATCAATTATGACATGCAAGACTTTTTCTGCTGTAACCTTCTCAGTGAAAGCAAATGGTTCTAAAAGAATTTAAATGTTCAAAACTATTCATATAAATATGCTTCAGCTTCAGAACTTAAGACAAACAAGAAAACAGCATTGCTAACCATGTTAGAAATTACTCTGAAGTAAACACTTGACTCATCTTGCTAGCTCAATGCAAATCAGGAAACTTATATTATGCTAAAGGAACTAGGTTATTTTATTTTACTCCTCGTTGAGTATATATACAGACATGACACACAGTTTCAGTTCTCATTCAATTCAAGTGTTAACTGCATAGGCATGTGCAAAAAGAGTTGTATTTAGAGACACTCAAAGCCATTGACGCTTTTTATGCATGTTACAAACAGGGTATAGACATCACCCACTGTAACTGACAGAATCTTCCCAGACTTTTTTTGCTTGCTTCTTTTTTGTTTGACCATTTGAATGCTTAAAAATGTAAATCATATGACCACACCAGAGACTTGAAGAAACAAGCAGCATTCCAGAAAGCATATTATGTCAAGTAATTTCTAAGTACTTATTTGTGGGAGCTTGCTTAACTTTACACATATATCAGAATAAATCTTAGCATGCCTTTACTTCTGCAAAGCATAGTTAATTTGCTTTCAAATCTGACCCACAGTTATAACAAACTAGTAGTCTGTGGCATCAGTCAAGATTAAGTCCAGTTAAATCCCCACGTTTTCTTGAAAAAACCCCAACTTCTGAAGAGATAAAGCATTATATTACTTCTGAAGAAATTCTTACCATCTTACTTCTTTTACAGAAATGCAAGTGATTTCATATTTGTCTACTCTGAAAATACAGCCCTGAAGTTATGACAGCTGAATAGCTATTAAACTCAGACATTTGCATTCCTGCATAGAACAAATACTTTCTATATATTGCTTTCAACTGAACGGAAAAAAATAGTCCAACACATACTCACACTTTGTCAAGATAGGATGGCCTTTTTTTCCTTGGGGTCAGCAGCACTGTCACGAAGATGGTAATGATAAAAAGAGCAAGGACTGCTCCAATCACAGCCCCTGCTACAGCAACAGAAGATGTCTGCTTATATGGCACATCTGCAATGTGATAGCATAGATTACACCTTTAAGAAGTTCATATACTTTCAATACTCAGATAAGATACTTCAGCGTTGCTCTGAGAAATGCTCCTTCCTTTCATCACCAAACAGAAAGCCTTGTCCTGCACTAGCACTCTTGCAGTTCTGGCTCCACTCACCCAATTAAAAACTAGTAGAATTAAGACAGCTGATGAAATCATAACCTGATTTCAAAAGAGTCACTGACTTCTTTTAATAAATGCTTTTATTTTCTATTTCAAGGCAAGATGATCTTAAAGAACACATGCTTTGCACTTGCATGAATTAGCAAGGCTAGACAACTCTGGCTTTATTGGCAATCTTAATTTAAAAACACTAAAGTCTGCAGAAACCAAAAAGGAAAACTTAAAATTGGGGGAAAAAAAGAGAAAGATCTACTACTAGGAGCAACGAACATGTAAACTCACTAAATGCTTTGCTTACGCTTATCAAGCCAACCGCTAAGACCACTTATCATCTCTAGGACTTCACACTTCAAGCTACAAGAAAGTAATTTTCATAAATAAATTTTAATAAGGGAGGGAGAAAAAAATGTGTCTTTTTTGTTCTAAAGCATTTTTCCTTTGACCTTAGCATTGTCAAATCTGACATTTAACAACTCTCATACCGAATTAAGACACTTGTCAGTCTTTAAAGGTCATTCCTTTCACTGTGCTTGGAATTCAGTGTTTTAAGTCTCATAACTGAAAAACCTGCTAGCATACTTTAAATTAAAATCACCAGTGTCAGTGTTTCAAACTTGTATCAACAGGCTCATCAAAATTTGCACAGTTGGAATAGTTTGCATTAGCTGCACTAAAACTCTTACCTGTGAAATATAAGCAGCATACATTAAACAATACTCTGATCAACATTGATTACTGAACCAGAAAGGTTAACAGCAAAGAATTTGTAAATTAAGACAGTCCTATACCTGCAACATATTTCTAAAGCAGTCTACTTCAGCTATTTTCCAAACAAGACGTGACCATCCTCTATTTAATCTCTCACCACAGGAAATTTTGAGACCCCCTTCAGTTATATGTTCTATTCGTAGGTAAAAACCCTGAAACTACTCAATATGTTTTATCAGTGACTCAGAATTCTAATGTTGTTCTGCCAGTATGCTGGAAAACTGCACAAAACCTTTCATTAAAACCCAAAAAACTTATCTTGGAATCTCATAGAGATCCCTGTCCTCTCACTGCATATGAAAGACATGACAGGAATATTACCCTGAGATCACATTCACAAAGGTATGCTTATGTATTTATTAAGCTTAAATAAAACTGAAATAAGCTGCCTTTTTTATGACTTCCTTAAAGTTCACAACTTGCAGAAGCTAATTCACCCCACAAGATTAACATAACATACCACCTTCAGTGATCATTGTTCTAGTTTACATAACAGCTTTCTTAGCATGAGTTCCACTTGTGTCAGAAACCAGCCCATACACTACGAAACTGTCCTGGTTTTGGCTGGGATAGAGTCAATATCTTCTCAGTAGGTGGTACAGTGCTGCGTTTTGGATTTAGTGTGAGAATAATGTTCATAAGGCACTGATGTTTTGGTTTTTGTGGAGTCATGCTTATCCAAAGTTAAAGGCCTTTTTTTCTTTTTCTTTTTTTTTCTGGTCTGCCAGTGAGGAGGTACACAAATGGAAACTGGGAGAGAGCATAGCTAGGACAGGTGCCCCAAACTGGCCAAAGGCACATTCCAAACCATAAAGTATCATGCCCAGTATGTAAACACCCTGAAGGGGGACCATCCTGGGTTCAGAGAGGGAGTCTGGCTTTGGTCAGCACGTGGTGAGCAATTGTAATGTGCAGCACTTGTTTGTTTGGGTTTCTGTACTCTTAGTCATTATCATTATTATTTACTATTATCTTTTACTCTGTTTTCAAATAGTAAAGTGTTCTTATCTCAACATACAAGTTTCGCTTATGGTTCTTCTCCCCCTTCCACCAGGGTGGTAGGGAGAAAGGGGAGCAAAGATGAATGTAGTGCTTAGATGGCAGCTGGGTTTAAACCACAGCAGGAACATAATTCCTAGTTTCTTCTGAAGAATGGGCACATGAATCAGTGGAAGGCCCACCAAATCACTGCATTTTAATTGGCTTAGATTTAGTTTATACTGGGTACCCTCTTTAAGTGAGAAAGTCACAAGGAACTAATACACAGTGGTAGGTCCAGAATTCATGAAGAGGCTTTGGTCTCATGATTACACCAGAAGAGTTTTGTGACTGTTTCATACTTATTTCACAGTGCCTTTCCGCCCTCCCCCCCCCCCCCAGTAAATTCAGTTAAAATGTTGAAACATCATGAAGTATTATTCTTCCAGCTATTTGAAACCCATTTTGGGTGAGATGATAACCAACTATTTGCTTCTGAACACCAAGAAAAATAGTGAGATCCCACAGCAAGAGTAGCAACATACAGGAACTGAAGCACAATTACCACAAGGCACATGGAATTTACTTTCTTGATTTACTTTGGCAAAAATGGAGGCACAAAAATTTTATCAGCCCAACCAGGAAAGTGATCAGAAACACAGACCACCAAGCCAAGGTGAAGAACCCAGAGCACCTAAAAAGCATGCTGCCAACTATACAGCATTTTAACCACCAGTTGGTCAGAAACAGATAGGAATTAATTCACTTGAAGAAATTCAGTTAAAGAAGAGCTACAGCAACCAAAGACAAAAAAAAATGAGACTTGTCTTTTTTTAAAGCATGCAATTCCTAGATAGTAGATCAGCTATGCTTTAAGTGAAATTGCTTGGACAGCAACTATCCCCTTTTATCATTCTCTTATGTTCTTAAAATAGTTCCTGAAGACACTTGTTTTATACGCTTAGGGTCTACAAGGGGAAATGCTAAAAAGCCCATCTTAAACAGCTTAAACACTACAGTTCATTCTATCCCACCTCTGGGTTTATTGTGCTTTTCCATCTTCAATTTTAAAGAACATACCTTCGAAACATTTTTGAAGACTACCTATGTTCCAGAATGTAACAAAAAGTTTATTCACACAACAGCCATTTGTACTTACAATCAATTCTTTTTACAGCAGACATAATGTACAAAACATTGCAACACACATAAGCCCTATCCCTATTATCAATTCCAGAACATTTCATCTTCTTAACCCACAGGAATTAAATATATATATATATTTTAAAAATCAAAGCAAAAAATCCACAGAGACAAAAGCAAGATATCCCATGTGGAAAACTGGTTTATGGTTAGGTTTATTTCAAAGTAACACCATCTTTTAAAGATGATATATCAAGTATTTTTATTTGAAGAGAGGTATAATCTCTTTATTCCAGAAATAATTTGGATCAGAACCTTCTGCTAGAAATTTAACTCCTTTCCTTGTGTTCAAACTACAGATAACTACAATATCACTTGCTACTGTTCTTGAGACTTTGGTCAATTGTGTATTAGCACTCCATTAATCCAAACACAAACTTAAGTTGTTTAGGGATGCTTTTCCATTTGAATTTCAAATAAAGCTGTTGTCCTAATCTCTTTTGAAGACATGCAGTCATATGCAATCCCAGTGTATTGTCTACAACACTCAATACAACTATTTCCATGAAGCTCTAAATGCTGTAAAGCTACCAAACATCATGAGGATAGAAAAGAACTTTCAGCATGAATTCTCATGAAGCAGCTGTAATTATGCAGCCTATGTCATGTCAAAGGTAGCAGAGACTTTTCCCTTTTCAGGTTTCAAATACTAATAGCCTTATCAGCTTCAATTTCCTCAAGCTAAACACTTAAAAATGACACTTCAAAAGATCTACCGTTCTAAGTATAAATTTACCATTGTTCTGTAATTCCTCTAAAGTTATTTCATTCCTCCCTAAATAATCAGCAGATTTAGTCTGGTGAATCTGCTCAAGACAAAGTAGAACTACTTCAGACGTCAAACAATATGTCCTACATATAATGGATACAATGCCATTTGACAGAACAAGAACATGTTGTTAAATCAGTATTGATTACTTGCAGAGAAAACAAATCCACTGCGGTACAGAGACTGCACAAGTCATCAGAATTCCCATCTCTGTAGTTGCATCACTGGAGAGTGTGTTTTCAATATATGAAGTAGCAGTGCAAGTGTCCACTTCCCAACTAAAAGTCTGAAACTAGTTACCCTCTTCAAAGCAAGTAATGTAACTTATTTGGAAGCAGCGTAAAACCGCTGTTTTAACTTCCAGTCATAAAAACTCTTAATGTTTTTTGGCACCTGGGAAAACAAGCAAATTCACACTAGCCTCCAGCTTTGGAATCCATATTATTCTCCTTAGTTGTGTCCAATTCTCCAGCTTTCAAATTCAATGGTAAGATTCCCACAACGCCTCCAAAACAGGTCTCAAAAATTGCACCCTGTGTACTTGCAAACAGCATCTTGTATGCGTTAATGAGTTTTGACATCCTGCCAATTACAGGCCTAACAAAATACCTTACTATATGTATACACACACACTAGAATAAGCTTTAGAAATCAATGACTATAAAAAAATAACTTTTTATCTTATTCAAATACAAGCCTTTGACCTGTTTACAGTTACTCCTCAAAATTTTGTTCATAAGTTAGTTTCAGTGCAATGACTTAACTTTTAAGTATATAGTTACAAGAAGGCTCATTAAATTGCTAAGAGGTATTCGTTTTTATGCAGAAAAAACCCTAAAAAATAAAGCTTTAATTCTGCTGTAACTCATTTTAATTGGCAAAGTATTTGCATTAAGTTTACCGTGGATAGTACCTACACTGGAGTAATTCAAAGCCCTAAAAGATTATATTTGATCATTGCCTTAGGTAAACTTATTTTTAAATCAGAGAACCAAGACAGCCACTTTTTATTCTTAAACAATATTGAATGGGAACTTTAATTTAGCCTTTTTTTTTTTACCTCTGACATAGACCAATATAAGCACTCTGCGTTAAAACTCAAATCTTAACAGTAGTACAGCATTGGGAAAAAAAGCAGCTCAAATACATGTTCCCCATATTCAGTATTTCCATTGTGTCAAGTTACAATATAAAAACCTTCAAAAAAAAATCAGTTTCAAAAAGTTTATTCCTCTTCATGTAAGTATAAACAATCTGAAAGTGACCAGCCAATGAAATGAACTGTAGATACAGGTTTAGTTTTCAGTGGTTACTACACATACCACTCCCTCCGAGATATTACCGCGCCATCTAAGTGAGAAACAAAGTCCTCATCATCGTATTCACCACCCATAAAATGCAATCCATATGTTCCACTTTCATAGTAATCCATTCGTCTTTCGTAACGTTCATGGTACCTGTTAGTATTGTCTATATTGTTCAACTCAGGTTTTTCAGGGTCTTCTAAATAATCTTTAGATATTACGTTCATTGGATGCTTTATTTCTTTCTTTATACTGTCAGGGTAAGAATCCACATCATCTGACTGAAGAACATCTATTTGAGACTCTTTCTGCATATCTGATGGTGGAATGTAGCTCTTAGCAAAGTAGTCACCACGGAACGTCTTTCTTCTCCTATAGCAGAGAATTGCAGCCAGAATACTGAGAAGTGCGAGTAAAAGAAGCCCACCCACCACAGAACCGATGATGGTACCCCAAGAGTCGTCCTGTATTGTTGGCAAGGTTGATGTTGGGTAATTTATTACTCTAGGCTGTGTTGCTAAACCTGTGATGCCATCAGTCGAAGGATGCCAGGGAACCGTGGGCAGTCGAGTGGTAGTAGTAGGAGGATCTAATGGAAAGAGCAAAGAAGTAGACAAGACACAGAAAAGGCACAGAATGTCAATGCAAGCTAAATCAGTTAAGGGTTTATAAGAAAGCAAAGTTGATGGGTATGTTCTACAAGAATAGTTTTTCATTCTCAAGTTCATGGAACTACAAAAAGTCTTACAATTTCCACAAGCTTCGTTAAATGTCGTTTTGAGCTGTGTTGCAAAAGGATAGGAAGTACGGGGAGTAAACAAAATAAAAATCATCTTCAAGTAGACACTTTGCCCTCCTCAAAGTAAGGAGATGCAGCTTTTCTGTTCAGATTTTGACTGCTCATCATTCATTATTTACCTACTCCATGCAGGAAAAATCCAAGCAGTCCTCTGATTTTCCATCCAGCAGTTAGGAACACTGGATCAAACTAACTGGTTATGCCACAGAATCAATTATTCCACGCTAAATTCCCACTTCAGAAATTGTTCAGGGCATTAAGCATAAGAATGAAAAACTATTAGTTGTGTGCTCAGTCAGCAGCACAAGAAGTACTGATTTTTAAGCTATTGTCTCCGAAACCATTTGTTTCATTAATACAACTTACTCAGCCTCACCTTGGGATTAGTGAAAGAAGCATAGTTAAAAATGGCATGTATTAATCTCAAAATAACACTTATGTTGAGCAAGAAGCCTTCAGGTTTTTAAAATAATAATAATGAAAAGGAACATCTGAAGTAAAAATTGTTTCTATGCATTCCTCCTAAAAGCAATTTGATCCCTTATGCACAAAGAAATTTCCATATTCATTCATAAAAAACATCAATTGATTTCATGTCAGGTTATGCATGTAAACAGGAGACTGCCAGATACCACGGTTCTCCAGCACGCAGCTTTTTCCTTCATTCTTTAGGTCTCCTGGAGATCTGTGCATTTGTATTCCTGACAAGCTTCCAAGTGATGGGCTGATGACACTGAGAAACCCTTGTGAGATTATACCAGTCAATCACAATGTTTTATGCAACTCCAGTTCTTACTTCTGTGCCACACTGAAAAAAACCCCAACTTTCTGCCTTGCCCAATGCAAGCTAATTATTTTAAAGTCAATAAAAACAACACTACACATGTTATTGTAGCTTGAACCTTTTAGAGAAAATATTACATGGACAGCCAAGTAGCTCATTCTACCCTGTTATTTAGTTAAATGCCCAGAAGCAAGATTCATGAAACTACTCATACCACCATACTACAGTGGCACCCTAAATTTAACACCACAGGAAGTAAACTAGATAGTACCAGAGATCTGTCAGGCTTCTAGTTATTTGACAAATCACAATTAAAGAGCCATAAATTTGATTTTTCATCTTACTACTCAGAGACATACAATTCTCTCACAGCAGACAGAATTGTCACATTTGTCATGATCACTACACATCTTCAGACTGTATCTCACTGCTGAACACAGTATTTTAAGCTTTACATAATAAGTAAATTTTCAAAGCACATAATAATATTACTTAACTATGTAAAAGTGATGATTTGTTAGGGAGCTGTACATAAATGAAATTAATTTGACAGAAAACAGAAAACTGAATGAGAAAGATGTACTACCAAAATGAACAAGAGGAATTCAGATTATTATTTTAGTAAAAACTGATTTAAAGTAAGTTTGATAATTTAACAAAGAAGTAGAGATTAAGGAATCCAAGTTTACCAGGGTTCCATGTCCCACACAACCACAAGTCAAGAAGATAAACTCAAACCCCACTTCCTTGAAAAGGTATTTGCTTTAGGCAAAAGATTTTTTAGCTCTGTATATCCTTGTGTTTTTTTGCCTTTTTTTTTTTTTAACTGCCTTTGTAATTACTTTTTGATTTCCCTGATACTGAGGTCTTAAGTCTCATCCTCCATATCCACAAGTACGTAGTATTTCCATCCTGGCAAATTTAATCATCACATAGGTGAAATAAACACAGTGGCAATTACACTCTTAATATATTAGAAAACCAGTGTTTTACAAAAGCTTTTCCTTAACTTCTGATTCATCCACCAGCTGTCAGGTTGTTCAGCTGCATTATCTACAAGAACTAACTAGCATATTGATCTTAAATTAATTACAAATGTAGGATCAATTAAGTAGTCATTTTTATGTATTCCTAGAACATATAAACATGAAACCTGTACTGTCTGTGTCCATACTTCTTACTGTTGAAGAATCACAAAACTAAAATTACTCCTTGTTTATAAGGCAAATTACAACTAAGAACATGTGAAGTTCACTTCTGATGTCACCCAGAGCTTTTTAAACACAAAACTAGACTTTTTTTTTATCTTCTTATACCAACCAAGTTTCCCAAATAGAGAACAACATTAAGATCAGGAATGCCAAAGTTTTTTGTATCTCCTGAATAATATTTTGCCTGCAAATCACATCTGAAATGCTATTTCCAAATTAAGAAAATGCCACACTTGTCTGTTGGTATTAAAGAAAATATTTCTGATATCAGCAAGCTGTTTAATTATAATATTTCACCTCATCACCAACATATGTTTGAATTCTTAATGCTTTGCACAAAACATTGAGCACATCATTTTCATTTTAATTGATTCATATGGCACATTATTAAAAAGCAACAGTTTCCCACATTTTACTTAGGACCCAATGTTTAACAGCTCTCATCTCTTTCACTGATGTAGGCTTGTGTTGCTGACCAAACTACAACAACATATTAAAATATCCATGCAGGTCTGGGAGCTCAAAGTGGCATAAATTCTAAAAAATATTTGGGCTTAGGTTAAATTCATCCTGATTTCAGTTTTTGTTTCTTATTCTTCTGGGCCCTGTTCAAGTCCCTATTACATATGCCCTGCAGTAATGATGAGGACAAGCAAAGGCCCCCACAAAATTTCTTCTATTTTTACGTAACTACCACCCCCATTAAAATAAAATACATAACTGAGGAAAGTAAAAACCAATTTTCTAATATCAATATACTAGGTCCATCAACTCACTCCATGCACACAAAGAAATTTTTGTTACAAAGCTTTTGACATAGTTTTCTGCCAAGTAAAGCAAGATTTGCTCTTTACTTCAAATGAAGCTCTAATATCACCCCAAACTAAAGCACCATGGTCCTTGCATAGTTTGGTTTTCCCTCTGTGAATTATTTTCCAGATGTTTCCCAAAAAAGTCAGTAACAACTTTCAACAGTGTCAGTCTGGTATTTTTATTTTTTCTTTAAATGACTACTCTTGATAGTTTTATCAACTCTTACAATACAAACAGCTTTGCCTGGGCAGGTGAGTTTCTACAATTAAGTTTAGCAGAGACATCCAATTAGCATGACATGTTTCATGTCCCAAATACTACATCTTCCTGCTTCAATTCCCCTGCAGTACCTCATTGTTCAAGTGTCTGGGACCCACCTTTGCTTCTGTGGTAATTCAAAGCCAACAACAACCCCCATGTCAGAAAGAGTGTGGAAAGAGATGAATGGAGCATCCTCAGAACCAGATCATTAGCTTCAAAATCTTAAGTCTTGTTTCAGTATCAACAAGCACGTCATCATAAAAAAATTAACTGGGAAACATAATATATTTAAACCATAAACCATTTTGGATTCAGCCCACTATGAAGTAATTCAGAGCTAAGATGACCAGCTCTGTAATAGGTAAGATAATTCAACACTGACATGTATCTCCTTTGGTTAAAATATGCCAGTTAAGCATTACAGAGAAAGTTTTGAAAGGAAAGGTTCCTTGGCTAGTTGCTGTGTATTAATATAGACAGTCAATGTCTCTCTAGTTCCAAAAGCCACAACAGAGCAGCTAAAAAACAGTTCTCCCTGTTCAAAAAACCCAAAACACAACCCCTGAATGATTCAAGATGTAAACATTCTTTTCTTTGCCTTACTATCTATTACTTATAATCCAAAAGTGAGTTGGCTTTGCAGAAATTACAAGGTCTCCCTTTGAACTGGTCTTTTTCCTGAGTGGCAAGTATCTGTCTGCACATGTATTACATGTATGTTTGCACAGAGACATATTTACCTTTGCTTCTTAACCTGCTGTTATTGCTAAATTTCACTTACATGGCAAGTACTTAAAAACTGAATAATAATTCAACATAGCCGAGTGTTATAAAAACAACCCTTTCTTTCAACTGGGAAAAAGCTTACAGAGCAACTCCTTTAAAACAGCAGGGAAAGTTGCCTTTCCATCAAAGAAGGCTTTCAGAACATCTGAGAAGAAACGATGTGGAAATTTATCATTCTTTCTTCAACCACTCTGACTCTAAAGTCAAGAAATAGATGAGGACACTGTGTAACCCTCTCCCCACAGTTTCTTGTCTGTGAAGGCTCCCTACTGGAGCTGAACATTTTCCTTTAGATTGTTTTTCAGTGTGTGTCCCCCTACCTCTAATTTGGTAGCATGATATGCAGATAGCTATCATCCATTTCTTTCATCAGTGTCGATCACCCACTTTCAAAGTTCAGAGTACTTTTGTAGTTTCTAGCTGGGATTTCCATACTCCAAAAAAAAGATGTTAGTATTTTTTTGGGATATAAGAGAAACTAATCATTAACATAAACTCAAGCATGAAGGAATATTTAGGAAGACCATTAAAATTTTAATGCATGCTATATCAGGGAGCAAGAAAGTTAACAGTCCGGATATCCTGGGAAGTCCTTTGCTATACAACAGAAAAAAAAAAAAGGTAGTGTGCATACTTGAGAAAATAAGAGTCCCTGAATTCACAATGCTCTCTCAGAATAGAGGTTTATGTATGAAGAAACAAAAGTAAAACAAGAGATGAGCCTCTGCTATGTTAATCCTGACAATGTCCACTCTACAGGGTGACCCTGTACTTACAAACCAGACCTTCCTTGGATTGCTGGCTAACAAAGGCTGACTTTAACAAAAGTAGTGTCTCTCAAAGGCAATCACGATAGAGGAAGTATGTTCCTATCTGGATGCAAGTCTCACAGGTCACCTCTCCCTTGCAAACGGAGCACAACAGAACATAGTAAAAATACAGCTCTACTTTTTTAACAATGAATATCAAGATCAAAAGCAATTTTTTTGCTTACATTCCAATCCTGTAACACATTTCAACTTAAGATATTTTTTAATAGCAGTTAAAAAACTTAACTACCAGCATTGTGACTGTTCAGAAGCATTAATCCTTTTTGACAGCTTCATAATTAAAATTTGAAACATGGTGTGATGACACAGCTTTGTCCACTTCAAACTTTCCCTTTATGTTTTATACCAAGTTTTATACAGCAGGTAAGAGCAAAGATAGAAAAATAAACCAATTGCTTATTTCATGCTATTGTTGATTGCTTTACAGTACTGCAGTACCATGTTTGCCATTACTAGATACCTGGCCAGTTAAGTCAAATATTAAAGGTGGTAAGTGGTTTGATTATTTCATAGTTGTCCATCCTGCATAATTTTAAGGGCACTTCAGTTATTTAAAGAGCCAATCACACTGAAAAGTTATTCTTAAGAGTTACGATGAAATGTGCTTAATATTTCTTTCTGAAAACAATATAGGTGTTACACTTACGATTGCCTCACTTCTTTCATTTTTATCAAGTCTCCTGTATATGAAAGGTTAATACACAGTGCTTTTAATCAGTTCAGTAGCATGATCAACATGAAGTTTTAAATAACTGAAATTAACGTAACATCAACTAAAGTATCTGTTACTGGTGCACCTAACTAGTAGAACCATGATGGTATTTCTAGCTTGCTAAGGTTCAGTTTTGGTGCTTCCTAAAACCAGCTAAGGTTTGCTACTTGCAATTAAATTGCTACAGCAAAACAAGGTCTCCGAACCAAGTTGAAAAGCAGCACACATGTTAAACAGTCTCTGTCAGTTCACACCAAAGACAGACAGACTCCTGCAGCCTAACTATCTCTGCAATAAGCTTGCTTAAGCTATGTTACATTTGCCATAAGGGAGAACAAAAGCTGTCACCACAGCCCAACTACCTTGTACATCTATTCCACTTTTCAAAAACGTGATTCATTTTAGGAAACATGTATGATTTCCTGGTTGGCCTATTTTCGCCTATTAGCTGCAAACACAATTTGAATCATGGACTTATATTTTCATGCACAACAGTCATGGTAAAAAGCATGAGTTCTACTTAGAGCAGATGATATTCACAGAACTGACAACTTGAAAAGTGGTGCACTTGAAACTCCCTGCCCCTCATTACTAAAGAGTTAGAATAGGGCTGAAAACAGAGTTATTTCACCTTGTCTAATGATGATATTCTAATTTTTTGACTTAATGCTTCTTACAACATGCCTATCTTTGTAATTGTTTTGATGCTGCCATGCAGCCATGAATTCCTCTCCACATAAGCAGCATTAGAACCAAGCATTCAAAAGTAACTTCTCACAGAAGTAACTTTCATAACAATTTGCAGCACTTGAAGTATTTTAAGTTATATAAAACACTAAGTTGTTTACAAATAATTCCACAGTCTCACACTACTTCAAAGTTTCCTCTTAGCTAGATCATTAACTAGGCAGTTAATTAGAACTTACTAGTTCTCCACAAAGGCCTACAATGTAGTTATGTCAGTCTGACTGCAACTCCATCATTCGTTCTAAAAATGCAGACAACTATCAAAAATGAATTCTGACAGATGTGTCTTCAAACATCCTGGACCCTAAGTTTTAGTTTTAAATTCTCATTCTCAACTCAACTCTTAAGTGTTCATATTGAGCTTTAAGTTTTTACTAAGAAGTCTTTGCATCCTGTAAGTGGCCAACGTGCACTCTGGCACTTCATTCCCTCAATGAAATAATGAATGTCAGTAACTTATTGAAAAGGTTTTAATTTTCATGTTTGTATTACTGTCCTTATAAAAATGCTAATATTAGCATTTATTGATCAAGCTAGATATTAGCTAATTTTCCTAATACATGATGGAAACCTGGAGAGCTTTTTCACACTTATACAGTCAAGCTGTTCTTGCACAAAGAAGGTGTCAGAGTAAAACATTAATTACGCTATGCTAATAGATACAAGACTGTGCGTTCCAACAGCAGTGATGCTAAATAGTCACACACATTTGCTATATTACACTACGTAGATCAGCAAGAGTTCTGCATGAGATACTTAACTTCATGATTACTGGATATCAGCATCCTGAGAAAATGAGATGAATAACTGGAGTGAAACACATTCAGAACATAACTCTAACTTAAAGAAGAGTACCTTTGGCTCTTCTAAATGTAGTCACTTGCCTCCCACCAACATCTGTTTTTTCAATTTATTACAGACAAGGTACTGTTTACTGCAGTCAATATATCTTGCCAAACACAGGTTAACACTAAAAAAAAAATAAATCTCAGTTCACCTATCAAGAGAAACCAATAATCTCAGAAGTGCCTTAACTTTAAAAATTTCTACTATATGTCACAGTTATTAGAGTTATTATCCCAAACTGTATTATAGCTCTTAAATCCATACTTCCAATAGATTTTCTCACAAAAGGTGTAAATATTTCATGCATCAACAGGCTCTTCAGTTTGCTAATTCAACCACTGACCAGAAAAAGTCTAAGTTAACATACTGTCTTTGCTGAGAAGTAAGACTTACCTAATATGTAGACAGTCTTCTGATCACTTCTCTGACCAAGGGAATTAGTCACCTTACAGATGTAAGTCCCAGTGTAGTTATAAGTCAAGGGGCTGCTGAACTGCAGAGTATTGTTGACAGACAGCAATCCTTCAGGCCATTGTCCATCCAACCTAGAAAAACACAGCTATATTTCAAACATGGATCTTTACAACTAGTTTAAATGGAACTAGCTGAAAATAGTGTTTGCAATAACATATAGAGTGAACTTATCACTGTGCTGACATTGTCAGTGGGCTTTCCTTGGACATACTCAGTGTACACCTGAACATTTATTTAATTTCAGTTCCTAATCCTTTAAATGTCAAATATGCTGGCACTAGCAAGCTGTATACAAATGAAGCCCACTACAGCTAGAAAACATTATCTCCGAAGAACTTGCAGGAACAAGCCATCTCAAACTCTAAAAACTTACAGTCTAACTAAGAAGCACTTATACTGCTGCCAGGATTATCTGCCTGTTCTTTTGCATACAGTTCAGCTGTAAATATTTCTGTTCATACACAATTAACAGAACCTTTTGACCAGAATTACTGAGCAAGAGTTCAAGCAGTTTCCCCCTCTCTTGACCTGCTTTGTATCATCCCCCATCACTTTTCCATCTAAATTACAGCACTGAAACAGAATGTGGTGGATGGTTATACACTTGTAGAAACAAGTGGTTAAAAAAATTTGTTTCTAATCAACTGGGTTTTCCAACTCTATCCCCTGAACCATTCAGTCTGCCTGAGATTGCAGTAACAACCGTGTAAACACAACAAGAAAGGGGAAAGGGCAAAGGCTCTGGAACTATTTTAACAGAGCTGCCAACTGCCCAATGAATACCTGTACAATTTCATACCATTGCATCCCAATTTTTTATTTAATTATCTATTAAGAGCTAAGCAGGCCTAAGTCAATATTCAAACATGCTTACCAGATTACAGTACTTCGAAAGCATTTAGAAAGCAAGATTTTATAAGGATCATAGGAAAAAAAAAACCACCCAACACTTTAAAATAGATAGTCAAATAAAAAACCCAAACAAACACCGAACAGCTAACAGTAAAAATGATCTCCAATAAATGTAGGTTCAAGACAACATTCCTACTACTTTGCTGTGATATTCCCAGAATTGTCTCAGCCATATAAAACTCATAAAAGTGATCAAAGCACATACCTCATAATTCACAGTAGTAGAAATATTTAAGAAACAGTCCATTTGTTTGCCAGGTCTATTCTAATAAAATTCTCATACATGCAACATTTGACCATGAAATAACACTATCCCAGCAAATACAGCATCATCTTTGATTCCAGCGGACACCATTTTTTGGTGTGGTAGTTCTAGAAGCTATTATAATTTGACACCAGTAAGACAGCACACAATTCAACACAGCTACTTTTTGTTTCCTTAAATACTCAAGTTCCCCTTATTTAACATGGATTTCCCACATATACACTTGGAGTTCGTCATTCACATTCTTGTATAGGTTTTGGTTTTGCTCAAAAAGGTACCCTAGTTCTATTTCAGAAAATTCAGGTTTTTTTGTAAAAATTGGTTCCATTTTAACCTTAGGAAATCTAAAAGTGGTCTCTGAAGCTTGAAGTACTTTAAATGTATTTAAATATGTTTATTTCTTCTGGAATTGCAGACACAGGTGATATTGATTAGTTGTTACATACATCTCAAATTCAAATGAGAAAACCGAGAATCCAGTGCATCTGAAGAAAAAAGTGGAACTGCTGTTAAGAACCTGGCAGGCTTTTTTGAATATAGGAATTTTTATGTGTTGAATTTTGTCATCACACTGACTTTAAGCTAAGCCTTTGATGGGGATGGCAGTCTACTGTTGCAGTAGGTAAAGTACACATTTTACTCAACTTAGCTCAGCATAGTCATGCCATTCTGACTAGAACAAGTTGCAATACTGACTGAAAATTTCAATGGCTGGTTTTAGGATGGAGTCAGTTACAGTAACATTTTATTTTCCTGAAAAACTGCTATCAAGCAATTCCAAATTTATCAGTACAACATTTTCAATCCACACCATGACTACTGTTCCTCTACATTAAATTATATCCGCAATTGAGAAGGTAGGGAAATTGATTAGAGCTTCAAATCAATAAATATTCCCAAATATTTGCCAACAGAAGCCACTATAACATAGTTACACAAACTCACATTATCCTTAGGAAAGTTATTTCCTCTTCTACAGGCAACAAGCAAATTTAAAAGAGCTCAGTTTATTTATTTTTTTTCTTCACAGGCCAGATTTTTATCTGTGCTTGCTTCTATTGTCCTCATCTGCCTCTTATACAAAGGCAAAAGTCAAGCAGCAAATTTCAGAGCAGGGCCCACACAATTCATATATTTATGAAGCATGGTACTATGTTAGCCTTTTTTTTTTGTTTCCATCTCTATGCATTTATCTGACTTGGCAACTACTGGAGCACTTTTTGAAAAACATGACAAATGCTGTAAGTTAGTAAGCCATCTCAGCTGTAATTTTCAGATTTTAAAACGCAGATACAGAAAAAAGTCTGCTCAATTGTTTATGATCTACTCTCAGTAATAATAAAACAGAACTAATGAAATTGGATTTCTACTAGACTTACTAGTCTTTGTTCTACATGCTGCAACATACACAGTTTAATCTACTTTGAGTAACTAAAGGGACTTTACCCTGAGACTAACAACAAACTGTTCAGGCATGTAAATTTACAAGATATCCACCCACCCACATTCCTAGATACATGAACTTTGTATTCCTTGAAAACCATTATAACCCAATAAAAGTCATATACTCTTTGTTTTCAAAACATGATTTTCCGTAAGTTAAGCAATTACAGCACTTGAATCATGTGGCAAGTCACTTTTTACAAATATTTACCTGGTCCACGTAAATTCCATAGGTAACGGATTTGCATCAGCATTACATTTGAGCTGAACATTTCCTCTTCCAATGAACCAGTTTCCATCATAGCCAGTTACTGAAACTTCTGGAGCATCTGACAAAAAAAGATTTCATCTATGAATCACAATTTTTTTGTGAAGAGTAAATTGCATGTAGTGGTCAGATCAATGGAGCAGAAGGGGCTTTTTTGTGTGTTGGTTTTGCTACTTTTTTTAAATTTTTTTTGGTGGGGGAGGGAGGAAGCAGGATTGTTGCTTTGGTGGTTGTTTGTTTTCAAATTCAAGACCACCAATGCCAAAATACAGAGAACACAATGCAGTTCCCAGCTACAGCATAATATGCAACTTTCAGTGCAACTTTCTCAGTGTTTCCAGCAACCATACAGCACCTTGGGGAAGCGAGAAGACTTCAGAAGAAAAGAATCCATTTCATGCTTTTGGGAATTGAGGAATGGTAATTTAGAGCTACTCCTCACTAAAATGATACAACAAAGTATCAGAAACAGCCTTTGGAAAAACCACGTAATTAGGAAATCACCAAAAAGTTCACAGATGCCAGCTATAAAGATTAAGTTGTCCATTGGCATCAAAATATAGAATTATGTTGTCAGGGCTCTAAAGAGAAAGGAGCTGATTTCCTATAAGCCAGAGACAGCCAGCTGAAATATTCAGAAGCCACAGAACAGAGAGTATGATTTGGTATAAGCTCCTACAGCAGGAGGAGAGGAGCAGCTGCAAAAGCTGTAAGTGTCAGGGAAGACTGAAGAACACACACTGCTCCTCCACTGCTGCTGTCTTGCTTACTACACAATTTTGTTAGAAATTCTGAAACATGCCTAAACACTAATTTCAGATAAAAATATTTCAGATCAACTTGCATCCTCATTTCACTTTAAATATGAAAATTCACTTATTCACTCTTTGAGACAATGATGGGAACAAAACACCTTTACTTCTATTTCTGTATCAATGGCCCTTCAATCTAAAACTTCAAGACTGATAAAATAAAACAGCACTAGTCACTATTTTATGCCAACAAGCCCAAGTTAAATTCTAGCCAAAGGAACAACTTGAAAATAGTTGATTTTGGTCATATACATATTGTCTAACAAAACAAAACAAAAAGGTGACATGACCTAAGTTTATCTTAACTGGTTTTAGCTAAGCAGCACTGTAAGCCATCTCACTACATATTCATGTATTTCAAAGCCACACATTTGTTAAACAAGCCTGGTACATGTTTGAATTATATGAGTAACCTAAAGTTGAATATCAAATGTTAATATATGTGCTACGTTCTTGTTTTCTTATGCTAGTTAGAGTGGACAAAGCTTAATGACTAATCTGAAAATAACTTACTGATCTCTGCAAAACCTACTTTCAACTTGTCTTCTCAAATATGAATCTTCATTACAGTTCTTTAATACTGCTGAAATTGTAAGACGCTACAAGCAGTTTACAGATCAACTGAGTTTATTATTTTGTCCATAATATTTTGAATTTTATTTATAAACATGAATAATAATGTTTACCCATGATTCAATATCCAAAACAAACAACAGCAAGAAATATAGCAGTATTGTAGCTTCATGACTTTATTACCAAAATAGAGACTCTGCTCCTGCCTGACCTGCCTCTTACCATAGCTCTTCTATACAGTTTTCATTTCCTTCATTTTCCCAAAGCAAAAAGTGCTTGTCTTCTTCCTGGGAAGGTATACGCCAGTAAAGAAGGTGGTTGTAAGATATATACCAAGCAGCCACTACCTCAGAGAATACTTACACTGGATGTCCAACACATAAGGGTACCGTATCTCCTTTTCCAAAGCAGGGTGCCTCACAACACAAGTTATGTGTCTTCCTCTTGCAAATCGTGTGGGGCGAATCATATACTGGCTTACAACTGTCACTGTTTCATTGGGAAACAAAGTAGAGTTGGATTCCATTTCACCAAGGCCTCCTTCCCAGTCAATCTGTGCAGCAGGTTTTCCAGTGGCTGCTGTACAAATGGCTGCTGTTGTTCTATTTGCACCATCAATTAGTGGGTTTGGTCCTTTTGTTAAACTCACAACAGGTTCAACTAGAGAGGTGAAAAAAAAGTAAATTTAGGCAAGAAAGACTCCTCATCTTTGAAACTGTCACTACGTAAGAGAGTAAAACAAAATCTAATCCATTTGCAAAAGCCTAGGCTAATCAGGTATCCTAGAAACAAGATCATGGCATATCTCAGAGACGAAAGCTCTACGAAGCTTCTGCCTGCTGACACTATTCACCTTTGTCCACTCATTCAAGTTCAGTTTTGTTCATTCACTACATTTAATGCACTGACAGGAAATTTCAGTGTGGTTAGGTCCAAAATACCAACTGTAGTGCGCCAGTTGCAGTGACTGACAACAGACAACTTAAGGTATTAAGCTGAAACTACACCATAATTTCTTTCAAAAAAACTTAGAGTCTGCTGCCTTTTCAAGCATTAATCATAGTCAGTCTGCATCACTGCAAAGCTACTTCAGTGCTTTAATAACCAATATTAAGAGTTTAAGCTTTTGTTTGTCAGTACAATACAAATGACTTCCATGCTGCAAAGGACATTTAACCTCTAAAAAAGTATATATATACACACACCACACATTAAATATAAAATCTAATATGTATGCACAAATACACCTAATGTTACATAAAATTTATATGCCTTTCATATACAAATCCATTTTTTATATTAGGAATAAAATTCTGTCTGTACATGTATTTTTGTGAATTAATCTCTATAAAAGTAAAAAGAATTGAACTCAATACTATGACCAAGACTCAAAAAAATCTGCACATGGAAGGATGTGACCTCCTTGTAAAACCACTGCTCATCCCAAAATTTTAGAGACTTAAGGAACACACATCCTTCTAAAAGGAAGTTTAGTTCCTCACATGCAAGTCTACTGCTGAGGGTCATAGACTGAAAAGCTGTCAAAAATTTTCTTTATTATTTAACAAATCTTGTCTCTCAGCACTGTACAAGCCATCCAATCGCAGCCTAAGCCAGAAATACTATCTAGTGCTTCAGACACCAACCAAGGTTGCGCTTTTTTAGAATGGCCCATTTGTGTCACTAATACTGTAAGATACAGGTTTTGCAGTATTACATGTCCCCATCTCTTGCTCTTAGCTGACTGCTTAAGTCCTCTAGGACAGGTCATCACTACACAACATAACTCTTCAGCATCCACCTCAGTGGACCAGTCCTCACTAATCACAAAGCAGAGACAAGCCCTGTAACTTATGTGACTTTCAGTATAAGTAGGAGAAATTTAGTTCATGGAATTTCTTCCCCACAAGTTGAAGCTGACCCATGCATGTATCTTGAAATGAAATAGAGCAGAGTTCACAATACCTGACAAAATACTTCTCCAAATACCTATACCTTCCAAAGGAAGCTGGGTAACAGGTATTTTCAGTTGAGTGAATTCAGTGCCAGGATCAGTTTTCGACTGTTTTCTGCTCAATCTAACATCACTCATGTCTGAAGAAGGTGGTTTATTATTTGCTTAATTACACTAAATGGAAAGGCAACTACTAAATGGATAATCTTATAAAAATGTGTTTTCTGTTATGTGATTGGAAGTGCTTAAAGAACATAAATCATAATGAAACTGAAGGTTTTTTTTGCCAATATTGAGAGGGACTTATTGTCTACTTTGTTTCTCTGAATGCCTACCCTCTGTGACTTGTTAGTGACTCTACTGTAAATAAAACAACAGCAGGTGTTTTCTGCCAAGTTCTACACTCATTCTCCTATACCTGAAGCATCTCTAATGGAGATTCTTTCAAATCTGATTCCCTGCTCTCCAACAGCAGCAACAACTAGAGCTTTCTGCAATAAGCCTGGAGCATTCTATGATCTGGAACAAAAAATTCTTGAAAACTTAATATGGAGAACCTGACATTACATGGCTTTGTTATTTGACCCACAATTTGGTTTCCCTGACTGAAAATAAACACTACTCCCTTGTTCTCCCCAAATCACTAGCTGTGATGTTTTCAGTAGCTTCTGTAGTATTACTAAATGCAGAAAAACTCCCAAATTTACATTTAGAATTTTATAAGCATAAAGACACTAATTTTTGCTGTATCCCTCTCTGGCCAAGATTTCCATACAGTGAAAACAATTAAATAAGCAGCTATCATTAGCATTTCATGCCAGAACTACAGACTCAAAGAATTTCAGCTGGAAATAAAGTTTCATATATTCTATTCCTTTGTTAAAAACAAACAAACAAACAAAAAAAAAAAAACCAAAAAAAACCCCAAAAACCGAGCTGCAGAATTTTTCTTCCACCTCTTTGTGAAGGGATACACAAGTAAGCAAGAGCTCTTAACTAAGGCAGCAGAAATCTCCAGATATAAAGCAGATTATTCAGTACTGCTCGTTTAGAAAAAAGTCTACAAGTATTAAGTGATAGTAGACAGAAGGCAGGATAGACAAATTAAAAAACTTTCTCCTAAGACTATCATTACTAGGAAAAAAGCCTACTTTCTGAAGTAATATCAGAAATTTGTGAGATTTTCCAGTTTGAGTTCATTGTGTAATACTTATTTTTACACTTGTGAACAAGGGACAAAGACGAACTATTCAAAACTACTCAACTTCATAAAATATACCCAGTCCAATGTGTTTCAGTGCTTCCGTTTTTTTTTATACTTCACAAATGTTTAGGCTTCTACTGTTACACCTTCCCATGGACCTTCCTTGGACTACACATCAACTACAAGATAACTAAATAGCCACATACTAAAAAGGGGAAAGCAACTGCTGTTAGGATACTTATTTCTTTAGTTTATCATTTGTCCCAGCAACTGAACCAGAAACCCAGCTAGTTACTTTATATGTTATACATATTCTACATGTATACCTATTCTACGTGTGTGTGTATATATATCTACATTCTACAGTTATACCACAGCCTTTCTAGATGTTTCACCCATGGGTTAAGAGAAGCATTTGGCAAACAAATGTCTAATTACAAGGGGCCATTGGCACCCCACCTCTCTCAACAGGAAACAGTTATAACATTTTCCATTTGAAAAAGATTACTCAAAGTAAGGGGTTTGGAGGGGTTTTTCACGGTAGTTTTTTTCTTTTCTTTCTTTTTTTTTTTGTGTAAAGTGTAACTTCTATATGCACCAACTCTTACAGCAGTCCACTTTTACCCTAGCAGCATTCAGTGTGCAACATGAATCATAGTGAAACATGTCCTACAGACTTCGGTTGCTCATGGTGGTGGTGGACACATGAAGGCAGCTGGGAGAACATTAGAGAAGCTGCTTCACCCATTCAGTAGAAACATTAGGCTCTATTCAGGTCAAATGAAAAAGATGGTGAAATGCTTTGTTTGGGAAAGCAAGCCACCAATCTCACAAAGATCCAAAAGCAGAAGGGTCCTGGTCCCACAGTGTAAGAGTTCCAGGGCAGTGGTGGTTTCCCCCACCCTCTTTAAAACAGCAAGTGAGTAGAAACACTGAATAAATGGACAGAGGTTGTCAAAAGGTCCCTGCCCATGGACCATCTCATTCATGTAGCTTAGAACAATATTCACACAAATCTAAAGCAACATTATGGCATGAATTAAATCTGTGTTACAAAGAAACAGTGGCCTAAATATGGAAGCTAGATGTGCAGTTGTTTGAAGTCTCACCTAATTTGTATGTCTGTGCTTGCCCTTTTACTGATTCATGACCACTACAATTTAACCCTACTTACTCTGCCTTCATCTTACGTTCAACATGGACCTCTCACTGCTCAAGTCCTTATACTTCTTCACAGAAAACCAACACAATAAAGCATTCAAGCACAAAAGAGCCTTAAATCTTACTGCATAAGGTTTTCAGGCCTCAAAGTTTCTTCTTGGTTTTAAATATTTCATAAGCCTTTTTCAACTGTTTATGTTACTTTTAAAACTCTTCTTTTGCCGCTGTGCACAGGAGGTCTGGACAAAATTGGCATGATTACAACACAAACAAGATTATTTCCTCTTGCCATGATATTCACTAATTCCTTGGCAACAGCATGACACTGGGAATTGTCCGTCCCTTCTTCATTAGAACTGACATTTACTTGAATACCTTCTTTCCAAAACAGTATTTCTAGTCTTTATTTTCTCTCCTCTCAAAACCAGCAGTTTTATATTTCTGTGTACCTAACTGTGTTTGCTAATTAATCCTTAATTATTGACTTTGGGTTGTTTTGTTTTTGTAGTTTGGAGGGGTTTTTTTGTTTGTTCATTCTAAGACCAGTCACCACACTAATTTCTTATCTACTTCATACTTTCCTCTTGACCCAGAGCATTGTGTAGTACTTCAGAATGTGTACATCTCATCCACTCAATCACTTTTCAAACACCTTTACTTTATCAGAACTGTCTGAGAGGACCCATTTTCTATACTGTGTGACATGTACCTTCTTATTCTTGATTGTAAGAATTTCTACATTAGAGTGTCTGGGATTTGTTCATGGTGACAGACTTACACTGTTGACACTCATCTGTACAGCTCGTTCTTCACTTGTAGCATTGGTAAGAGCTAGGCTGCAGAAGAACAAGCCCCCCTTTATCGATACCCATGCTGAGAAATCTAACTAAGCAAGACAGTAAAGTCAAACCAAGTATTTAAAATAGTCATATACAGCACTCAAAACAACAACAAAAATCACGTCAGCTCTGCAAGCTGCCCTGTCACAAACAAACTCTTCTGCCTTGAGATACCAGTTTGCCTCAACTGGTCAGCATCTTGAGAAAAACAGCTTGCCACAGAACTATTTGTGATTTTTTGGCCCCAGTTTAACAAGGTAAGTTTGATGAAACAACATTGTAGAAGAGTTCAATATATCTGCTGGACCCTAGAAGCATTTTCACTGTCTTAAGCATTTCTTTTACAGTGCATTTCCTTAAGACAGCATGGAGCACTAAACAAAGCAAACTTAGGGTGAGCAAAGTCACCAAATGTGGAAAATCTGCTAAGCTGAAGAAGTACAAGAGAAGTTCTAAATATGGTGATGAGTGCACTGTGGCAAAACACAGGCATTTTATCTTGTAGTTTTTTTCTTGCATTTGTCTTCAGTGTTTCTGCCTTACAGTGTACAAGCATCTACTACATTATGAAGTAGCTCCACTACATATGGGAATGAAACTATTTCTTTGATAAATAGGAAAAGACCAGGGACTAAGAAAAAAGGCAGTGCTGCTTGGACTGGAAACAGCTTCAGCCCTAGAAGAAGAACTTTTCTCTCCTCCCGTTAGATCAGTGGGTGAATGCAGTCAGGCTAAAGCAGATTTTAAAGTTACATCAACTTTTAAACTTTGATTACAGCTATCCCATGCCTTAAGACTGCTGAGCTTGGAATTGCTGAGATCAGGCCAGCAAAACCTACAAGTTATTCATTTACATGCATGTTATAAACATCATTACTTCCCCAGTATTTTGCTTTTAAGTCTGCATGTCAGTGTAGTAAAGAGTTGCCAGAAGGAGAGAAAGTATGTAAGTTCTGTGGCTTTAGCAGTGTAAGTCCAACTGGGGGTAGGCTAGCCAGTTGTACATGCAAGGCAAGCTGATGCTAACTGGGACGGAAAGGCATCTTTGGAATAGCTGGGTTTTGCAATTCAGAAGTTGATACCAAGTCACTGACAGGCTTAATAGCAATTAACATCTGCATCAACTATGAAAAAACAAACTATGATCAGAAGCACTGTGTGCCTGACAAATACTTTACCTATTCTGTTACAACTGCAATTTTTGATAATATGTATCTAATCAAGCAAACTGTGGTACTTCTACATTCTCAAATGCAGAACAATAAATACACAGAACATACATTTGCTTTCCAAGTTCCTCCTCAGGTTCTCCATAAACCTGAAATTTCAAGGGCAAAAAGGACACAACTACAAAGTGACCTGAAAAAAAATCTTAGTAACTGACTAGAAGAGATGGGGTAGGACAGTAAGAACCTCCCACATGCGTACTGGTAAAGCACAATAGCTAAAACATAAAGTCAAAAGACTGCTGCAATAACTACAGTCACAACTATTTGCAGTACAGATGGAAGATGGATGGAAAAGAGAGCCATAAAACTACATGCATTGTAAAACACAGAGGTTTGGCCAAGTTACTTGTTTCAAATTGGATTAAACCAGTTGCTGTGATGTGTTTATTTTGCCCCACCTTGTGGCGAAAACCAGTTTACATACTGTGCTACAGCCATCTGATTAATCTCATTGAGTATTCTACTATCCATTCTGAAAAACAGTCACTGAGGACCACCTCAGCTGTAGAAAGTACTGTGACTACAGGCAGCAGATACAGCAGCACCTTACTCTATTACAAGAAGGCATACTATTATAAGGAGAGGGCAAGTCAATAATATGTTTTCAAGTTTCAGGGTAATCATTTTTCCTCACCCTGCACTACCAACTCTACCTGTGCTTCAGTACTAATTTCTTATGACAGCAATACTCAACCCTCAAAGAGAGGGACTAAGTTATTATAAGTGAAAACTCAAGTTTACAAAAGCTTCACATTATAAGTACCCACAACCAGTCAAGAGCTTAAGTTGCCTGTTGCCTCCCACAACTCCCAGTAGACATCAAGACAGTTTTGCTTTACATTTATACTGTGCAAAGAACAGCTTACATCACCAGTTCCCAAAGCAGCTACATAAACTTATCATGTTAGGTACACATTTATAGAATCATTTGAGTTGGAAGGGAACTTTTAAAGGCCATCTAGTACAACCCCCCTTCAACTATATCAGGTTGCTCAGAGTCCAGTCCAACCTGCCCTTGAATGATTCAAGGCTTGGAGCATCTACCACATCTCCGGGAACACTGCGACCTCATTACAGATGATGGATTATTTCACTGACACAACTGGTCATCAGCAGGTTTTAAGAAATACCTGTTTTTTCTGAAAATAAGTGACTACACATTGCACTATCCGAGGCAATTTATGAGGGAATTTAGCCACTGATGTAGCCAAAGCAGCATTCAGCAGCTCCTCAGCACACAAACACAAGTCACAAGTCCCTAGTATCAGCATTGCCAAGTCAAATTCTAAAGCAATTAAATGCTTGTATTAGTACAATGCCCAAATAGTTATTGGTTATTTATTTTTAATATCTAGACAATAAAAGAGCAAGTTCTAAGCAAGCAAGACCTAAAAGCCTCCTCAGTGATGTTTGTAAGAATAACAAGACATCTGCAATGGAAGACCAGCAAACACATATTTCACATGTTCTTTAGGTTAAAAGGTAAAATACAACCTATTAGTAAGTCTGCGGAACTTCAGCCCTTTTCATAAAGAATTTGACTTACCTAGTACTGTTACAGTGGTTGATGACTGTGTATTTCCAAGTGGGAACGTAACTGCTTTGCAAATATATTCCCCTGCATCAGAAAAGCTTACATTTTTTAAAATGATTGTTGCATCACTAAGTGAGTAGTTTTTAAATGCCACTCTTTCTTGATATTCTCCTTGAACAGATATTCCATATTCAGGATGATGAACAGCAATAGTCTGTGAACTTTTACCATATATCTTCTCCCAAGAAACTTGTGTTATTGTTTCATTTACATCAATTATGCATTTCAGTGCAACCTTCTTCCCCCAAACTGCTGTCACATGTGGATCAACAACTGGTCCAGCTAAGGCACCTAAAAACAAAGCAATTGTTAGTTGGTACACAAGAAAGTTATGTCTCAGTCTTCACATTAAGACTCTGGTAAATTAGCTTGACTATTTAAAAGAGAATTCCTACTTTCCTCTGAATAACTGATTCACAGCAGTGTAGACACACTACGCAAGCATGCATCAAGCAAAAACATCAAAGCTAGGTATAAATCAACCATTTCTTAGAGAATCCCGTCACTAATACACAACTTCCTATAAAAACCTGACAACTGTCTAACTGGTGTAACAGTCTTTTGGGAATTTAACTAGATATGAGTATTGTGTATATTCAGATTTACTGGAAAAAAGCAATCATCAGACATGGTACTTGAGCAGTCTGATTACTGATCCAGTGCATCAGGTAAAAATTGAATTTTTATTCCACTCATTTCTATTTTCAAAAGACACAACTCTCAATAAAGATAATTTACAGAGAAACGCGTAAGTGTAACTTCAACCACTTACCATACCAGCAACCGCTTAAAAAGCAAATCAGTTAAAAAGAAAACAAGAAAACCTGCATCAAAACCCCCACAAACCACTCCACATTAACAGTGACAATCAATCTAAGAGCTCAGTTTTAACGTCCCTATCCTACTTACTAATGACGACATGTACCATCACACATGAAATCTTCCTGCTACACTGCACTGTGGTGTCTTCATACTAGATCTTCACTCACACAGTACATCTGCTAGAGTAGGCATAGTCAAGTGTTTCCTTAAGATTCAATGTATCTCCATTTAATACCTAAAATACCTTCCACAGAAGCAACTATGTTTTGAGCTCAGCATTTTATGCCACCCTCCTTCCAAAAAAGGAAATCCATCAGGACAAAGCAGTTTGATAAATCACTGGTTCACAATTTCTTCTACCAAACAAATGCTCCAGCACCTTCACTCATTAGTTCTCTTAGAGCAAACTAATACGATGAAAAAGAAAAAAAAGCCTTAGTCCCCACTATTTCTTTTTCCTGGGCTTAAGTTTTAATAGAACCATTTCAAATGCTCCAAATTCTCTCTCCAGTTACCAAATCAGTAGTGCTCAGGCTCTTACTGAGGAAGCTCATCTACGGAACAAGACTGAAGTCTAAATTTTAGTAGTTCCATTTTCATAGGCATGAAGAGGTCACCCAACCTGAGACATGAACCACCTTTTCACTCACCAAGTTCACACAGAAGACAAGCCATGTGTTCAGGACAAAAGTCTCTATATGCCTTTATGTACGAGTTCATTGTTAGAAGTGTTCCATATCCCATCGATTGATTTTTCATTGTTCAAACTGTAACTGAGCCAGTGAAGACACCAAAAAAACTGACTTAAAAGATTCAGCTATGGATTTCTCCAGTATAAAATGACAAACATCAATAGGATGAACACCTTAATTTGCACAAATAAAACCAGTTGAAGCCAGAACTTTAGACCAAGATTGTTGATATGCCAGTCACCAGGAGGGGACTGGTGAGGGAACAAAAATTACCCTGAAAACTCAAAAACCCCCAAATACATTTCTTATAGAGAGTATCTGCCATGACTAATTCACACACAATGCAAGAATATTTAGTCTCTCTGCATACTAAGTGAAATGCACAGAATTCTGCCCCAACTTTGTCTCCACTTGCCATTTCTACACTTAAGCATAAGGTGGAGCTCTTCTTAAAAGCTAATTGACTATTGTGTTCTACCTTATTTATAAGGGTCACAAGTTAAATTTCTGAAATGTATTTCAGAATGTACAGGATATACCTACTGTCACTTAAGAAAAACACCTTTGTTCAGAAATCAGCATTTTGCAATATTTAAGTACTAAATTCTAGCATAATGATCTGCTGTATATAACGCCAACAAACTTAGTATGGAAAAGCCCTACAAATGAAGTTACAAAAACTGCTCAGACTTCTGGGAAGGTAACAAACTGAACTGGAAAAACATCCCAGCTCATTGAACATGCAAGCTCTTTTGTTTCTTTTTTTCCTTTTTTTTTTTTTTTGTGGACAACTCTACTCAAAGTAATTGGAGGCTTTAGCTACATACAGATGACCACAGTACATTTAAAAAGTCATTACTCATCAGTTTTTCTACCCAGGAACACTTCAAACAGCTCACTTGTGCTGTAAGAACATTGTACTATCACATGAATTGCACAAGTATTTTCAGAAGTCAAACGTTTTCATTGCTGCTACTTTCAAGATTTACAGCTTGAACTGAGCAGCACACATATACATTTATATACATAAACACACTTGCAGCTGTAGAATGTTGATCAGTTACATCTTTTTCACTCACATTCTATAGCAAAGGAGATAAAGCCAATAGATCACTATTTCAAATTTTACACATCTCATCTTCTGACACATGTTCAGGCTCTGAAGACAAAAAATTAACTTATTTTCGTGAATCATTTAACCTGAACTTACATATAGTTCATCTAACTCGAAAATGTTTCAAGTTTCAGAAACAGTTTAAAGCTTAAGTGCCAACAACCACATATTTTGTTTGGAACAGTATCTCTTGTTTAAATCTCCATCCAGTTATTACTCAACTAACTTAATTTGCAGAGCAATCCAGCTAATTGTTCAAGCTAGCAAACTAATTAATAAGCAGATATTCAGGGCTCTCCAAGACTCAGGACTCTAAGATGTATTTCCTTTTGACACAGAGAATATCACTTGAGAGTCAGTATTTTGCTTAGAGATTGTACTTCAATAATGAGCTACATGTCTACTCCAAAACAGAGCTTTCAGAGGCTTACAGTGCACAAGGTTCTGAAGAACAAGACATTTTCAGGCCACACTATTCAGCTCCTCAAGTGATCCAAAGTACTGGCACATAGGACATGCATTTACTGTTTTAATAAAGCCTAGCTCTCCTGCTCTTGAAATCTAATACTGAAATCTGACCTTCTGCTTCACTTTAAAAATATTGAAGGCCTTTCTTATCATTTGCAAAAAACCTTAAGAATACACTTTTAGTTCACTTAGTAATCAAGATGTTATTTTTTAACCTCTGAAGGTAAACGGCATAATGAAATTTTCTCACATTTTTCTTTAGATTTGTCCAAGTTTTTACAGTTATTTCCCTCTTCTTTTTGCTCACTTGGAAGACATAAGACTGTCCTGTACTGTTTCACGTGCAGCCTAAGGAGACTGCCATCTCAAGTACCTTTACATGATTCCATTTTAGCTAAGTCCCAATGCACTGATTTTTGATCACGGTGATCCAATTCACATTAGCAATAAAGTCAAGAACCTTACTTGAAACAGCAAGGCACTGACACTTCTCATATAACTTGATGGAAAGAAGCTTGAAGAGTAAACAAAACAAAACAAAACAATCCCTAAGGCTTACTTCTCGCATTAAAAACCACAGAAGTAGCTACTAAACACTGACCATGACAACAGAAGCTGTTCACAGAAGCTGTTCAGTAGTAATTCTTAAATCAAGGTTCTCTTGCTAACTGAAAAAAAATACCGAGGAATTATAGGGTCTACAAAGACCTTATTAAAACAACAAAGTAATAATGCTATGAAACGACAGAATACTTTCCACACTTCCAGGCTTGTTACTTGCTGTAATGGACAGCAGATTTAGATATTTTCTGTATGGAGCTGTCATGCACAGGTCTAATTATAAAAGCAATACATTTTGTGACCTGCTTAAGAGCACATATCTGGCAATACAGGGAGACCACACAGACAATTTCTAGCGCTGACTTCCCACAAACTGTCAACTATTTCCACAAGACAATGAGAGCAAACTGCAAAAGAGCAAAAAACTGCAGTTTTTCCCTCTATCAGCAAGTTATTCAGCTCAGATCTGGCCTTAACACATACTAACAGCAGGAAACTAAGACAAGCTCCAATCAAGAATGGAGCGGAAGAAGAAGAACATCTCACTTTGGTGGTGGCAAATTGCTAAGTCAGCAGAATTTTCCATGGAAAAACTCTTAAGGTCAGGCTAAGCATTACTGTTAGGTCAGTTTAATTTCAAATGACATCAGAAAGGTTAGACTTACTCTTCCAGTTGTCCCCTTCCCCCTGTGTCAGCACTCACCAGATACCTAAGAGACCCCAACCCCCAAAAACTCACTTGTTCTCTTCCTGATTTAACCTTTTGAATTACCGCTGACGATCACAAGTGGAAACGCAACAGAGGCAATGAGCACAAGCGCACAATCCAGTGGTATTTTCAGATTTGTTTAGCTGGAAAAGCAAATCACTTAAGGGCACTGCTGAAAACAAGCTGAAACCTCAACTTGAGGCTTTATAAAAATATATGCTTAAATGACTGGGAAGAAGTCAGTGTGTGTCTTTGAGCACCAGGGCATGATCAAATTACTGTGTCAAAAAAAGATCAGAACCAAGGAATGGAAGAGATTCAAGATTAAGTAGTACAAAATCCCTCAACACTAGCTTCCAATTAGAACCGTTAAGCAAGTACTTAGGAAAGAAACTACACTTACATCAAAGAGATAGTATTAAAACCCAGCGTTCCTCTTGCTTAAGGACCTGCTTTATCACAATCCTTACTTAACGTGGAGTATTAGTTTGTCAATCAATTTTTTGGGGGCAAGTGAGCTGGGAGCATGAGGTTAGCTTCTATAAGGATTAAATTTACAGTACTCAGCTCAAGTTCCCCTTTTTTGTACAGTACTTGCATTATTTTTTTAAAGAAGAAAACCAGAGGTGTATTATTTCCATCTCAGAGAGCAATTCTTAAAACCTTGTTCAGTGTTTACCATAAAAATGTAACAAGCATGCAAAAGCCTGCCAGAACACAAAAAATTTTGGTGAAATGGGGCACAGCAACTGAAATCCTCAGGCTTTCTCTCTGTTTGCCTGCTATCTCAAGCTGCTTTTCCATTTAACCGAAGTTCAAGTGATTATCTTTTGAACCACAGGTCAACTTTACCTCATACCAACAGGAAACTGGGAACACAATGACAAGTGCTTAAGTAATGATATACTTCTAGATTTCTCCCATTGCATTGATATGTATCACTACAGTAGCTCATGCAAATCCATCACTTGGAAATTATTCTATTAACTTCTGAATGTTAACTTTTTATACCTGCAAATGGACCAAAACTAGGTTCCAGTCTTAACTTGATCCAACATGTAAGCTGCTCTCCTCTAGGTGACTATAGCCTACCTCCTTACAAAAGCTATAGGAAGGGCAACATAATTTCTCGTTGAAAATTATAAACTTACACAAAATTAAAATTCTGTCAAGCTACCTGAAAATCAAAGACACTGGCAACAATAACTCTTGGAGTATGGGAATGCCTGAAAAGGTCACTCTCTTAATTTCAGTATAACCTCAATCAAAAGTTAACTGTTGCTGAAGAAGTGGTTTTACTCAAAACACCATGCTCCAGACAGACAAATTCTCAGTTCAGTGCTAGCACAGGATTTTCTGCAGAATTTTAAAGTACTCTGAACCTTCATCTACTCCCCCTAAGGTTACAGTTGATGACCTATCATACCACTGTACCAAAAGGGTTGTGTTACTCTCTGCTCCTTCATTCCCCACAGTTGATGGAAGGGATGGTCACTTATCTTTGTTATTGAATCAACATGTATATCTAGAGAGAGACAGGAAGCAATAGTATTTGTGGGGAAGGTTACAGCTACCATTCATAAGGCATCACCCAGAGCCTACAGAGAGGATTCATACTGCCTGTTAGAAGGTCACATAATGCAATACTGGACAAAGAACTCTCATCCTAACAAAAATGAGTCAAGATGACAAGTATGCAAACCTCTAAAGCGCCACAATAAACCATTATCAGCAAGACTAATTTTCAACATATAAAACAACAAAACATTTAAAAAATGTATTTTAATCCAGTGCAACACAAAGTTTTAACAAATAGTTAAAACTCAGTTTAACACTAACATAGCCTGAGCCCAACTCACAGTCATGAGTTGGAGCTTCAAAGCAGGTCTGACCTTAGTCAGACATGGCTGTTACCCACTATTCTTGTTTCATAATGTCATTTTCATATGTTAACTGATGTTTCTGTTCTAGCTTTACTAACTCCACAGAAGACAGTGACTGTGCTCCTGCATACTCTGCTTCCTACCATGCTGCACAGACCTTTAATACCAAGCAGCAGGAAACTAAACACTAAATCTAAGGCTAGAGGAGGTTATAAAAGAACGTTAGGCTCATTATTCAAATTCAGTTGTGAGGGACACTCTTAGAAAACCAATTTTATAAGGTTAAAGCTTTAAATCTCACTACTCACTAAGAGCGTTTACAAAGTCATGTGAACTTTGAAACTTCATCTGGAATTTGAATTTAAACCATAATGATTACAATGTCCACTTTACATGTTTTTGCATTATAATCTTATACATGTATTAACACATAATGAATTAAGACAGTCATGTTTATTCTAATACTAAGCTTCCAGATGTTCACAAAGACATGTTGAACTAATAAATGAGGCATGCTATGAGGCAGCTGGAAGTTCTTCCATAATGAATATTTCCAATTCTGTTTAACCAAATCTTCCCATCCCACCTCCTTTAAGAGGAAATAAGCAAGACGACGTACCCTTTTTCCAACAAATCGGCCAGGCTCAAAAACAGGAATGGAAGAGAACATCTCAGTCCCATTCCCCTAAAAAACTAGTAGTCAGAATAAACAAGTAGTTCAAAAGTTAGCTATAAAAATACACACTGCTAACCAACACAATACACTCCCTAACCAACACAAAAGGCTTCACATCCTCAATTCAAATCCCTGAGCATCAGAGCAATAGGCATAAATACACTAAAAGAGAAGCATAAGAGATTGAAATGAGCAGTCCTTAATGTAACTGAAACCTCTGATTGGAAAGCTTGCCAAAGAGTTCCAGATGATCTTAATCTTTCAAAACATAAAAGATGAGTTAATAGTTCTGACCAACTGATCTGGTAGAAAAGGTTAAAGTCATCCTATAAGCACACAACCAAAATATCCAACAGATATAGTGGAAGGTCAAAAGAGGCATTGTACTTCTGAGTCTTGGTGATGCTGCCAATTAACTGTACTGTATACAGAAAAACAAGTAAAGTTATATGTGCAAACCTTCCTAGGCAGGCAGAAAAAAACTTCAAGTTGTAGCAGGTCCAAATTACAATAGCAATCAGCACTAAAAAGGATAAGTAACACAGACAGGATGTTAAATAACTGGTTAGAGAGCAAAGACTGTTCTGAAAGCTACAGCAAATATATGGTGATTACGCTTCAAGAATTGAAAGTTACACTCTAGAATATGCTAGAATATGCTCTAGCCAACATCACTGAGGCTCCATCTGGAGCTGTTCAGCTTGAACATCACATATCAGCCATCTAGAATCTGGAAGCAATGTGTCTTCAAAGGCCTAGAAAACGTGACCTACAAGAAAGGATGGAAGACCTGATTGTTATTCTCCAAGAAGGTAACCCATTAAGGTCCTAAAGTACTTATACTGCAAAAAGAGAATGCCTGCAATACCAAGTATGCCTGTAAATGTTAGGGAGAAGCTAAACCAAAGCAAAAATAAGAAAAAAAACAAAAAAAAATCAAACCAAGAAAAAAGCCCAAACAAATAAAAAAACCCACAAAAACACAAAGAAAAGGAATAAAGCCCACTGAAAGAAAACCTTTGATGCTACAAAGTGAACTCCTCAAATGAACACCCTGGCTAAAATGATAAAATTCCATAACCTTTAGAAAGGTTTGATTCTTTTAATTACTAAATATGAAACAGCCAAACTAACCTAAGCTGAACTGTGAGATTCCAGAATATGCTGCTTTTAGAATTCTCACTCCCTCTTCCTAGCAACCTGCTATTTTTTCACCTGTGTTTCAAGACTATCCTTACATGCTTTGCAAATCAATAAACTCAGTTATAGATGAAGGAATTACTGAAAACACACAGACAAAATTAACTCGGAAGACATCTAGGATGGCAGATTTATTTCATTTTTAATGCCCAGTTAGAAGCACTTAAAATACATTATGAAACCAGGGTTTCTGTGCTCAAGAACACCAGTGCTTTCAGTTAGCATACATTTACTTAAGGCAGAGCACTTTCAGTTACCTTTTTCTTCCTCCAGTCTATTGCATTTGGGTTTAACATGACTATTATACCCTGTTCAAATAAACAGATACTTTCTTACTCAGTGTATTTCTCATTTCCTTCTATTTGCTTCATTTACCCTTTTCAGTAAAGGTTCTCCTCTTCATCAGAGGGACAAGACAGCAGATGCCAAATCTTCTCCATCACTTATTTTTTGTATTCTGATCCAAAAGCAGATATCCAAAAGCATCTTTTGTCACGTTTCTTGTAAAAAGCTTTTAGCTCTTCAAAGTTATATATATGAACCCCCATGGAATCTCTACCAACATCAGTTTGTCCTCAACTGAGACACCATTGCTTACTCAAATCATTCCTTAGAGATTAGTCCTCTCATTCCCAAGTCTTATTTGTTGCTGAGATGATAGCCTTCAGTTTTGAGAAAAGTAACTTGTTCTGAGTAAGTTCAATAATAAGTTGTGTTATTACCTGACATTTAGACATTAGTCTTGCTTGCTTAGAATTTATTTTAAAAGCTGAATTTTTTCATTCATTAGCTGTGCTGTGAGTTCAAGGTGACGACAGAAATTCCATTCAGGAGATATACAGTTGTAGTCAACTAGTGCTTCAGCTTTTCTGACTTCAATAAATCAAGTACACAGAACTTCACTGGCCTTTAAGTCAGCTCCATCACGTACTACCAACTGTCTTTCAAGAATACAGACAACTACACACATTACACAAAAATCAACACCTTGTAGGTATCAATTTATTCTTAAGAGGTTTCAAAACTAGCACACTTTTCAGAAATAAATCTAGAAATCCCACTTCAAATTCAAAGTGGATGTCAATGTAACATCATTAGAGAGGACACATTTCAAAACAGTGCACTACCTAGTTCGTATGTTGTACAGGCAGCTGCCTGCAAACAAGACCTTTGGCAAAGGTCACAAAACTGACCAACACAAACTCAAGGCCTTGTTTCCCACTATACAAATATTATTTATAGTAAATACTACATATGAAATTTAACACTCACCTCCACAAAGGACTCTTCATGGGCATCACTGAAGATCCATCTACACTTCAGCTTGTTTACCTTTCAATCACTCAGTTTCATAAGGTCCTCCAAAACCCTGTGTAACTCATCTTTATTTCAACTTGCTATAATCAACTAATATTTATTTATAATTAGGGCACCTCACACTCCAGACAATGCAATAGACAAGATCCTGCTATCCTCCAGCACCACCTAGAACTATAGCTTCCACCATAAGAATTCTCTCCAGGAAAAGGCCCTAGGAAGACCACAGAGACTGATGAGGAAGTCTGGTCAGACAAATACCCTCCCACTTCCTTTCAGACTTCCGACCTCTCCAGTTATTTGGAAAAGCAATTTAATGCTATTGAATGCTATCACAAGATCCTTTTTTTTTTTCTTTGAGAGAAAGAGAATAATTGGGGATGAGGAATTGGGCACTAAATATCATAGAAGTCTAAGGAGTTACTGCCCATCATTTCTGCTTCATTTCAAAATCTGGAAGTTACTAACAACATAGCAGCATAGTCTCTTCCACACAGCCACAAACTTGCAAAAATGTGGGTTGGTATTCCAGATGCCACACAAGTCCAACAAATAACTTCCCTTCCAAATTATACAGTTGTTGTTTCAACACTACCATATAATACACTTGCCATTACACAGACTAACAGAAATAAAACAAGGCAACTGCAAACAGAATCCAAATTATACAACACAAAATGTCAGTATAGGACTTTTTGTCACTGCTGTTTGTCCTCTTTCATTATAAAGTAGCAATTCACTTTTCTGCTACACACCAATCAATACATACACTTCCATCCTAACCATAAGGGTAACTACAACATACATCTTGCTAGATTATCCAGAAAGCTCATGTCTATCCCACAGTCTATTATAAGCAGCAAGACATTCTTGACTTAATCACTCTGATTTCATTTGTCAGACAGACATACTCAGACTCAAGTCCCAGGAACTCATCAACACCAGCTTGTAGAGGAGGCCAAAAAAAAATAAGAAAAGCTTTCATAGAAAGCCTGTGAAATCTCCAAAGTGCTCAACAGGTCATGTCCAACACAGGTATAAGCCTACAGTGATCCAATCAGGTCACCTAGTAATTACCACAAACAGAAGTGAAGTCCTAGGGACAGGTTTCTTCGTAACACACTGGCAAAGGCAAACAAGCCCTAATATTGACGAAGAGAATCATGATTTCACATAGGTAGGAGGCAAGAGGCTACTTAGTCCTGCTTAAAGTAGGTCCAGTTATTTCAGAGTGCTTGGAGACTCATCCAGTCAATTTTTCAATATCACCACAGAACAATATTTATTCTTCAATCACTTTGGGCATCTGCTCCCTCACAGAGAAATAATTTTTCCTCATATTGGTTTAGGATTTCCCACATGCCAGCAGGCTTATGAAATTCCTAACCTAAACAAAAATGAAGTTTTAAGCACAAATTTGGGATAATTAAAAAACCCAACTATGTAGTGCAATTTAGCCATTTTGGAGAGAACAATGTAAATGAAAAAATACTGTTTTATTAACATCTATGTCTTTAGTAGGATATTACTCATACATAGAAACAATAAAGCAAAAACTCAAGTAATGTGGAAGTGGACATTGCTCCAACTTTCAATGGAGAAAGGAACACAGCATAATGAGAGAGACTGCCCATTGCATTTAGTGGTGTGAGCATACACAGTCCACACAGTCCTTACAAAAAGCTCAAGAACAAGTTACCAAAAAATTCTATTTTAAGCAATTAAGAATTTTTGCTTGTACAAACATCAAGTTATCAGGATTTTGGGGGTCTGGGTTTGACTTTTGTTTTGGTTTTCCTACGAAATTAAGGAAGGACCTGGAATTCTGCTAAGTGTACAGCAACAGTTGTAAACATTCAGCATTCCCTGCCCCCAGCACTCTACCTCCTATACTGAAACTAGAAAGTCATTAAAAACTGGTCATGAACACTGATGTGTGTGATGTCTGTCCAGATGAAGGCACAAGACCTTTAATCCCTAGGAAAGACCCGATTCTCTTAAACACACCATTCCTTCCTTTTCAATATGTTGTCATTCCACATATCACCTACTCTCCAGAGAACTGAGGTCTGGGGGAGGAGAAGGGAAGTTGTACTTTGCACTAAGTAGCAAAATCTCCAGTAAGTTCAGAAGGATAGCTAAACATTAACTTCACATTTTCAATTACCTATAAAGTTTGAATGTTATCTGCCAATACTGAACAACTGTGGCCATACAATGCAATATAAAACAAACGCATTTTATTAGCGGCAGCAAATCTCAGCTGTCTGTGAGATCTGATGAGTTAACAGTTAGATTACAAAGTTATGTGGATGCCTGCTGCCCCCTGTACTGCTGACACAGCTGGCTTTTTTTTAGCTGTCAAGGCCATCCTCCACTGCAAGCTATTCCAGGAAGTTAACCCTTTTCTGCACAGAAACTGCATCATGACAGTAAGCCTAGGGAATGCTGTTTAATAGCTGCTTGATTTACTGCCAAATTTTCAGTACGTGTCACACTGTCATTCAGCTCTGTGCTGTAGGGGACTGGTCTTACTGGCTATTTATTGAAGTAACAGAAGAAATGTAGGCAGATCTTTAATAAATTCTCTAACAGTTACAACTTATTTCAAGAACGGGATCCAATTTTCAAGTCACCTTTTAGCAGCCAAACTGCTTTATAGGAAAAACTTGTCTAAGACTTGACTTGGACATTCTAATCTAGATAGAAGACTTCCAACTACTTCTACTTTTCTTCCAGGACTAACTATAGTATACTAGCTCCTGCCTACCCATGTGCCATATGAGGCTCATTTAGACTGAAAGGGACTTCTGGAGGTTATCCAATCCGATCTCCAGCTGAAAGCAGGACCAACTTTCAAGTCAGATCAAGTTGCTCATACCACAGTCAGGTTCTGAATATTTTCAGGGAAGGGATTCCACAACCTGTTTCAGTGCTTCATTCTCTGTGTGAGAAAACATACTGGTAACAAATCCTAAAGATTTCTCTCACTGTAGCTTGTGTCTGCTGCCTCTTATCCTTTCCATGTGCATAACTAAGAAGAGTCTGCCTTTATTTTCCCTCTCACTACCTATTAAAGTCAGAGCCAGCAGAGAGGATCCCCCACTTCAGACATTTCTCAAAGCTGAACAAACTCACTTCTCAAGACTTCTTCATATATCATCATATGCTGCTGACTCCTTATCTTAGTGGCCTTTCACAGGCACCTCAGCATCTTCCCTCTATTTGGGAGCACAAAACTGTCTATGGTACTTGTGATCCAGTTTCACAAGCTCCAAATAGTAGAGAATAATTGCTTCTTTCAACTAGCTGGCCATGCTCAGTGTGCTCTTCATCTTTTGTACCACAAAGGCACATACTGACCCACGAGGACCCTTATGTTCCTTCCTGTAAAGGTACTTTTCACCTGTTGGCACCACATCTGTGCTGCTGCATGGGGTTATTCTGCCCCAGAGAGACTTGGCTTGGCATTTGCTTTTGAATTTTACAAGGCTTCTGACAGTTATTTCTCCAACCTGCAGAATCCCATCAATTAGCCCTAGTCTCCAGCAGAACAACTGATCCTCACAGTATGGCAGCACTCACAAATTTGCTGCAAGTACATTGGTGACCTGGAAGAGGGATTGGAATGCAGACAAACTGCCCCTGCACTGATGCCACCAGCAACAAGCCTCCGGGTGGGACTTCATACACTTTATCATAACTTTCCAAGTTCAGCACTGCACGCAATTTTTCATCTTCTTAATAATCCACCTCCCAAACTGTATCTCACCAGTTGGGCTACAAACACATTTTAGGAAATCTTATTATAAGCTTCTTAAGATTAGTAACATTCACTGTTCTTTATTTGTCCACAGTCTTGTCCCTATGTACTTACAGCAATAAATTCAGTACCTCTTTCCACGGCAGTCTCAAGTTGTGGAGACACCACAGTAACTGCTTTTCCCCACTTGACTTCAGTTTTTACCTTATTTGTAGCCACATCAACTTACCAAACCTAAGCCATGCTTCTTGAGTCTCAAATAACACAGCTGTAGAGTAGCTCTGGAAATTAGTTACCAAAAGAATTTTCACTAATAGTTCTAGAGAGTTCCACAGACCTCATCTCTTTCTGTAAGGTAAAACACTGCAGAATCTTTCAAAGATATTAAATGAAGCTTACACAAAACTGTCTCTCAATAAGAGATTACATTCTGATTTGTCAGAAGGTAATGTAAGTTATTAAATGTTCATGTGAAAACACTGATGAAAACCTGTGATAACTGATCTGGTTAATAGTAAGCCTTACTATTTTACAGCCATTGAACTTAACAGTTGTGTTACACATATAGAATCATAGAATGGCTTGGGTCGGAAGGGACCTTAAAGTTTGTCTTGTTTCAGTCTCCTGACATATAAGCTGTGTGCAGAAGCCTGAAGTACTTCTGATACCACAAACTGATGAAACACAGCTAACACAGAACTCAGTACCCTTCTCCCTATACAGGATATCCTGGATAAATGGGTATACTGCACTTGCTAGTTACTAGAGGTAGACTATTTTATGCTACCTAGGTTACCAATAACACATTGACACTTCCAACAGGCTGCATTTAAATTTCCAAAGTAGTGATTAATGGTATGGTCACAACCATCACATTCTCATGGTTGATTTCTTTAGAACTACAGTGTCTCTTTAAATGCTGAAGTACCTTAATGAAGTCATAACATTACTTCTGTTTCAAGAAAATTTAACTTTTGAAGTCAAAAGTGCATTGAAGTATTTAAAATACAGAAATAGCATCACTGGCTAAAGGCTGAGAAACAGGTTTTTATAATGCAATTATCAATCTTTACAAACATATTTGAAAATAGTATTAAGCTTAACAGCTCTTGACTTTGATTCTCCAACCTCTAGTAATGATCTTTAATAGAGTTAAGTAGTTGTTTTGTTGTGGCAATGTCAACAGATTATGTTGGAGAAATTAAAGAAATTTGGGGGAAAAAATTACCCTAAGTTAATATAAGTCAAAAGTCTTGCCCTCTCAGTTACTATGGCCTTATGAAGAAATTACTTGTGTTTGATGTGATTTAACTTATGCTTGACTCAAGTTATTATTGTTTTATCAAATTACACACCCCAAAAGGAAATTAAGCAAAGCTAGTTACCAACATGAACATGATCTCAACTTTCTCATATTTTTTCCAGTATCCACTCACCCAATAAGCTGCTTCTAAGTATGCTTGTCCCAGCAATAATTAGTTTTCGGCTTAACCACCTGCAGTATGGGTGCTATTTCAAGTAAAAAAGCAACAGAAGTGGGCACAAAATGCCCACACAAAACAGGATTAAGAAAAATTTAAGTCTAACACTAAACTGTCATATTCTAGCTCAAGGGCTAATGAAAATAGCAAATACCAAAGTAACTAATAAATTTATCAAGCTACCTCGGTTTTTTTCCCCACTCCTCTGTACACACATCAATTATGGAGACCTGTTTGACTAGTCTTTACTCACCTTTAGCAGAAGATTGCCATTTCAGTGACTCCAAATTTTGCACATGCCACTGCACTCCAGGGACAGCACTAGCACCTGCTAAGTATTTAAAACAGTCACTTAAGGAAAACATTCTGTTCTGTACAAACTAATCCCAGGACTAGTTTAAAAACTATCATGTTATACCAGCCTTGACTAATAGAAAAGTAGAAAACAATGAATCTCTGTAGACATATAAAGTTACCTTAAATGTCAGATAATGAAAATCTGGGGAGAAATTGGCAAGAGCAATCTACTGCTGCAGATAATCCTAATACACCAGTCAACTCAAGACAGAACGAAGGCTAGTCAAGTGTAGCCTAAGAATAAGAAAACATGCTATTCTAAGGTATTACAAAATTAAAAACATTTTTACTTCTGTACACTACTTGATAAACAACTGAAAAGCTGTAAAAAAATATTAAACAGAAGAATGCAGCAGTGATAAAAGAGGATAGTCTGAAAAGCTGTTATTACTTTTCACTACCTGAACTAAAAGTGACCTTCTCAATAACATGCTGATGATAAACTTGACTCACCTTAATCATCCCCCACACTTGGAAAAACCAAGGATAGAGGACAGAGACAGAAGTTTCAGGACTTTTAATTTTTTTTTTTTTTTTTTTGTATTCTTGCTGCTAATTTTCTTCTATTGCTAACTCATGAACAGAAAGAGCAATTTTTGAGTTGACATTTGAAACATTTCCAACTCTAACCTGAAAGAATGAGGAGAAAAGTAACTCCTGAAGCATTCATGTATTGGATAACACAAAAAAGTTAGTTTTGTGATTTTACTGTGACTTGGAAGTTGTGCTATGCCTTAAAGCTCTTCATCATGAGCCTGTGTACTGAATTTTGTAATAAGCAGTTACTGGTACAGTTCTTCTAGAACCTATGTAAATATTGGCCATGAGCCCCCTCAAGTCTTACTCATATGTACCTACACTTCTTTTTAACCCACTATTTTACATCTTCACACATTTTCACATCCAAGGGAGTAAGACAAGCTTTCACCTAAGAGCTTTTTCATCTCTCCCCATTTTATAGTCTGAAATACAGTAATTATTTTCCCCGACAAAGTCCTTACTGCACATTTCACTCTTTAATTGCTACTCATGTATTTCCTTGTATTTTATTAGCATTCAGCTATTCCCATCTTTTCTTAGCTCTTGTTGTGATCTCTTCCCACGCTAACATGATACTCTTTTCTAAGCAATCCATCTGCATTCTAACTAGGAATAAAGAATAATGCTAATGACCTCTTTAACAAGAAAGCTTGATCAACCTATCTCATGCCTAATGAAGTAATTAATCATCTTCCCCATCCTCTCAATAAAAATACAGTACTGCACTTCAGATAGCTATGATCTCTGAACCACTGAATACAACTGCTTGTCAAGTAAGTACTTTCCTAAAATCTTGTTTTAGACAGGCTAATCCTATCAAAAAAACCCCCACAGAACGGCCTTGGTAAAAATGTACCTTCAAAGATAATATACAACTCCTCCTCTTCAAACAACAACAAAACCAAACAACACGTGGCATAACAAATTATTAATAATTAAATAATTGCACCTATACTTATTCTTCACTAAGAAAATCTGGCCACTTAGTTCATCTCCAACTATCAGGTTCCTTAGAAAATTTCTCATAGGAACTTCTGCATTACTATCCACATACCAATCATCAGGGGAAAAAGAAAATAAAAAATTCAAATAATCCTGATTCAATACAACACATTCATTCAAAGCTGGAAACAAGAAGTACAGGTACAAACGCAAACAGTGCTAGAGCAAAGTAATCTGTCATCACACAGCACACCTTTAAGACAAAACATACCAGAGTACCAGAGCAAGCAGACAACACACAATCTCAGCACTCTCACTTCTCTGCACACTTATCTAGCCAGTATGCAGCCATACCTTCTGATAAAGAACTTTGTTTGGACAAAGCTGCATTCAACCACAGAAAAGCAGATCAGGCCACCTCCACAGCAACAGTCTGGTGTAATACCAGATGGAAAGTCATACTCTTAAAGTTTATTGCTCTTCAACAGATAACCACAGCAACTCCAAAAAAGACAACATTTACTAACAGCACTGCACATAGCTGGCACTTCCTAAGATTATCTTCTAACAGTCTGCATAACAGGTTTTCTATTTCTCTTACCCTACTTGCATCCACTACTGATTTTGTTTCTACAAATTGAGATTTAGATTTCTGATTCTATGGCCTCTTATTTTTCCTTAGAGCTCCACAAATGCTCTACTCATTAGCCTCACACACTGATTACTGAAGCAACACACCCCCAAATCCTTTTCCCTTTTCACATCAGGTGTAATTTACATCTGTGACTTTTCGTACTTTAAAAGCTCTACTACAGGCACTTGAAGGGTAATCATCAGGTACAGGTGCTCTGTAAAAGCAACATATTTTTGCTTCTTCTGCTACAGAACAGTCCTTTGTTTCTTAATATCACCCTGGCAGCAACACTACATAAAAGGGACGGGGAAAAAAACCAACCCATATTTGATCATATTTCTAAACAGGATACTTGATTCTAATCTCATAAGAAATAAATCCTACTAGAACCACCTTTTGTTCAGTATTAAACAACATTCATATACCATGACATAAAATTTAAGGAGGCAAGAGAAACACACTGTTTAAATCAAGTAACTGTTCTTCCTTTATGTAGCACAAATGGATAAAAAGAACATTGCAATTCTTTTCCCAGTGTTCAGATCTTAACTCAAATAACATTATACCCCATTTCCACATATATGTAAGCTCTTGCACAGCAGAAGCATCACAGGGTAACAGTAATCTTGAACATGACAGACCTACCACAATGAAACAGAGCTAAGAACCACTCCAAAACAACACACCTCATAATCTAATGAATGACCCTGAAGTACAGACTTGACAAATTTCTGGCAGCCTTTTTTTTTTTCTCATTATCAAACAATCCAGACTTAAAACTGTTTGAAGTTACTCTTATTTCTACCACTGCTGTTGCTCTGTTTCTTCATGCAGCAGTTTCACACACTTCCCAACCTACTACATAGTTCACCACTACTTCATTCTAACTTCTCAAATACCTCCTATCATTTTCCTATTCCTTCTCTCACTATTGTCATATTGACTGACCTAATGTCTTTTTACAAGTGCATTTCTCTCTATACCATTAAAAAAAAAAAAGGAAGCAGATTCAGGCACAACTTTCTAAAGTATTATCATTGACTGTGACATACAATGAGGAAAAAAACACATTCTGTTGTCTTTCTGAACACTCTACCACATTGCCCCGTTTCCCAGGCAGTAACCTGGTTTGCTTGACCTCCTGTTTTTGCCATGATTTAACCTGAAAAATTAGTAAAAACATTTATAATCAAACAGACTGTTTTGATCAATAGTTATTTGGGAATTTTCTCTTGTGTAAATTTTTATATATCATGCACTGTATGCTTATACTATCCACATCTTTATAATCCAATCCTTCCAGCTCCACTGCCATTCTGGAGTTCTGTACTCCAGGCTGCTTTGAGGGGAAAAAAAAATCAATGTAAATTTAAAAAAGTATATGTCCCATACACTCTTTTTCTAGCCTTACTGAGAAACTTAATCAACAATTCAAATCGAAAAAAATAATTATTTCCTCAATGAAATATTTAAAAAATGCAACTTGAATCTCTTTCCTTTCTATTCACCTCACTTTATGATCTTGCTAATTTTTAATTCCTACTTACATTCCAAAAAACTTTGCAAAAATCCAAAAATCTTTGCAAAAAAACCTAGTGAGGCACTAAAATTGTGGGGAATTTATTTAATAGCACACAGGTTTTCATTTACAGAATCGCTGAAAAATATTTATCACAATGCATACTATGTTATTTTATAAATTTGAGATCATGACGATATTTCTTATGGATGCCATACACCTTCCACAGTTCAAAGGCATACTAATTTGATCATACAAGTTTAGTATCTACTTCAGTGAATTGTGCACTTTTTGACTGAGAAGTGGAACAATTACTCGTACATGTAACCTGAACCCAACAGTCCTTCCTTTCCTAAAAGGAGCAGTATTTACTAAAGAGGACTATTTCTATTAAAAAAATCCAGAAGATACAGTTATTTCAGATTCCTGATACATTTTTTCTCTTTGTCCTCCCCTTCAGTTTTTTGGTGCAAGTGTTGAGGGCTTTTTGGCATTATTTCTCTGACAAATTACAGATCAAATAAGTCATCATTTCTAAGTATCAGACAAAATGACTGCATAAAAATTTATTTTATTTTGTAGTGGCATTATTCTACTAGGGCTTGTAATCTTTGTGATACCATTTTCAAATCTTCCTTTTGCTAGCATTATCAGAATTGGCTGACCAATAGGAGGAAAGGCAATCAAAAGTAATCAGCAGTTTTGGATTCCATCAACATGTCATCACATTTAAAATGTATTTAAGAACACTCTTAAAAGCCACAGTCATAAGAAGAGTTTTCTTTCATGCTCATGTGTTACAGTTATAATGATAAAGAAAACAACTGTGGGAAAAAAACCCAAACTAAAACCTAAAGATATTGAAAAAAAAAAACAAACCACCTTCCCCTGCTGCTTACCTACAGTCCAAAAGTCACTACTAAGTTTTCAGGTTTCCCCTTTCATCCAGAGATTATACTTCAAACCTTTGTGCTTATTTCAATACAACATTGCCACTTCTGGCAGATGTTCTGAAGTGTTATCAGTCAAGTTCACACATGCCAAAAAGCATCTGGGAAGACTGACATCCGAATTACGCTCATCAAGACTAAAATGGTAAGTCACTGCATGACAGGGGGCACGGATGCTCTTAACTTCATTGTTACTATTATCTTCACATTTAGATGTAAAAATAGCTTGTCGAAATTATATCAAGTCTGCAGCTTCACCTTTTTAATTGCAAAAGAGCAGAAATAACCCCAAAAAAAGGGAGAGGAGAAAAGTGCTAGTACAAAAAGTTTGCCGACCCTACGAAAAGTAAGTTTTCAGCCTTAAAGTTGTGAAATGTGATGCCTTCTCAATATTTACAAAGTTAGTAACAATCTTTTTTGAAAGCTACATCATTGCCAGAGGGGGGAGACTATTACATGCGTGAGCACAATCCTACAGCAGCAGCACCTCAGCTCCCTCCCTGAGGTGGCATGCTTTATGGTGGCATGGCTTGCAAGTTTCTGGGTATTTTTATCACATGAACCTCCAGAGACTACCTCCTCTAACTTGTTCCTCCTTCATTAAAGAGGGAAGGGACACAGTGTCTCCTATAATAAAACATCCTTGCCAAGTATTCATCGCTGCATTGGGAATACAACAGCAGCATGACGGTTCTCGATTTGCTCTCGCCCAAGTCCACTTTTATCCCCGCTCATCTTCCACTGCTGTAAAAAAAAAAAAACAAAACCACGACACGACGCACGCTACACTGCCCGCAGTACGAAACAAATAAATAAATCCACCCCTGCTCAGCTTCCAACTGCTACGCCGTTTGTTTGTCTCCCACAGGAAAGGGGAAGGGGTGCCGGGGATGGATGGCACTGTCGCGCAGCCCGGCCCCGCAGTGCCCCGGCCGCTCGGGATGCGGGCGATACGGAGCGCACAAAGGCGCCTTTCCAGCGCCGATCCCACCGCACTCTGGCACCGGCGCCCCTCGCCCCGCTGGCACGGCACGGCGAGCACCATCCCAGCCCCCGGAGCACGCCGAGAACACCGAGACCCTCCTTGTCCTTCCCGCAGGCAGCGAAAGGGGAAAGGCGGGGGGGGAGCACCCGTGAATTCCCGCAAATCCCGCCGCCGTTCAGGATGGGAATTACGGCGGATGACCCGCCGCCCGCCGGGAGAAGCCCGAGCCCCGCCGCCAGCGGAGAAACTTCCCCTGCTGCTCCGCCCGGGCCGCGGTCACCCAGCCCGACCGACCGGGACAGCCCCTCGATCTGCCGGCTCAGCCGCCCGCGGGTCTCCCCGGCGCGGTGCGGGCTCCGGCTCCGACGCTGCCCCGCACGCCCCCCTCCCTCCCGGCGGTGCGGGCACGTCCCGCCCGGACGCCCCGCACCGCAGCCCCCACCGCCCCGCCCCGCCTGCCACACAAACTTTCCCTCAACTCGGCCGCGTCCCCCGGCGCTCGGGTTTCTCTCCTCCTCCTCCTCTTCCTCCACCCGCCCCCTCGTCCGTCCGCCACGGGGAAAAGTTCCACTTACTGCAGCAGAAGCGAGAGAAAACCAACCCCAGCAGCCCCAGCCCCGGCCCGGGAGGCACCGCCAAGCGAAGCCGCCGCCGCCGCTGCCGCCACCGGGGGGAGGCACCGCCACCAGCCGCTAGGAAAAGTTCCCGGCGGGCGGGAGGAGCCGATGAGGGGAAGAAACCAGCGGCAGCCTCCGCAGCGGCCCCGGCCATGCTCCGGGCTCGGGTCGCAGTCGCCGCCACTACGAAGCCCGGCCGGTCCCGCCCGGTCCCGCTGCCCGCGCCGGCGGCGCCTCCCTCGCCACACGGTGCGTGTGTCACTGAGCGGGGCGGGGCGCGCCGCTCCCGCCCTCCTCAGAGCGGGCCGCACCACCCGCCGCAGGGAAGGGGGGCCGCGGGAGGGTGGGCGGCGTGTGCCGTGCTCCTCCACCGCGACCCCCACCACCGCCCCCCCCGCCCCGGGGCCAGTCGCCTCGCCCCCGCCTTTCCCGCCCCGGTGTGTGGAACTCGCAGACGCGCCCCGCGCACGGGGGGGTTCCGTAGGTACCGTGGGCGGCCCGGGCGGCTGGTGGGAGGGGGTGCCACGGTGTCCTCCCCTGAGGGGCTGTTGGTACGTCCCGCCCCGCCCCGTCCCTCCCGCCACCGCCCCGAGCGCGGCCGGGGGTGCGCGGTGGGACCCGCCGGCCGCCCCCGCTCGGCGCCCCGGCCCTGCCCGGCCGCCCCCTGCCCACCCTCCTCCTCCGCCGGGCCTGCTCCACGGCCGCGTCCGCCCCTCCGCCGGGCCGGGACTGCCCCGCGGGCTGGGGGCTGGCCGGCATCCCGCTACGCCGGGCGTCCCCGGCTTCGGGAATCCGGCCGGGGCCGCTCCCGGACTCCCGCAGGCGGCCGGGCCGGCTCCTCCTCGGCGGGGCCGCCTGCCCGCTGCGCCGGAGCCCCCGCGCTGGCGCCGCGGTGTTGCCAACAATAAACTTTCCCGGCGTTGTCACCGCGTGGCGACGCCGCCCCGGGCACATCCATCCCCGAGCGGTGCCCGGGCAGGGACAGCCCTTCCCGGCGCGGCATCCCCGGGCATACGGCGGGAATCGAGCGCTGGGAACGGGGCGGTGCGGGCCCCGTCCCGGTCCCGCAATAGATGGCGGTGTCCAAAGGCGGGCTCTGGCAGAGCTAAGTGGTCTGACATCGGGGAGCAGAGCGAGCCCAGCAGAGGAATCACCGTGCAATACCAAATACGGCCGTGCGCAGCCCTCGCAGAGGGGCCTGCCGGGGCTCGGGGGAGCGGGCAGGGTTTCTGTCACGCCAGTGCCCGTAGGGATTCTTGACTGTGGCACAGCCCGTGTCTGTGCGCTGAGAAGGGCTGACAGAGCCGCTCCGCGGGGAGCGGTAGTGCCCCACCCAGGGAGGAGACCGGAGCCAGGGTAAAGTGGCCACTCGCGAAGTGAAGGGGAAATTCATGCCTTTGCCCAAGGTCCCAGGAGTCCAGCTAAGGGCTGTCGCAGAATTAGAGCAGTCTGTAACCAGGTCACAAAATTAAAGGTGACTTTTTTAAGAAATGCACTTTCTTTGCTGCAAAGTTGCGCTGACTGTCGGTATTGTGGGTACAGTGTCAATGGATGTATCCCCAAATTAGATTTTCAACAGCAGAATACAGAAGCTTGAAAGAATTGTCTTGAGAGTCTCGCTTCTGTATGATCTAGGTGCGCTTTTTAGTTTCAGGTTCACTATCCTTGCAAAACCTCAATGCAAATATTGAATAGCTATATATACACCATACCTGCTACTGAGATATCTACTAGGAATAGCTTCCATGTAAGCCCCACATTTTCCACAAAGAGTATGATGTTTGATGATTTCCTTCAACAGTGGGCATGAAGAGCAGTTTCTTTCAAAGCTACGCATGGCTAAGTTTATCAGATGCTTACAATAGTATGTTCATCTGGTCTTCAGCCACATTGAATGTTTGCTAATTAACTGGCCTCATTAATTTTTAACTGTGAAACAAAACGGAATTCAGGCAAAGAATTACTACAGCCAAACTGCTGGCCGTGGCGTACGTTGGACATTCAACATTTTTCTCTAAAAACCAACATAATAGAGAGGTGTCTTAAAGTTGTGTGAAATGAATGTAATTTTGCAAGTCTAATCCTCCGCTAGCACAAAACTGTTCTCATACCAATTTGCTCTGCGACAGGGATGCGGGACTGCTCGGGTGGTATGCAGGATGCTCTCCAAAGGTTCCTAGACATGTTTGTTTTGCAGTTTGTTTGAAAGAGGTTTTCTCTCTTTGCTGATACTTTTGAAGCCTGGTCCCTTACTCTGTTGTTAGACTCTGCTGTTTTGATTCCATGGTAACCAATATATTCCACCATGCCAATAAACCTGGATAAATATAATACTGAATTAATCATTTAGACCCCCATTCTTATTTATGATAAGAGCCTTTTTATATTGGAAAACTGATGAGCATAATTGTAGCAGAAAAATTTATACTGGTATGGCTTTGCTGATGTAACATTCCAGGTAGGTGTTTTAATTCGGTGTAATTATTGCATTTCCTTGTATAGATGAGTCCTATATAGATAAATCCCATTTCACAGTTAACAGTCGAAGCAAATTGCATTTCATAATTACATTTACACCACGTTTAAGGCATTTTTAGGATGGATAGGAAATATAATGGGACCATAGTGTAATTGAGAGTGCAGCCTTAAAATCCTATTTGTGACAACTATAATCAAATTACCATCTGCTGTAATATTTTTATTCCTTCTCATTCCAAAACAACAAACGGCAATAAGCGTGTTTAAAATAAAATGGTTTGAAGGTCTAGCACCAGAATATGTACATCGATTCATGTAGGCTGAGGAAGAAAATGCGATTTGTCATATTTAAACAGAACTGTGCCCAGTCTGTAGGTAACATCTTCCAGTGCCAAATTCAGCACTGTTGTAATCAGACATCCAGGGGACTTTGTGATACAAAAGGAAATTTGACTTCCTGGTATCAAGGCTAAATTTGGCTCCCTGAAGCTTAGAACACTCTTGAAGGCATGATGCTCCAAATAATTAATCTTTCATGATATGGAATAAATGTGTATAGGACACACTAGCTCTGTTCTTATAAATCTGTTGTTACTGGCATATATTTTCCATAAAAAAATGGTTTTCTGCAGTTGGCAGCAGTCCTGTTCAAAAGCATCTTTGAGCTGTAGAAATGCAAAAGACTGTACTTTCAGTCCCTATTTCCCTCTCTTTCTGGCCATTGTCCACCCGCCTGCCCTTCCCCCTCTCGTGAAAAAAAAATCCCTTACCATTAGTTTAGACTGGGGAGTTTGGCAAGTACTTCCTTCTCTCTTCTTAACCCTTTTCGTAGTTCGAAAACAAAGTCCTGAAGCAGTGTGAAATTAACTTATATGCATATAATTTGAAGTGACGGCACAAATTCCTTCTGGAATGAAGGGCTATTCACTTCAGTGGGAATCGTCAGATAGATTTGTCGCAGTACAATGTGCTTTTCTGAAAACTCTCGCTTCCATTAGAATGGATGGGATGGGGCCTCCCTGGCCATGGTTGTACACCAGTTTATGACCCTTTAAAACAAAACCACACCAAACCAATCCCAGACAAAACCCGCTTGCTTTTTCTTTTTCTTTTTTTTTTTATTCCCCCCCATGTGCCTCCAGATGGATGAGATATTTAGCTTGTTATTGCACAGGGTTTCTGCAATTTGCTAACAGGTGGTTGTGCTTCTACATCATTCCTTCAGTCAGAATAGTTGTGTCTCTGGGTGAGCCTCAGCAAAACTGCTGCCAGAGTGACTGTTTTCTGTGATGTATGGAGAAAGGTGCTTGTCCAATTCCTTGTCTAGAAAGCCATGGAAAAGAATCTCTGTTGTGTAGCTGGCATGATTGACAGTGGTTCCAGAAAGACCAAAGCATGTGGGCTGCATATTTATGTGCATGCATCTGCTGACCCAGTGGTGGACCTAGAGCTCTGATCATCCATGGGTGTGTTTGTGAAGGGTTCAGACAACACCCTGCAATGCAACAACACCACAGTTTGGCTTATCACTGGTGAAGTATGTTTTTAATAGTGTTGGATACACTTAGGAATTTGGAGAGGGAGGATGCTCTATAACCCTGGCTATTATCAAGAAATGACTAAGATTAGGAATATATTGTAACATTTGATTACTCTCATGTTTCTCAGCTCTTTGAATACAGTATAATGCAAAATGATCTGGATTGTCATCTCATAAAAAAGATCTATCATGATATATTGATATAAATCATAAACAAGCTTAGCCAAGAATAACATACATAGAGTTGCATGGTATATAACATTTTTAAAATCTATTTGCTCATCTTATTAAAAATTGCATACTTAACTCATGTAAAAATTACATACTTAAATGGTGTTTCAATCAAGGGCCCTTTAAGGAGAAATTTGAGTATCTGACTTATTCTTCCTTGCAAAGTACTATTAGAAAACCAGTTCTCTTGGTCACAGAGTGGCCTTGCTCTCACAGATTTGTGCAAAAACTCATATGTGCCTCAGAAAAGTCCCAAAAATCCTGCTTTTTTCAGAAAAGAGTAAGGCAGTTACTGACAATGATCACTCTCCAACATTATGTTTCATACCCATGGTCAGGAGTGCATATCCTCCAGTCTGTCGTGCAACTGAGATTCCCGTTGTCTCAGCCAAGAAGTTTAAAACTCATAGACAACTAAGTGAATTCCTTGTGCATTTCTGGCAGAAAAAACAATAATTGGTGAGGAAATGGTAGACTTTCCAGTTAGATCTCTATGATTGCCACTTACCTCATTGACAAAGAGAACAGAAAACTTAATGATTCCTCTCAGACACATATTTGCAAGACAATACTTTCTCTGTTTTCTTTCTGCACTGCTTTCCTTTACTGTAATCTCTTGCTCTCCTGTATGCCTGTTTTCTTGCCTTTCTCTCTTTAGCAATTTATGTGTGCTTATATTGAGGTGTGATATTTTATACTAATAAATAAAAAACACACTTGATTCATGTGTGTCTGTATGGACAGATGCACAATTTGCATGTTTCTTTTCTAAAACTACAGCTTTTCTTTCTAGGCACAAACATTAGAGGCTTAAGATGAGCAGAAAGAGAGCACAGGAAGGTGAGAAAGAGAAAAGTGAAGGGAACTGCTAGAGATGAGAGAAAAAAAAGAGAGAACAAGTGAGTGAAGGCTGGTAGTGTGATGTTTTAAAAGCAAGAATAAAGTTAGAAAAGGGAAGAAACCCGAAGGACTGAACCCTGGTCTGTATCTGGGAATAGCTGGGGTAGCAGAGGGAGGATGCTAAGTTGTGTCACTCTCCCTGGGGCTGATCCTTAGCCAAAACTATTAGCCAGAAGCTGAGGGTGTTACGAGTCTGCATATGTGCCAGTTGGACATCCCTGTGCTGCAGTTCCACTTCCCTGTTCTCAGCACTGGTCTCTCCAGTGACCAAACAGATGCCTCCAGGCACACCTCCTCACTCTGGCTGACTCCCCTGCACAAGAGAGAGATGCTGACCTGCTGCTTCATCCAGCCTGGTGGAGAAGGGATAATTATCTAACATCGTCCTGGTCCATCTCTGTAAGAGGATTCTTGCTGTCCTTGTAGATGTTTCTCTCACAGATAAGGAAAACCAAAATAAATCTTCTTTTCTACAGCATCTAAAAGAAGAAAGATGACTTAAAAAACCCCAAACCTGAATCCCAGTAAGGTCACAGTTTTATAGCGCATACCTACATTTTGCAGTGATATTTTAATTGTGCCAATTCACTGACATGATCCCAGCACCAGCAGGAGGTTAGTCCCTGGTTCAAGGAAAAGGAAGAGGGTGTTTTAACATTCATTTTAATGTGAACCTTTATTCATTTTTAGTATCTGCACTGTTACACTAGGTTCACTTAATTATGAGAGAAGAAGCAGGTTTAGAATTCCCTGGAGGAACTTGTTCTTTTTTCTTCTCAGACTTACTCTCTTCATCTTCTCAACTGCTCCTCCCTTAGTCTTTTCATTTTCCTTGAGAGTACTTATTCTTATCATTAGAAATGAGCACATCTTGGCAAGATTTTAGCTACTATAAATGGTGTAAACGTATTACTCTGTTTTTCTTCTTTTCCCCATCTTTTCCTCTGTGGATTGATTATTAGATACAGCAGGTTTTCCACAGTATGATGAGTGGAGTACATGAACCCAAAGGTTATGCCTGCCTGTGCCCTAGGGATACCGCTTGGATATATAATATATGAAAGATGCATCAAGGTGAACTCACAAGGTAATTACAGTAATATGCATATGGGTGTCCAGATAAGGGACTGGAGCACAAGTCCTATGAGAAGCAGCTGAGGGAGCCTGGGTTATTTAGCCTGGAGAAGAGGAGACTCGGGAAGACCTCATTACTCTCTGCAACTGCCTGAAAAGATGTAGCCAGGTGGGCGTTGGTCACTTCTCCCAGGCAACCAAAACAGGACAAGAGGAGCCTCAAGCTGTACCAGGAGCAGTTTAGGTTGTACATTAGGAAGAAGCTTGACCTAGTTCAGCAGATGGGACCAGTTATCACTGTGTGTGGGGTGATCAAAGCTATGTATTCTACCCCCTCTATTCATTTCCCAAGAACAATGGACCATTTGCAGCAGATTACTAGGGAGTCGTTAGCACCTTCACACGCAGCCTGAGGGGGCGTGGCTGCTAATGGGCCATCGACGGTTCAACAATACCCCATGACTCACATTTAATCACCCATTGTGTGAGTCCCCACCCTGGGGGAGGGACTGGGTGCTCCCTGAGGATACATAAGCGGTGGTAAGAAGGCCTTGATTACACAACTTGTTGGATCCAGAGGAGCAGCAGGACCTTGTCAGGAGGAGACCACCACTCTCGACCAGACCACAGCCATCATCTGCACCAACAGGTTCTTCACTTTCTTTTGCTTTGGACTCGGGGGAACTGTGTGGGTCTCAGCTCAAGGGCTAACAAACCCCCTTGGGCTTGCGCCCCGGGACACTGGGTTATACTGCTGGGTTTTGGTGAGTTGAAAGCAGTTTTCTCTTTGTGTCAGTATATTTATTGTAATATTTTTTCATTAAATTGTAACTCTGACTTATAATCTCTCTTGTGGTGGGTCCATTTCTCCTGCCGGTTTACCTTTAAACCAGCACAAAGCTCTTCACAGAAAGGGTGATTTGGCATCAGAATGGGCTGCCCAGGGAGGTGGTGGAGTCACCATCCCTGAAAGTGTTTAAGAGACTGGATGTGTTGCTTAGTGCCATGTTCTGGTTGACAAGGTGGTGTTAGATCATAGGTTGGACTCAATGACCTTGAAGGTCTTTTCCAGCCTAACTGATTCTGTGATTTTATGCTGTATTCCTACTGCTTGTTTTGTACTTGAAACCATTTTCACTTCTGTGAATGCAAGACCAACCTGAGATTGAAACATACCATGGTTCACTAAGAAAAAGTCACCTTGTTGTACATATAGGTTTCTGCTGTATAAAACCTGTGTACATTGCAATTTCTATCATATCATTTTCGAATATCTAAAAAAATTAGTGTTGGCCTGAAACTAAATGAAGGTTTCAATCTCAGAATGATTTTTGACCACATTTTAGCTCATTTACAGCTCAAATATTTTAAAACTTTGTGTGGCAAAGAGGAATGCATATTAATTTTAGATACCTCTTTTTACACTTTTACATGTATAATTGAATTCAGAATTTCCCCTTTTACTTTCAGCCTTAAAAGGGTAGCCAGGAGTGCACCTACTTGCCTATTGAGCCTTTGAGAAAAATATTTTTAAACTGAAGAACCTTATTAAACTTTAAAACCAAGTTTCTGTGCAGGAGGAATGCTTCAGTTCTATACAGCTTTTTAATAGATGCTGTTAGAAGCATACAAAAAACCTCTAAAGCTCTGCTTTAACCTGAGGTCTGTCCCAGGGTATATCTTTACACCAAGAGAAGTAACGCTGGTACACATGGAAAGAATCACTGAAGTCTTCATCTATATAAATATCTTGCAGTGTTTTGATTATTCCTGTATACAAGAGAAAGCTGCATTTATAAAGAAGCAAAAAGCCTTATTCCTGTAAAGGAAAAGAGTGCCTTTATTGAGATAGAAACTACACCTAAATTGCAATTATGTAACTGTTTTACCTAAAAATCACCTCATGATCAAAATTGTTATATAATGAGGACAAAATCTGTGTAGATTAAGGGCACATAATAGTGAATTTTTTCTTTGGTTGTCCAGGGAAAAATGTAAATAAAGTTGTGCAAAAAAAAAAAAAAATTTAAAAAAAAAAAAATTGCTCAATTTTTTTGCTTCAATACATATTTCTGACCCCTTCAAATTAGGTCAGTTTCTAAACAAAAGCATCATTTAAATGTGAAGTATCAGTGTTTCATTTCGGAAATATCTACTGTTTCTTTGTTTCAGTCTTCCAGAATGAGACATTCTGCAGTTTTCTGGAAACTGTCCCAAATTCATAAATGTTTTCAGATTCTGCAGAAATGAGGTTTGGATCTATAATATTTTAGTTGGCAGGAACTGGGAGTGTGGAGCAGTATACCTTATTTAACAGTTCACAGGGCCTGAGAATTTTTTCCCCTTAATTTACAGTAATCCACTCAGAAAGGATTAAGTAATCCAAATCAGGCCACCCTGTAACAGAAATACAAAAGTCCTCTTTGACATTAACATGAAATAAATCAGTTTAAAGGAATATTTTATGTGAGGTGCAGAGTACTGAAACACATGATGTCCTTCTAATGTCATCCTTTAGAAGACGTGATCAAGAAGGAATACAGGCTTGACTGGTAATACTCACACATGTGCAACTCTAAGTATGAGCGGAACACAATTAAAAGAAAACTTGCTCTCAGTGGTATGTAGTTCCTTGAGGAACATGAGCTGTAAAACATATTTCTCTCCTGCCCACAAACTCACACCTGCTAATGCCTCATAAAATTAGTTGCATCCTCAATACTATCCTTCAACAGCAAGTTTTGAGGCCTAATTATATATTTAATTATCTACTTCTTGTCAGTTCATTTACATCCAAGCACATTCAACAGCATGTCATATGGGACCAATTCTTCAACCGTGATTTTATTGTAGTCTCTATATAATGTTACTTTGGTATATCCACCCTGTTCCCACCCCTGAGCATATGGTGTCTCTTTTTTTAATACATCTGAATAAGAGAAAAGTACTAGCATTAAATATGGATTTCTTGGCTTTTGACACTTGCCAATCCTAGAGTTGTTTGCAAATGTTTTTGATATCACTTTCACTTCTGTACCACAAGTGTTTTGTTAACATCTGTCCTGAAGCAGATGATAATTTTAATTTACTGGTTTATTCTTGTATCTATACTGTGGTGTGAAAACATAGTCGTAACTCTTGGGCTTTATTCTGTGGAAGGAATGGAGTAGAATGAAATGCAGTCAGTCACGCTTTGCACTTGAAAGAAACAACACCACTATTTCTTTGTTTTCTGCTGTAATCCTAGGTATAATAAGCAGAATGGCAAAAATAAATTGAGGTCTTTGTTGCAATTTCCCCTCTCTCAGCCAAAGCAATGCTTTCTCTCATGTACATCATCTATCAAATGTTTAAGGATCTTTTTGCACCACCTACTATCCTGTTTCTCTTTTTACTTCAGCTAAGCTCTTGAAACAGTTTGATGAGCATGAAGAAGGATGCCAACCTGAGATTTTTCTCCCAAAGTTACTTGCTCGTGAAACACCATGATGGTGCCTGTATTCACTTTTGGGGCAGTGAGACCTGTCAGCTCTTTATAGAATAATAGAAAAGTTCGAATTGTAAGAGATCTTACAAATCATCTAGTTCCAATCCCCCCTGCCATGGGCAGAGACACCTAAACTGACAAAATTGAGAAAAGCTGTTATTTCATGGCTTTGTAGAGCATGGAATGTCATGCTTGCTTTTTTTTCCCCTCCTGTTAGTCTCTATTTCATACCTGTTTATGGTTATATGAACACAAAATCTTATTAATATTTAAAATTTGGTTGTGTAATGTGGTTCAGGAAGGGCAGCATCCACTTCATAAGCTGCATTTTCAGAGAAGACTCCACTTTCCTACTATAGACTACTGCCATTAGCATTGAGTATGCTGGATGTTTAACTTATCCATTTCAAAATGAAATTGCCATTTTATGTTATTTCTACAGGTTCTTTATTTTAAATCAATTTTGCTCTTTCTCTGCTTGCAACCAATTGAATGAAACTCACAATAAATAAAATAGGAAATACAGAGAAGTAGCAGATAGTCCTTGTCATCCTTAACCCCTGCCACTCCAACTCTGACTCTTAAATATTTCAGAAATGGATGGTTTTCCATGAGCTGTATAATGGTGCAATGCTTTTATTAGCACAGGGTTTAAATAAACTGCATAAATGGTTGTTATATTAGTAACATAGTGATTCTAACAGATCTTGATGGGGAGAGGGGTGTTCAAACATAAATGCCAACATGAAAAATAGCCCCCCAAAACATGTAGAAATTCAATGAGTAACCAAACACATTTTCTCCAGGACAGAAAATTTTCACCTTTTGATAGCACAAAATGTAAAGCCAATTGTAATCAAATTTTCCAAGGATCCTTGACTGACACTGATCTAAAATACTCATTCTAAACCCTCACTGTCATTTTTAGCTGCACTGTTTCTTAGTTGTATCACTTAAGTTTCTTATGAGAAGCTTCCATCAAGGTTGTAAGCTCTTAGGAAGACAAATAAAAAAGCTTCTCCAAAATCAGAATGGCTTGTATCACGATTGCCAATATTCTTATTAATAATCTTAGAAATGAGATTCAAAGAATCAGAATACCAGGTTGGAAGGGACATAAAGGATCATCTGGTCCAACCTTTCCTGGCAAAAGAATGGTCTAGAAAAGATGGCCCAGCTGAATCTTAAGTATTCAATGTTGGGGAATCCTCTATTTCTCTGGGAAGATTATTCCAATGGCTGACTGCTCTTCTAGGGAAAAATTTTCCTTTTTTGCCTAATCATGATGTCCCCAGAAGTAACTTGTAGCCATAAGGAAACTGACTTATGTGAGACAATAATAAACAATTTCACTTGTAAGGATATGGACCCTGTATAAGAACTGGGGTGTTGGAACTCTGGTCAAAAAGGTTTTTGGATTTTGGTGCTGTCTCAGTCTGTTTAGTTAATAAACAGAATACATTGTGCCCTTCCTCATATGTGTGGAAAATAATATAAATTGTATACTGTGCAACATCTTTCCAGGAGACAAAAACGCTGTAGTCCTTAATTTTGGCATATTATAAGCAGTTTTATGCCATTGAATATTTATATGTCCCTGACCAGTAATACTTAAGTCTGTCTTTTAAGAGTTAAGGACACAGAAGTTGAAGGTAGACAGTAATTTATGATTTTCTAGTTATACTTTACCAGAGGAACATTGTGTTATCAGCAAAATAGAGTCATCATTCTCATATGTTATATTTATCTAGCTGTGTATGGAGATATTTGTCTAAATTAGAATATTAGATGTAACTTGTCTTCTGAGTAACCTGATCCTGCAAAGATTTACACTTATACTTTGTTTTCTATGGCTGATATGACCAAAATCATGTTATTGGCACATGTAGAGTTCAGTCTATGTGTCAGCCTTAGCAATATAGAAGCCCTGATCTGACTTGATTACAGTGGGCTGTGAAATTACACCAAAACTACTTTTTATAATCAGAAAATATAGGCGAATTTAAATCATATTTCTCACAAAAGAATATATGCCATTTTCAAAAAGGCTGGAATTTCTGGTGCAAGTGAGAATCTCCAAGACTAAAAGCTATCTGAAACATGTAAAACCTTGTTTACTGCATAGTATTTATTACATTAAACGTTTTCAGTAGTCAGAGAAGATAGAATGGGCCCTGGTAAAGAAAGAAGTTATTAAAGCATTGATGCAGGGACTTGTACTGGAGACTCAAATGCAGACTCTAACTCAGGTAAGAGAGGAACCTCAGCCTGGGAGATGAAGAAATATTTTACATGAGGTGCTATAAGGTTTGCTTTTAGTTATAAATATAGACTACTCACAAGTATTAAATGTAGACAGCTTGGAAAATGCCTACTGGATTACTTTTGTGAAGTAGAAATGTTTTTTCTTATTCAGCTGTTATGACTGTGTCTATTGTTCCTGCTCCATTTTAAATTGAATATTTTTACATCCTTTGTTGTTATAACAGCAGGGATAGGTAATTTTTTTTTTCAATTACTGTAAAAGTCGCTGAAAGTACAATTTTAAAGGGGCCAAAACTGTTCACACCAATGAGTGCAATTTGGCAAATAATTACAACGGAAAAAAATCTGAAAGCAGTATAAAAAGATCTGAAATGTTTCATTTCAGAAACACCAACTGCTTATTTTGACATTTTTTAATGAATCATTTTGGGTTTTTTTCTCTCAAACAACATTTTATTATTGGCGAGTGGTCTATATTTTTTAAAGACAAAATAATTAGAGGTACATAATCCGAGAACAAAATGCAGTATTTCAATGAAAAATACATAGAAAAAGTCCATTCCTATTTCAACGTGGCAAAAGAATTTTTCCTTATTTTTTATTGTAATTATTTTACTAAAAAGAATCATAATTTGCTCTGCAGTATTAGTAGTGACTGTAGGTGTCAGTAACCCAGTGTATGCATATCAGTTTAGATCCAATTACATTTTGGAAGAAAAAAATCCACCTCATAAATGTGTGACAATGCAATTAATTTGGTTTTTCAATATTCATAGGTAATACAGAGAAATAAAGGTAGCTACATCATGTGTGGATGCATGACTGGCCTAATTAGGTCCTTAGAGCTGAGACATTTTGTAGAGAGAAATGAGGCTAGGACTCCAAAGTGGCCTGGCTTAATTCATACTCTCCTTTGAAAGATGTACAGGGTATGATGAGGCAGCTTTGCAGCAAAATATTCTCATGGTAAGAACCTCATCAAGACAGCACAGAGTTCATTGAAAAACTAGCTTAAGGCCATCCTGAATAGACAGATATAAGGGAAGGCACGGGCTTACTTTGTTTCCTGCTGTCTTGGAGATCTGCTGAAGAAGCAGAATGGAACAGCTACAGGAGCAGAAAGCTTGTTGCGCTCAGTAGAGGATATCTGGAAGACGTGTTTGGAACGCACCAGAGCCCCACTTCAGAGCTTTGGCATGGGAGGGGAACACACATGGCTCGTAAAATGGACAGAGAAGAGTTAAGATACCTGGCACGATTCCCGGGTGTACAAGTGCTAACTATTAAAGAAGCTGTGCTAATGCAAAAGAAAAAAAAAAGGATTTGGACCATGTTCTTTCACTTATTCTTTTCTGAACTAATGTAAAGCTGATCCAGTGAAACCCCACCAAGCATCTGTCAGCTCCTGGTTGCAGCACAGAAATCATCAATATAAAATTCTCCTCAGGAAATCATGGGGTTCAGGCCTTTGTACAGAAGGCCTCTGATCCACCAGTCAGTTAAGAGCCACCACTCTACAAAGTTTTAAACCTTTTCTCCTATATTACAGCAATACTATAATGATTTTGTAACTGCTTGTGCAAGTACCTCTGTAAGTTAAAATGGCTCTATGTTCCTTTGGGTTACCAGTAGTGAATGAAAGTTTGCATGTGCCAACTTTTTCACATTTGTGTGAAAGGAAAAGAGAGGGAGAAACTGAAGGGATTAGTCTTAATACCTTAGAGCTAAATAAATATTTACTGAGTTTGATTCTGCCATCATTTCATGGCTAATGCTAAGTAAAAAGTGACTGCAGGGCTGCTGAAAATATACAAATAACATTAGTCTGCTGGGTTTTCCTTCATTTTGAAATGTATCATAGAATCCAATTTTATGGCACATTTTAATTTTATATGTATCCTTTCCCAGGTGAAATAGCCATTTTTTTGTCACCTCTGACATTTTCATTTCTCATATGTGTTTCTAAAATGTAAGGCTCTATTTCCCTGTTTAGATATGCCTTTATGCAAAACTATGATGGAGATTTACTGCTGCAGCGGCTACTTTTTACTCCATCAGGCAGCCAGCTATTTTCTACAAAATCCTGCCTGTTATAGGATTCCAGACTATCCACAGATCACTCCAAAAAGGAATGTGAGCATTCAAAATCAGCTCTCCTGCTAACAAAAAGAAGTTCTTTGTTGCTTTCTATGTAAAATTCAGCTGGTAGTTAATCAGATTCATTCAGAGTAGATAACTAATGACATTAGAATACCCATGTAAGTGCAAATATGTAACTTTGTGATATTTTATATGAGTAAAATTCATGGGACTAATTAAAAAAAGATAGAAAAATTGTTTCTGTACTGTTCATCCCCATGAAGAGTTACTGTAACTCACAGAATTTGCAGCTGCAGGTGAAGATGATTAATTCATGTGTTGTAAAGTGTAGCACCTTCTACTGACTAGCTTCAGACTTTAGCAAATGAGAGACATTCATGCTGCCCTCCTTCTTTTGGCTCCAGACCATTTCCAAAGTCAGCAGAAGGCCTTAAACATAATCTTCAGGGTAAGTAATGGGTGCAGCCCCAGCAACACAGCAGATCCAGTTTCAGCTTTGAATGGCTGGGACAGCTTCTTACTCCTGGAGAGAAGCAGAGCACAGAGCTAGGGAAACTGCACCTGCTCACCTATGGGCTGCATTCCTATGGCATATCCAGCTGCAACTAGGAACTCTGCAAAGGTGCTTGGCGATGCAGCCATGGTTTATTACTAGCTGCCTTTAGGAAACTTATGGCAACCTCCTTTGGAAATATGTTTTATGGCTTCATGGATGTCACATAACAGTTGGTATCTTCTTAAAAAGTGTAGTAATTTAACAAGGAGTGCTCCCCTTCCCCCAACAGAACCCTCTAAAATAAAAATTTCATGACAGGATAGAAAAAACTCAACTAAGGTCATTAAACTGTCACGTGGATTGTACGTAAAGACTCCGAGGTTGAGAATGACATCATGGACATCTAGAGAAAGTGTCTTTTACAAGGTGTTCTTTGACTTGAAAAGTATAGAGGATTAACCTGATAAAAAGTGAATTTATTATTGCCATTCTGGATTTCCTTCACAGATAGCAGAGGGGAAAAAACATTTATGTGGTGCAGTGCATCTCATCCAAATCGGGACAATAAAAATAGAGTAGATGAACATACCTTTAAAAGTGTCTGCTTCTCACTTTAAACTATTAAAAAACCCAAACTAACTAGCTCAGGTGTACGCATTGATATTATAGGCATATAAATTAGTGAAGGGGAAGTGTAGTCCTTATGAATATATTTAGGGCTGAGACTCATCATAATTTGTGCAAGTCATTTACTTATGAGGTATATATCTTTTTCTAATGAACAAAGTATGCACCTGAGCAGACTTTATGTAACTGGAGAGAACCTCAGTGCCCTCTGTACAGGTATGAAAATGAAATTGGGAAGTGTATGAGCATACTTTAACTTTTGTGCATCTCTCAGATGCACAAGCAATGCAATAGCTCTACCTTTTGGAAGTCCTGAATTTCCTTAATTATTTCCACTTATCTGAAGATAGATTCCTGTCAGGTTTTTTTCTTGTTTTGTTGTCCTGCTAGAACATAAACACCATTAGCATACAGGGAAACTGTTGAAAGCAACAGTTTCATGGACTACACAAGAAGCGATGAAAAGTCTGCTGTCAAGACCTTAGAGGGTCTAATAACCATCAGTCTTCTTTCTATACTGAGGTTTTCTCTGACATGAATCCCAAGCATAACTATGCATATGGAACTCTTGTATCATCATCATGGCTAGGCTTTGTGAATGAAGATTTGGGAAGGGCTCTACCCACGCTTGCTGCAAGTGCACTGATGGCTAAAAAGGCTGATGTGAGATAGGCAAGTCCGACTGCAAAAGGCACAGGGGAAAGTCTCCATTGGCACTACTGGTGAGGCACGGTTCTTCCTGCATTGCCTTTTTTCCTCAAAACTGATTCTGTGTGTGTTCTCAAAGGAAGCAGCAGTGTTATGAATGGTGTATCTCCATATGTCCTGATTGGAGGCCGGAGTGGACCATTGATGGTGGTCAGTATGGCCAAGGCTGAGGTATTGTTTCAGGGAGTCCTTGTATCTCCTCTTCGGGGCTCCTCTCTTGCGGCAGTTGGTGGCAAGTTCCCCATAGAGCACACTCTTAGGGAGGTGGTGATCCTCCATCCTGGAGACGTGCCCTGCCCAGCACAGCTGCATTTTCAGCAGCATGGCCTTGATACTGGTGATCGCTGCCTGTTCAAGGACAGACATATTAGTCATGTAATCATACCAGTGGATGTTTAGGATTGTACAGAGGCAGCGCTGATGGAAGTGTTCGAGGAGTCGCAGGTGGTGGCAGTAGATGACCCATGATTCAGACCCATATAGAAGGGTAGACAGTGCAATGGCTCTGTAGGCACAAATCTTTGTACTTTTCTTCAGGTGTTTATTGCACCAGACTCTTTTATGAAGTTTTCTGAAAGCTCTGTATGCCTTTACTAACCTGTTGTCTATCTCTTTGTCAACATTACCATCTGAGTAAATGATGCTTCCCAGAAGTTTACCTGGAAGCTGTCTCTCACTGCGGCAGTTTGAAGATTGTTAACATTGAGCCTCCTCCTTGGAATGCCACCCCTCTTAGGTTTGGGCTTAAAGTGAAGGTTGAGTTTGCAACTCACAAGGCAGTGGTCTGTTTGACATTCTGCACTAGGCATCACTTGGGTGTGACAGACATCACAAACATTTCTCTGTTGCACTAAGACATAGTCAATGAGGTGCCAGTGCTTGGATCGAGGATGCATCTAGGTTGTCTTCAGGCTCTCCTTCTGCTGAAAGATAGTGTTGGTGAGCTGCTGCTCTGCACAAAACTCTAGCAGCAGGTGTCCATTGTTGTTGCAGTTTCCAACACCATGCTTGCCTAGTACTCCTTTCGAGGCTTCAGAGTTCTTTCCTACTCTGGCATTGAAGTCAATGAGGACTATGATCTTGTCATCTGCAGGAACCTTTTGGTAAGGTGGCACAGGTTGGTCTAGAATTTGTCTTTTTCAGCAGGGTCAGCTTGGAGAGTTGGGGCACATACACTGAAGAGAACAACATGTTGCTTGTTGTGTAGTGGGAGGCGTAAGGAGATAATATGATTGGAATGACGTGTTGGCAAATTTTCAAGTTTAGAGGCAATGGAGTTTCTAATCATGAAACCGACTCCTGAAAGGTGACTTTCAGTTT